>JBCEWE010000454.1:865000-1355000 GCA_039877035.1 Silurus lanzhouensis
TCCTTCTCTAAGTCAAGGATAAATTACAGTAGTCTGTTTTCATGTCTGCTGTCACCACATAGCAGGACTGTGAATGGCAGGACACACGTGCTAATGATGTCATAGGTAGCAGGTATTTTTATTTTATACTTTTTATTCATCCATCCATCCAAACATCTGTCCGTCCATACATTTTCAGTAAGCCCTTTATCCCGTTCATTGTTGTAATGGAACACCGGACACAGTCCCTTTCACATATTCACACACATTCACACCTACAGTGCCCTCTATCATAGCAAATCCACCTACCTGCATTTTTGGATGGTGAGAGGACACAGGAGGAAACCCACACAAAACACAAGAAGAGAACACACACACACACACACACACACACACACACACACACACACACACACACACACACACACACACACACCCCACAAGGACAGTAATCTGAGCTCAGGATCGAACCAGCAAACCAGAAACTGTGACGTGACTCAAAAATGTTTAATAACATACAGCAAATGACTTTACACTGTGGGAACAAAGTGATGCAAAGTTAGTAATAAAAAAGGCATTTATTTTGATCTATAATGTTACTAAGTTATGTATCCGTTTCCTCTTTAGGTAATGTAGCAGCGCATCTTTAATCTCAAAATCAATACTGATCAAAATACCAGTAATAGGATCAATAAAAAACTGTTTTCTCGTGTTATTTTTCAGCAAAAAAGACAAAGTAGATTTCTCTTAAGATAAAATAATAATTATTTTTTAAAGATTTAGATGTTAAAAAAAGGCAGGACATGCATAGTAAATACACTCGATGGACAAAAATATTCAGACACCCGACTTTTCTAGCCATATGTGGTTCTTCTTCAAACTTTTACCACAAACCCAGAGGCACACAATTGTCTTTGGATACAAAAGCATAAAATTTTCCCTCCACGTGAACTTGAAGACCCCATGTTCCACGATGACAATGCTCTTGTGCAGAAATTTGAAAAATTATTAGAAAAATGCAAAAACTGCTTTTAAACATGAACCTCTAATTGACAGTAATGTGACCTCAATCCGAAAGACAGCAGACAAAAAGTTAAACAAGCAGGCATGAATTTACATTGCAGTTTGACCCAAAAGCGACGATCATCTCTTCCAAGCTCGTTAGACCCGTAGTATTTCGCTTGACATTTTCTTTCTATCATTCCTCACCTTACATTATGGAACCATGAGAAACTCTGCGCTGAATAACTGGAAGAAAGGAAGTAGCAGGCAATAACGTGGAAAAGCTCCCTCAGGTGTGAGTAAGTTTTCTCAAGGACACGCATGTGAGACTGGTCTTAGCAAAGCTCTGAGAGTGACAGAGGTGATGTTCACAGCAGCTGCAGGAACCCGGAGGGCTCATTTACCAGCGTGTGCGTAGGACATGTTCCGGTTTGGTGCGTAAGAAGCCGCACAACGACACCGGCACGTATCACACGTGCGTATGCGCAGCTGTACACAAGGGGTGCTGACAAATTCCTAATTCTAAAATCACTTGGCTCATGGTCACGCTCATTTACACAAAAGAACTTATTTTCCATAAATGGTAAACACCTTTTTAAAAAGCCTGCTTGGGGCAAACAAAAAGCATGTGCAGATGGCTTATCATAAATGAAGTAGGGATGCTGCAGCATAAAGCAGCAGTCGTCATAGTGGGCCTCGTTGCATGAAATCGCATTTCATCTGTCATCCACGTGAGATTATAAGAAATGGATGCACCTCATAATCAGATAAGATGCTCTTAAACTCTGTTAGGAACTTTTACATACCTCCACCTGCACCTAATAGCTCACATACACGTGTAGAAATGTGCACAGGCCTGAAGCCATGTCTTCATACTGCTGATACGTGTGTGTGTGTGTGTGTGTGTGTGTGTGTGTGTGTGTGTGTGTGTGTGTGTGTGTGTGTGTGTGTGTGTTTGTGTGTGTGAGAGAGAGAGATGCATTTTAGAAAGACATGCTATGCAAATTCAGTAAGCCAGGCTATGGGTTACTGATCAGAAGGTCAAGGGTTCAAGCCCCAGTATCACCATGCTGCCACTGTGGGGCCCTTTGAGCAAGGCTCTTAACCCAATCCTCTTCAGGGGTCTTGCTCAGGTGTTCAAGCCCCAGTATTACCAAGCTGCCACTCCAGGGGTGCTGTTTCATGTCTGACCCTGTGCTCTGACCCCAGTTTCCTAACATGCTGTGAAAAAAAATGGAAAAAGTCTCCTTCCTTCCTTCCTTCCTTCCTTCCTTCCTTCCTTCCTTCCTATCTTCCTTCACATACTGCATACTCATGTTCTAGGAAGGTTTATTCACTTGTAGCATCCTTCTGTTTCATGGTAAATCATAAATAAACCGCAGCTACAACACTAAGCAACGTAGAGTTTTGTTCGCAGAGTTTAAATGGTGCACCCCCGCTGTGGATTTAAAACTACCATGTTTGTTCAGAAAACCTATTTTTTAACTGGGTTTACTTGTACTTGTGAGAATGAAGTGGGTTCCACTCATTCTGCTAAATGCTTCTCTGCAGTCACACATTCACCAGTCCACTTATTACAACAATGCTAATTACAGCCAAAGTGTTACTAATACAGTATATAGAGAAAAAGTATTAGGACACCTGACTTTTCCAGCCATACATGGACTTTCCCCAAAATGTTGCCTTACAATTGTACTTCTACATTCTTCAACATGGTTGGAGTGGAACGTCTTGAGTGGCCTGCTATAGAGCTCTGACCTAAAGCATTCTGGACACCTTAGGGTTGAATGTGAACGCTGACTACACCCCAGGCCTCCTTACCTCACCTACATCAGGAACTGACTTTATTAACACCCTTATAGCTGAATGATTTTTTTAAAGATCTCCACAAACACAGAGTGGAAGTTATTATAATAGTGAATGGGACTAAATCAGGAATGTGTTGCTCGAAAAGAAAAAGTCTTAAAATCAGGTGTTTATACTTTTCTTGATATAATGTATTTAAAAAAAAAATAGAAAATGCTCATTTATGTTTGGTTTTAGACCAAAAACTACTTTCTTTTACCTATAAAATACCTTATACTCATACATTCTTTATCCATTTTAAGCTACATTTAATGCCATTCATTGTCAGGTTAGATCCTGATATCACTACAACAGGCTATTTAATTAAACGTGAAGGCAGAAACAACACTTCTTGTGTAGTCATCTTTAAACATAACCTTTAAATAATGGTTTGTGTAAGTTTGAACAACAGTGATAATAATAATAAAACAACAAGTATTGATACAGAAATAAAGGAGGGATACAAGGAGGACAAACAAAGGACAATACCGCCTCAGAGACAAGACCACAGCAACAATCGAACTATTGAATTCAGAGTTATTAATAAATGTGTGCGTGGGTAAGGATATAAAAAGCAAAGCCTACATTGTATTTTTTAAGGAAATAAACATTCTTTAAGTAAAATAAAACCTGTCAAAATTTTCGATGTTGAGAAACAATGCACTTGCCACTGGTAAACACAACTCTTCACAATAGTTTGAAACGCTTCACCATTCTCCAGCTCCACATTCTTCTGCGATTTTCTGATATCGAGACACTTCATTTATAATAGCTGTTATTTCTTCCATTTTCGACAAAAAGCTTACCTGCTTCCGAAATGAACCTTTGAGCAAAAAAAGAATTAGTTATTATAATTTGATATTATAATGAATAGCTCAGAAATGGTCCAGCCTAGATGAGCTGAGAAATGCTGTGAGGGGGCAGAAGGCTTGGAAATTCTTAATTACTGCAATTACACTATCTGCATCATCGCAGATCTAAATAAAGCCCCTTTTTTACTCACTCTAACACACACACACATATACACACTCAGTGAGGAAGAAGATCTTAATATAGAAGAAATGCCTTCACTGTTGTTCATTATACATGGGATATTTCCATCAACAGCTCTAATTAATCAGACAATTACAGGACAATGATTTTTGATGTAAGATCCTGAAATTTACACAGACAGAATGCTATGAAACGCTCTAAGAATGCTTTACTGGGAGAGGTAGGCACATCTTCTTGAAAAACAGCAAGGTAGCCAAACCTTCTTTAAAAGACAAAGATAGCCACATCTCATTGAAACAGACAAACCAGCCACACTTCCTTAAAATGGACAGGGTAACCACACTTTCTCAAAAAGGACATGACAGCCACTCCTAGTTAAAAAGGACAAGGCAGCCACATCTGTTTGAAAAGGACAAAGTATCCACACCTCCTTCAAATGGACATGGTAGCCACACTTGCTAAAAAAAAAGACCAGATGGGCACAGCTCTTTAAAAAAAAAAAAGGTTGCCATATCTAGTTAAAAAAGACAAGGTAGTCATACCTGTTTGAAAAGGACAGGGTAGGCTCAACTTTCTAGAAAACATGGATGCCACACCTCCTTACAAAGGACAAGGTAGGCACAACTAGTCAAAAAAGACCAGGTAGAAACACCTGATCGAAAAAGACAAGATGGACATACCTAGGGGGAAAATACATTGTAGACACATCTCTCTGTAAAGGAAAAGGTAGCACACCTAATTAAAAAAACAAGACAATGTAGACATGCCTTTTTTAAAAGGACCAGGTAGACACACCTTCTTAAAAAAGACAAGGTAGCCACACTTCTTTGAAATGTGCCCATTGTTGCTTTAGCTAACTGCAAACTATTTAACACAGTAGAATGGTTTTATAATGAGTACAGATTGAAATGACTAACCTTAAAAGTCTGGGAGTCAAAGGTTGTTTTTTTTTTTTTTTAATGGCTTTCCACCAAATATTCTCACCTCAATTAATCTTAACTTTTAACTAGGCATTTCAACATGTACATATGTAGCCAGACTCTGCCTGAAAGGGAGCACTAAGTGCACTATTACGAATACATGAGCTTACAGATATTTAGAGAGAGAGAGAGAGAGAGAGAGAGAGATAGAAAGTAAGAAAGAAAGAAAGAAAGAAAGAAAGGAAGAAAGAAAGAAAGAAAGAATAAGGCTTATTATGCTCTCATCCAGGACATCATCATGATTTGACCTTCACTGACCATACGTTAAATTGTTCTCTGCTTAAGCATTTGACTGTAATAGTGGAAAAAATAAAAGGAATTACAGCATAATGCTAATGCATATTTCCCATCTACACACACACACACACACACACACACACACACACACACACACACACACACACACACACACACACACACACACACACACAAAATGCTGAAGCTTCTTGAAATGTCAGTGATACATTAGATCCAGAGAGCCACTAGAAAAACTGCAGGCACTTTCTGCTCACTGCACTATATTAACAAACCCACACACACACGCGCACACACACACACACACACACACACACACACACACACACACACACACACACACACACACACAAACAATCCCGTAACCACAGGTACATGTACAGACCTCAGCGTTAGCTCCGTAAATTAGTAGCACACCCACAACACTCCACTCCAAATCGCATCATGGACATAAGAGCATCAGAAGCGCACAACAAAGCACAATCACCTCATTAGCGAGTCTGGTTAACAAATGCACATCAATTAGAAACACACAGACAAACACACACACACTCTGAGGCTGTATGTAGCCTTCTAGACTACACAGATATCTGTATTAACAATACTTTTCCATATTTTAAATTGAAACTGAGCAAAACTCTCACTGCATTGTAATGAAAAATGTATCAGATATCAATGGACAAACTTTCCAACTTTAATATTACTCAGCGTTTTTTTAAATGTACATTTCGGCAAAAAAGGCGTTTGCATTTCCTTTTCAATCTTTTTAAAAACATTGTGTTCGGTAAATGTTTGGAATTGCCTTAACAAACACAACATTAGCTCATGCGCACAGAAATATAGATTTAAGCTTCATTGATTCAATTTGTATTTCTATATCCTTGCTGCAGTTCATAACTTAATCACAAATGCCTTTTTTCACAAATGTGACATAATGAGAGGCTAAAGAATATAGTGCACCTTTTAGATAGTCAATGTATTTAGATGGACTGTGATGGGGGTATTGGATGTAAAGAAATATGGCAGTGATAGATAGATAGATAGATAGATAGATAGATAGATAGATAGATAGATAGATAGATAGATAGATAGATAGATAGATAGAGATCCACCATAAAGTATAACTATATACAGTATATATTGTATTGGCTCAATGAAGATCTGCTTACGTGGTTTGGAGTAGAAGGTCTTGAGTGGCCTGCTATTAGAGTAGCAGTTATTATAACAGTAAATGGGGACTAAATGTGGAATGGGATGTATATATGTGTACGGTGTGTATATACTATTTAAAGACTGTATATTTTAATAACAATTGAATGAATTATAGCTATAACAAACTTAATTAGCGTAATTTGCTCTTTGTTGAATGCATTGAAACAGTTATCTTGTTTTAAACCTTAGCTTTACATATAAATCATTTACTTTGGGGGGAAAAGCGAAAATATAACAAGTAAACCAATGACATTTCAGAAGTAGATGGTGGTTCAAACTGAGTCCTGTGTCCTGGGTCCTCTCTTATGCACTCTTCTCTTAAGCTCGCCCCACAGGTTTTCGATTGGGTTGAGGTCTGGGGACTGAGATGGCCATGGGAGGACCTTGAGTTTGTGACTGCTGAACCACTTTTGTGTAGATTTTGCCACATGTTTTGGATCATTATCCTGCTGAAAGACCCAATGACGACCCATCTTCAGCTTTCTGGCAGAGGCCATCAGGTTTTTATTTAAAATATCCTGGTACTTCAAAGCGTTCATAATGCCATGCACCCTAACAAGGTTCCCAGGGCCTTTGGAAGAGAAACAGGCCCACAGCATCACAGATCCTCCACCATACTTCACGGTGGGCATGAGGTGCTTTTCGGCATACTCATCTTTTGTTTTACGCCAGACCCACTTAGAATGTTTGTTGCCAAAAAGCTCAACCTTAGACAAGGTCTGCTTTTTTTTCTTATTTCTGTAGGCCAACATGTATTTGTTTTGTTGTGGTCACTGGCTTACTGTTTTGTCTCTGTCGATTTCTGAAGGTTTTCATCACCACATCTGTCCTCTAGAGGGTGCTGCTAGTGGTACACAGTAAAAAAAAAAAAAGCTGTTCATTTCACAAGGACCTCCAAAGACCACAGAGTAATTGGGAATAGTTCTCTAATAAAGGTTGTGATATAAACCTTGTTTTAAAACATTAATTTAATTTTTAATTCATCTTTTCAAAAATGTTCAGTGATCAAATATTTATTCAGTCCAATGATTCAAATTGTTTTTTTTTATTATTATTTTGCTGAAAAAAAACCCCAATCCTTTCTGATTTAGATATCATTAAAAAAAAATCATGTTTATTTACTGCTCAGGTGCTGTTTGTGGATGCCATGACTACTTTTATGGAGAGTTTATTCAGAAGTTGTAGGTGTGTGTGTGTGTGTGTGTGTGTGTGTGTGTGTGTGTGTGTGTATGTGTGTGTCCATCTGCCCATACTGACCATTTAATGAATTGTATGTGAAAATCTGGGACAGAGTCTGTAGCAAAAGCAGGTCATCCAGCCAGCTGGCCGGATACAACAATTACCATGAAATGGCACACCTGCATGAGGCGCAGATCGCAGAGGTCACGTTGGACTGACTCCACAGAGAGGAAGATGCATAGACAAATGTTCAGAAGGGGAATGAAGGGACGCATTCAGTGCTGTCCAGAACTTTTGGTCTGTGATATGCTAAGTGACAAAATGAGAATCCTGGGAAAATTGTAGCGCAAATGACGGATCAGGGGGAAAACCATAATTGGAAAATTGGGTATTTAAGGTTTATGCAAAGGAAATGTAACATATATCCAGCCATTTATTTTCTATACCTTTTATCCTACTAAGGGTCATGGCGAGGCCTGCATTTTATTCCAGTAAACTCGGAGTACAAGATGAAGGACACCCTGAATAGGGTGCCGATCTATCGTGGGGCACAATCACACACTATGGTAAATTTTAAAAGTTCAATCAATCCACAGTGCATTTTCTGAACTAAGGGGAGAACTTGTAAACTGCAAATGGGCAAATATAAGATTCAAGAACCCAATACAGTGCCCTCCACAATTATTGGCACCCCTGTTTAAGATGTGGTCGTGGACTTCTAAAAATTCTCCTTTTCTTTAAAACAACATAGAACCCAAATGCAAAAAAAGAGAAAAATCCAACCTTTTATTTAAGTACATTACTTTGGTGCTAAAAAAATCACACTTTTAGAAAAAACAAACAAACTTGAAATCATGTGTGCCACAATTATTGGCACCCCTGATGTTAATACTTTGTACAACCTCCTTTTGCCAACAAGACAGCACTTAATCTCCTCCTATAACATTTCACAAGATTGGAGAACACAGAGAGAGGGATTTTTGACCATTCTTCTTTGCACAATCTTTCTAGATCATCCAGTGTCCTGGGTCCTCTCTTATGCACTCTTCTCTTTAGCTCGCCCCACAGGTTTTCGATTGGGTTGAGGTCTGGGGACTGAGATGGCCATGGGAGGACCTTGAGTTTGTGACTGCTGAACCACTTTTGTGTAGATTTTGCCACATGTTTTGGATCATTATCCTGCTGAAAGACCCAATGACGACCCATCTTCAGCTTTCTGGCAGAGGCCATCAGGTTTTTATTTAAAATATCCTGGTACTTCAAAGCGTTCATAATGCCATGCACCCTAACAAGGTTCCCAGGGCCTTTGGAAGAGAAACAGGCCCACAGCATCACAGATCCTCCACCATACTTCACGGTGGGCATGAGGTGCTTTTCGGCATACTCATCTTTTGTTTTACGCCAGACCCACTTAGAGTGTTTGTTGCCAAAAAGCTCAATCTTAGTCTCATCTGACCAAAGCACACGATCCCAGTTGAAGTCCCAGTACCGCTTAGCAAACTCCAGACGTTTACGTTTGTGAGTGTTAGTGAGAAAAGGCTTTTTCCTTGCGTGCCTCCCAAACAGCTTGTTGGCATGTAGAGAGCGTCTGATGGTTGTTTTGGAGACTCTGTGACCCCAAGATGCCACTCTTTGATGCAATTCTGTGACGGTGAGTTTGGGAAATTTTTTTACTTCTCTTACCATCCTCCTCACTGTGCGTTGTGGCAAGATAAACTTGGGACCTCTTCCAGCCTTGTTTGTCACTGTTCCAGTTGTTTTAAACTTCTTAATGATTCCTCTGACTGTAGATACCGGCAAGTTAAGGCGAGTGGCTATTTTCTTGTAGCCATTGCCTGACTTATGAAGGTCGACACACATCTGCCTTACTTGAATGGTGTGTTCTCTTGTCTTTGCCATGTTGACAAATGGGTAAGAGAATTAGGCCTCTGTGTCACGTCATATTTATACCCCAGGGAAACAGGAAATCATGAATTACTAATTAAAAGTCCCTAGATACCCTGACCAACCTTAGCAACTACAGAAAAATATATATAAAAAAAAAAACAATTAAATTTTTCAGAGGAATTGTTAGGGGTGCCAATAATTGTGGGACACATGATTTCAAGTTTTTTTTTTTTTTCTAAATGTATGATTTTTTTTACCACCAAAGTTATGTACTTAAATGAAAGGTTGGATTTTTCTCTTTTTTTGCATTTGGGTTCTATGTTGTTTTAAAAAAAAGGAGAATTTTTAGAAGTCCACGACCACATCTTAAACAGGGGTGCCAATAATTGTGGAGGGCACTGTATGTGAGACAAATGCTGGAGAGCAAGACAGGTAAAGAAAGAAGTAAGTGACTAGCGTGGGTCTGTTTTGGGTGACTCAGCTAGTTGAGAAGTAGAAATGAGGAGGGATGGAGGGAGACATGGATAGCGTGAGATCGTGGTGGAGAGAAAAGAGAGGAGTGCCTATAGAGTAGCAAGCCTACCAATCCTCTTCAGCCTACGCAGCGTGAAGATGTTCTGGGAGATTTCCATTGCACTGGGTACCCCGTTTTTTGTGTAGGCTGCATAGGGCCAACCGCTAACAAGAATACTAGAACCAAAACACGTAATCATGATCACTGAATCCAAGACTATAAATACTAGGCTGAACTGAGTGCAGTATGCAGGCGTGTGGGTGCATTCACACTTATCCGCCCCCTGCTAAACAGTGCTGTATCTCCTAAACTTCACCTAACACAAACTACAGCTTATTATTCCAGTCTGTGATTTTATAAAGGTTTATCACATTAAAATTAGTATCCCTGTCTGTATTTTGTGTGTATGTCTGCATCCTTTATATTCCAAGGCAACAATACACATTTTCCTCATGTAGGCGATCCATTTGTGTTCCCTCTCCCTCATTAGGCAGTCATCCTCTCTTTCTTGATCACTTCCTCTATAAAAATTTCCACAGTGGTGATGTTTTGTCATATGGCTTGTCATACCATAATTATGCCGACGACACTCAAACGATCCACTCCTTTACCTCCCATCATCAGACAGCCACGTGTATACCATGTATCTTGTCATTATCTTTTCAGACTTTCTATGATGGATGCTTGTTACTCATGATACATGACTGAGATACATGTTTATGCCTTGGTCATGAACCCTGATTTGATCCGAAAATGCATTAAACCATACTGTAGAGAGTGAGTTGTTTTAGGATATGCTGCAAATCTTACTTACTTGCTAGCCTTCATAGGACCATTTGTCTCTAAGAAGGCCACTCAGGTATTTGTTTATTCTGTCTCAAAAGTTTACCACTGTAACATGTTTCTGGCTGGTCTTTTTACACGGGCTATTAGATCCCTCTTATTACAAGGCCAAAGAAATTTTGGAAACCATGACTACATCATTGTACCTCATTGACTTGACTTATGCAACCATGAGGCACAACAGAGCGCCATATCAGATTATTACTGCCTTTGGCCATCAAACTATATAACTCCTCCATCTGAGTGTTAAACAGCTGGTCCACGATATAGAAATAGACAATATCTTCTTCTTCTTTCAGCTTGTCCCATTAGTGGTTGCCACAGCGGATCATCCGTCTCCATACCCCCTGTCTTCTACATCTGCCTCTGTCACACCAACTACCGGCATGTCTTCCTTCACCACATCCATAAACCTCCTCCTTGTCCTTTCTCTTTTCCTCCATCCTGGTGGCTCCATTCTCAGCATTCTTCTACCAATATACCCCATGTCCCTCCTCTGCACATGTCCAAACCATCTCAATCTCGCCTCCCTCACCTTGTCACCAAAACGTCTCACATGTGCTGTCCATCTAATAAACTAATTTCTTATCCTGTCCATCCTTATCACTCCCAACAAAAACCTCAACATCTTCAGCTCTGCTACCTCCAGCTCCACCTCCTGTCTTTTACTCAATGCCACTGTCTCTAAACCATACAACAGAAATAGACAGAATAGATATTAATAGAGTTCTAGAGACATGCATAGTTATAGTTGTCCCTTGTGAAAAAAAACTTTTGAACACTGTTTATGATGGAAATTAAAATTTCTCATAACCGGAATATGTCCTTAAGGCTTCAGGTGTGAGACAGAGAAAGAAAGTTCAAGAAGGTCAAGTTAGAACTTATATAAACAAAGGTATGAGATGACACCAGGGTTTAGCATGTGCAAGTGGGCAACGCAAAACAAGAGACTGTTAATTGCAATAAATGTGCTCAAAGTTGTCTGCTCACCTGAATAACGACAACGGGGAAAGAAAACATGGCAAAATTATCAATATGACAGTATTTTACGTGGTTTCTTTTTTTCTCCAAAACCTTTTCTTTTTGTACTTTCACAAAAAACCTTGTGTGCTATTAATTCCCACAAGAAGATGTAAAAGATGTGCATCATTAGCACAGGATGAAAAAGATTGTAAAAAAAAATGGGTTTTCCGCTATCGCAATCAAGCACTAACAGCAGCCTTCAGTGCTCTTCCTTGCTCTTGTTGTATACGAACCCAGTGAGCTGATATTTTTAAGCTCTCAAAACAAAAGCTAGGACTGATTTAGTGTTAACATGGCCATTATGCAAGATCTGTAACTGTAATAGGCACCATTTTTTTTCTGAATTACTTTATGTTAACTGTAGTGAATCTATGGTTTGTACAGTGAGGTTTATGAAACATAGCCAGAAGATTCCTGACCCATTTCAGGAATAAAAATAATGGAAGATAACAAACTATTGTATCTACAGTATTTAAGTAGTGCCACCAATTTTACATCATTTTCGTGTAATAAATCAGCACAGAAATGCTCTGTTTATTTTGTATTTTTTTGCCATTAAAGAGCTTCCTCACTTCAAAATATATATAAAAAAAATGTATGGTAATTGAATCAGTCTCCAAATGTCCTGGTTTGATTATTTCAGCCAGGCCAGAGAGCCCTTAAACTCTTCAAGTCTGCGCTATTGCTATGACCTCCTATTGGCTACACAGACAGAAAAGGCAATGCGTCGATCATTCAGGCCTGGTTTTACTTGTTCTTTCTGGCTTATCTTTGCAAGCTCAATTTTTCAGAAGATGATTTAAAGCTCAACAAACTGATTATGTAGTTTGCATTTAGTGCAGAGGTTCAATATGTACCACTCACTTTCACGTGATGTCACTTTCACTGCTGTTAGATCAGTTTCTGGAGTTATCAGGGCTGACAGAACAAATAATTTTTTTGCAAAAACGTACATTCTGACTCTTTTCCTCTGCCTCATATTGAAGACTAGTAAATACAAGCAAGCAAGTTGGAGCTACTCAATGAGTATCATTGGGATCTTGCGTTTGGAAAAATCTGTCTTTGTTCCAATATATACAATCATGTGACTCTGAGTGGAAAATGCACCAGCTGTCTTTCTGCATATGATTACATCTTACTTTGAGATGAGGGCTAGAAATGAAACATTGGAAATTAGCATCATTTGGCAGACGTCCTTATCCCGGATGACTTACAGACGTCTCCATCATTAGGTTCATTAGGTCACAGACTAAATATACAATTAGTCTATAAACTCAGCTTTTGGAGGAAATATAGGTTTATATACTAATTTAAGTTATTCTAGAAGACCTAGGTTTATAGTCATCATTTAAAGACTGGTAGTAATTCAGCTACTTACAGCTACAGCTATTTACATCTAGGGGAAGTAAATTCCACCACCTTGAGCCTTTATGCATGACCTCCAAGTGCATTAAAAGATGGTGGGATGAGATGAACAGTGGAAGATTATGTCATTTCTCAAACCCAAAGAGCACAGGGGTAGTTAGTTAGTTATTTAAGTAGTTAGTTTCAGGAGGTTGGATGATTATAGAGATACCAAAAGAAATCCATGAAGACATAAAGAGAACATACACTATATTTCCAAAAGTATTGGGTCACCTGGTCATAAGTATGGTATGTGATTTTTAAACATTGTATTCCACATTTAGTTCAAAATTGCTCTTATAATTCCCTCCACTCTTCTGGGAAGATGTTTTACCAGATTTGGGAGTGTGCTTATGGATATTTGTGTTCATCAGCCACAAGGGTATTACGGAAGGCAGGTACTGATGTAGGTGAGGCGACCTGGGGTGCAGTCAGCATTCCAAAGGTGTTCAGTAGGGATGAAATCAAAGCTCAATAGCAGGCCACTCAAGATCTTCCTCTTAAAAACATGTACCCATATTTTCAAGGAGCTCACTTTGTGCACAGGGGCAGTGCCATGCTGGAACAAGTTTGGGTTTCCAAGTTCAAGTGAGTGCAAAACGTTATTATGTATCTAAAGACCTCCTGTAAAATAGAGTGCCTCCAGCTTTGTGGTAACAGTCTGGAAAAGAAACACATATAGCAGGAAAAGGGCAGGTGACCCAATATTTTTGGCAATATAGTGTATTAAAATTCAGGACCTCACAATCAATAACAGATCTAATAAATATAACAGACGTGATTTGTTTGGTGAAAGATACCTGAACCTTATCACTGATAAAACATATAAAAGGTATAAAGGGTTTAGCATTTAGGAGGCTTTAGTTTACAGTGACCACAACTTGCCACTATTCCAATCATTGTTACAGGAGATGAGCCCAAAACAAAAACATGGTGTTTTCCAGTATCTAAAGATCTGAAAATGATCTGAAAATGTAGTGGGTGATATGTTAATATCTGCGTATAGCTTCACAGGTTTTCTCTGAATTTGTAAAAGCTTTTAATTAGTCATTTTCCCACTCCTTCTCAATAAACTGCATGTTTACCATAATTCCAGTAAAAATATTCCAGTCTTAGCAATTGGACTAACAGACCAAGAATGTCATCACATATGAATAACAAAGCAAAAGTGCTTATACATTCCAGTACACTGGATTAGTTTGAGTTTTTTACCTTATCAGTTTTTAGCTCTATGCTAGCCTGTCAACCTTGTCGAATACAGCTTCATGCTAATTTTCTTTGTTGAGTTTCAGCTATACGCCAACAGGTGATAATTTACTTTTTATTACATTTATCACATCCCTGGTAGTCTAGTGGTTAGGATGCGGCGCTCTCACCGCTGCCGCCCAGGTTCGATCCCCAGCCATTAGGGTAAATGGGGATGGTTGTGTTAGGAAGGGCATCCAGCGTAAAAACGTGCCAAATCAAACATGCGGATCATAAATACGAATTATCCGGTGTGGCGACCTCTAATGGGAGAAGCCGAAAGAAAGTTATTACATTTATCACATGTGTTATAACTTGTATAACTATCATTGTAATGTTTCACTTCTGCTACAAATTTCATTTCATACTTAATATATAACGTAATATGTATATTTATTTATATATTCGTATTTATTTAAATATTAATTTTTCTTCAATCTTTATGTAAATGTTACTGTGAGCAACCCAACTGCAACCCAACAATTTCCCTATGGCATCAATAAAGTATTTTGATTTGTTTAAAAAGCAACAATTCATTTAAGGTGCATTTCATTGTTTGTACCTTGGGACAAAACCCTTTTGATTATTGTATATAATGTATATGAAAATTGCTAGCCTGTCAACCTTGTGTAATACAGCTTTATGCTCAATTTTTGTACATTGTTGAATTTCAGCTATATGACAGCCGTTGAAATTTACCTACACCGACGTGATGCTTGCTCAGCAAAGTGCATGTGTGTGCTCTATGCTAACCTATAAATGACACACATTAGCATTGTATGAGATTGTGTAAATCAATATAGACTATATACTTGTCGTACAACAGATATTGTAAATACCAGTCGTAAATGTACCCATTCTAGCTGCCTGTTTCCCTGAGTGACATTTTCTCTCTTTTTTTAGTGAAAACTAAGATTATGATTCTCTTGTGTGCAGGTTTTTCCCCAGTCATTGTCAGCCGTCACACGCCCACTGCAAATGCTTTACTTTTAAGTTTTCTTTTTTTTAATTTAGGCATCATTATTACCTGCTTTACCACTCGGCCTCCTGCAGGACTAATTATTAATCTAAAGTATAATGATTGGCAGCTTTCAAGCTTGATTAGCAGTGGGCATTTTGCAATGACAGAAATAAAATTCCAAGAAGAATTGGTTCATACCTGCTTTTTAACATGATATGACCTGAAAGGGTAAGTGAGCTCTAGCACAAATATGTGACATGATGAGAATAATGTGATATAATGTGATTAGCACTGCGCATTGCACAAGACACATGGCCTTGCAGTCTAAGCTAAACTTCTATATGTATTTGTATGGCAGATCAACTGACACAAATGCATAAATATTTAAGTTGCATGTCCATTTTCTTCAGCATGTCCACAGAACACAGAAATTTGCTATTGTTTCAGAAAATCGTTACCATTTTGGTTTATTTAAGCACAGAACGTTGTTCTCTGGATGTGTCCACTTCAAACTAAATGATCACTTACTTGACAGCAGCTATAAATTGCCTTCCATTGGCTTTATTTTGGATGTTTTGTCATGACAGTGAGGCAAAAGATTTTGCGTTGGTGGAAAACTTTAAAAAAGCTGACACTGGAAACTCCTTGCATAGAGCTAGTTAGCTGACCCTTTCCTTCTTTTCTCATGACTTAATTTCTACCCACTTAAAAAAAGAATCAGATTTACTCAACTTAAAAGTGGAGTCTTGTTATTACTTTTCTAAAGGCGTAGAAATTAACTTAATTATGTCTTATTCGCACTTTTAGGAAGCTGAGAATCCAAAACTATTTAAAGAACGCATGTACTAATCTAAAAAAAAATATATATATAAATCCTAGCGCACGTATCTCTTACATGTGTTTAAATTTGAACAACATTTGCATAAGATCAGGGTTGAGCTGGAGCGTGAATATAAACGAGACAGGAAGAGGAAGAGTAGGGTTTGTTCTCAATCTGCCAGGGAACAAACCTCCTAATATCTCTCAGAATCCTCCCCAACTGTCATTTATACCCCTCCCAAGTCGGTAAACAAGATTCTTTTAATTCCTTCCTGTTACCACAAATTTAGAGGCAGATAATCAGATGTCTTTGAATGTTGTAGCAATTTTTCATTCACTTCACCCTTAATTAGGAGACCTAAACCTGTTCCAGCATGACAGTACACCTGTGCACAAAGCCAGCTCCATGAAGATAAGCTTTACATGGTTTGGAGTGCAAGATCTTTTGCTGTAGATCGCCAAGACTTTAGAAAACTTTTGGTTTAAAATGTACGCTGGCTGCACCCCCAGGCCTCCTCACCTCACCTGCGGTACATCAGTACCTGACTTTACTAACACCCTTTTATCTGAAGGAGCACAAATCACCTCAAGCACACTCCAAAATCTAGTGGAACATCTTCCCAGAAGAGTTAAGGTTTTTATATAGTACATGATGACTAAATTTGGAATAGGATGTTTAAAAAGCACATTCCAATCTAATGGTCAGGTGTCCACCAACGTTTGTTCATACAGTGTATCTGAAGCATGAATTAAGACAATATGAGCAAATTTACAATAAATGACTTTTAGATGAAGTATTATTTAATCTTCAATAATCATTTAATCATGGTCCTTGTCTCTAATGCATCTAGAACCATACCAAAATTGGAATATGCTATCTACAGGATTCCAATCCATTACAATGTACTTAACATACATATTTCTTTTTGAAACATGCCTGTAAGGAATGTTTTATCCTCTGCCGCATGGGCAGGATTGCCTTCTGTCCCCTGGACAGGATACCCCTGAATTCAGCCTTTCCTCTCGATCTTTGCTCTCCTACGTGCACGGGGAAGTCACAATGAAACACACAAGTCAGCTTTCAGAGAGAAGTTCCGAAGTTTATTGTTACACACATGAAGATATACTTCCAAAGAGATGGAGAGAAAAAGGGAGAGCTGCCAGGTGTGTGTGTGTGTGTGTGTGTGTGTGTGTGTGTGTGTGTGTGTGTGTGGTGTGTGTGTGTGTGTGTGTGTGTGTGTGTGTGTGTGTGAGTGTGTGTGTGTGTGTGTAAGACAATCCCACAAGGTCATGTTGGGCCTGCAAAAGATAAGCCTAAAACAGAATTAAAGTAAAGGAACCACTTTGTGTGTACGAGCGAAGTAACACATCATGCCACAAAAGGATAGTTCAGGGTAAGGTCAACAGAAACATACACAAAACGATTATTCTAGAAGCATACAGCAGAATTACTATAATTACTAATGGCAACAAGATACATATTACCATACTGTGAGAACATAAAAACGGTTAACGATAATAACTCCACATCTGGTCATGTTATTCGTTTAGCAGAAGCAACAAAGCGAGGAATAGCCATAGCAAAAGGTGTTCTCACAGCGTAAGCGTATAAAGAGCGGATATAGACGAGAACTGAGTGTTCTGGGTCAACCTAATCTAGGACTAGTGATCAAGGATATCTTACAATTTCTCCCATTTTATCCATTATAAATTAGAATGGATAAATCACAACTTAAACTAACAGACATGTCGCATAGGAATAGGATAATAATCAGAAACACGAGGGACGGGTTGATAACCAGAAAGCATACGGGTGAATGATCGCTGGATACATTGGAAAATACATGGTCCAAATAGGCATAGCAACAGGAAACGATGACAGTCGGGATTATCAAAGAAATATACGGCGCCCAATGACCAAACAGAGTATACAACCATCCACATCCGCTACCTTGATTACCCTTTTCATCATCCTTAAGAGCCTGAGCCGTGGCGCGCATTTTCTCAACTGCCTGACTTATGACTCCGTGTTCATCGTCGTTGTCAGGGACGTATGTGCAACAACTATCCCCCACCAATGCACATACACCTCCCTTTTCAGCCAGCAGGATATCTAAAGCTAATCTATTCTGTAGGGTTGTCAGGCGCAAAGCAGTGAGCTCAGTACGTATACCATCAACAGCGATGAGGGTTTCATTAATGTAAGTGGCCAGGCGATAATGGGTGACTTCTATCTGATTCCACAACTGGGTAATACCATATTGTGGGAAAAATGCGTCCCAAAACTTAACCAAACGGGATTTAAGCTGATGTTCAGGGGGAGGGAAGGCAGGATCAGAGACAGCGGACCGTTTCTGCCGGGTCTGTGTTTGGTTGAGGTGTCCAAATATATATGACGACGAGCCGAATCGGGTAAGAGCACACACCCCACCCCAATTATGCGTTAGATACATATATACTTGCTTCCCACACACCCAATACCAATCCTCTGTTCTATATACTGTGCCATTACCCGGGTGAATCAGAGAACAGATACGCGTGTCAGGACATGTTTGGTTGACAAAATACTCAGAAAAGGTATGTGCGCAAAGGCGGTTGGGGGTGACCCCGAGAGAAATGGGTCCATCATGGTGGAAGCACAAGGGGAAAACATACTCTTTTGAAATGCGAGGTTTTATGGAGGTAGGGCTAAATAGTTCCTCCTCCGAGGAATGGGTCCAGGCTACTGTGACCGCAATCAGGAGGTCTATCAGTTTCTGAGTTGGTCTATTACGAACGTGAAGACAACGATCACGATGTGTAAGGTTGTGTATCTGAGTATCTGGGATTACAGGATCATTCAGACAGAAGGCATTCATACAGGGGGATTCGGCCGCATTAAGGATTTCTGTCTCGTCCCGGGAGTTGGGTATTAGGGACTTGGACCCTACTGCAGATGGTAACTGCTGACACACATAGCATGGACCTGCTGTGTGCTAACGAGCCGTCCAGTTGGCGTATTGCCAGAAGGTGTTGTCGTGTGGGTGAGCCTGGGCGGGAATCCCAGCCCCAAGGCTGACGATTAGGAGAAAAAGGACAACCATACTGGTCACTGGTGTTACCTCCCTGGATTGTGTTGCTTGTGTTACCTCCCTGGATTGATGAGAGATTGTCGTTCCGCTTTCCTTGACATGTCCTGCAGTTGTGAGGCTGTCCGAAGAGTCGGCACAGAAGGGTCTGAGGAGTTGTCACCGAACCTCGACAGATGATGACAGGAACCGATACACGTCTCCTAGAGAACTCATAGGGAGGTCAAGAGGCTATGCTTCTGTAACATAAAGGAAAATAGTGATACACAGGGAACATGTACACACAATATTTAAGAGGGATCCCCCCAGTGGGACATTTCTTGATTCTGGTAGCATGGATCCACTGTGGAAAAAGGTCAGTTAATACACCTGTGCGTGTGATCACGACTATTTCTGCTGGCCCCTCATATTTGCATTCACCCAATCGCCTGGGTTTTAGAGATTTAACCAGAACAGCATCCCCCACCTAGAAGGGATGGGTTGGTGTCAGAGGGATGACAGGTATAGATTTAGAGACCAGTTCATAATGTTTTGACAGTGTATCAATCAGGGCAGCAGAATACTCGGCGATGTGCACATCCAGATCAGCTGTACCTATCGCTGGTTTACCTTTTTTCCAGGGCGTTGGAAATGGTTGCCCAAAAATTTTTTCGTGTGGTGATAGGTGGACGTCTTTTCGCGGAGTCAATCTCATTTACCGTCATACGGCTTTGAACATGAGCCGTCCACAAAAAGTGATTCACTGCTGTCTAAAGGAGTGGAAGACAAATCAGGGCGTATACTAGTAGAGTGAACGACCTTGGAGCAGCAATCATGTGTGGTGTCGGACACAGTGTCATCTTGTGCATTAATCAAACGAGCAAGGGCATGACCTAAAGTGTCGAAAGAGGAGGTGGCCTTGATTTCCAGATTACTGGTGGAGCAAAGGATAGTTTCATAGCCGGATCTTCTCTGTGCTGTCATGTGTTGTGTGTGTAGGTTCTGAAGGACCTGTTTCACCTGATGTGGAGAATGCAAGATCATAGGATGAGACAACACTAGTTTTTTAGCGTCTTGAACAGCACAGGCAGCCACCGCACGGAGACACGCAGGTAAACCCTGAGCCACGGTGTCAAGTGTTTTGGACAGGAACGCACATGGTCTCATGCCCCCCCCATGCTCCTGCGCCAAGACAGCAGAGGCAGTTCCGTCCTGTTCACACGCATAAAGGTGAAAAACCTTATGATAGTTCGGAAATCCGAGAGCAGGAGCTGAGCACAGAGCCGACCGCAAAGCCTCATACGCCTCACACATCTTAGGTGTCCACGTTAGCGGGTGCTGCAAAGGATCGTTGTGTGAGATCGCAGAGCGGAGACGTTTGTTGTGGAAAGAGCAGTCAGGTATCCATGGACGGCAGTAATTAATCAGGCCCAGGAAAGCCATGAGGGCATGCTTTGTGGAGGGACGCCTTGTGTTAAGAACGACCTGTATACGATATTTAGAGAGCCGTTTGCTGCCTTGAGAGAGTTCGAACCCTAGGTATTTCACAGTGGTTCTACAAAACTGTAGTTTGGTTTTGGATACCTTGAATCCTTTTCTTGCCAGATGACGCAGGAGGCACAGGGAGGCTTGTTCACAGAGGTCCTCAGAGACTGCGGAGATCAGGAGATCATCTGCATACTGTAAGACAACAGAGTCAGAGGGGAGGGCAAGATCACAGAGTGCATCCCTTACCACAGCGGAAATGACTGCCGGGCAGTCAATGAATCCTTGTGGCAGACGTGTCCACGTGTATTGGCGCCCCCTGTGCGTGAAGGCGAAAAGAGGCTGCGTCTGCACTTCTACAGGAACGCTGAAAAAGGCAGAACACAAGTCAATCACCGAGAAGTGTGTATGATTGCATGGAATCGAAGCGATAATAGAGGCCACATCGGGCACAACAGGTGCAACAGTAACCACAACATCATTTATTTTTCTCAAATCCTGAGTAAAGCGCCAACTGCCGTCTGTCTTAGGAACCGGATTAACGGGTGTGTTGTATGAACTCACACACGGCTTGATCACACCCTGTTGTAACAGAGAGGTCAGGATTTTGTCTATTCACTGCAACTTCGACTCAGAGAGAGGATACTGTTTGAAAAACACAGGATGCAAATGTTTTAGTTTAGCTTCATAAGGAGGACAATGAACCAAGCCCACATCATCCTTATGCTCCGCCCAGAGGAGAGATGGCAATTCTTCCAGTGAAGAAGGGAGTGGTAATTTCTGTGTGGTAGAGAGAAAACAGTCATTAATGTTCATGTTAGAAAGATATGACAGAGGAGCAGAATCAGGAACTGAAACCGTGAGTTTAGAGCCGGAGAAGGTGAGAGAAATGTGCAGCCTGCTCATGAGATCTCGGCCCAAGAGATTAAATGGACAATCAGGCATAAAAACAAAACGATGTTGCAGAAAAATATTTGTGTCGGAAGGACAAGTTACAAGCACAGATGGAGTAAATGGTGTTTCTTTTTCAACCCCTTCAATACCCACAGAGCTAATGGAATGACCAGAAATGGGTCCCTCATATTGTTTGCCTACCACTGACATTGTCGCCCCTGTATCAAAAAGAAAGGTTTACACCGTGCCATTGATGCAAAGTTCGAGAAATGGCATCTCGTTTAACTGAGGGGATTCATAGGTACAATGCAGCATGGTAGGGGTTACGCTCTGTGGGCACCCCTATGTGTCATAGGGGCTGATTTGCTTTCCTGCAAATGGGCTAGGTTCAGTAGGAGGAGGCGGTGGAGGAGGGGAGCTGGTGGGGTTCTTACTCTCATCCCATAGTCTCTTTCTACATTCTATAGCCCAATGTCCCTTCTTACCACAGTAGTAACATACACCGGGCCGTTTTGGGTTGGAGTTAGCACCAGACATATTTCCCCTTCCCCTGCCTCTTCCCCGAAAACCCCCGCCTCCTGCCACAGCAAGGCAGGCCACTTGCTTACTCTCTAATATGCCATCACTTTCCATTGTACGCACCCTCTCCCCTAAATGTCTAACCGTCATGTTACTACGATCGGTGAGCTGATACTTCAGGACTTTCTGTACCTCCGGACGACAGTTATGCATAAAAGTTGTAAGGAACAGAGGGTTACTGTCTGCGTCCTCTAACTCCATCGCTCCCAATAAAGTCCAAGTCTCCCTAAATCGGGTCAAATATTTGGAAGTAGTTTCACCCTTCTCCTGTTTACAGTTAGTTACTTGAGAGAGATCTCTATTGGCCTGCTACAGCTGGAGTAGGAATTTGGTCAACTCCTTTTTTAACGCTGGGAGAGCAAATTGCTCAGCCCAGTGATAATAATAGTGGGTGGTTTTGCTCTTACTTTTTTTCGACCCTTCCCCCTCGTCTTCCACCTCCGTTTTTGTTTCCATTTTAATCTCATCATTCCTAGGGTGTAAACTGGGCACCGCGGCAATAGGCGTTACCTCATCGTAACTGTCCCCTAGTACTGCATGAAGGATAAACCTATAGTCTGCGCCTGTCAACTGATTATGGTGGGTAGAGCTCATTAGCATGTCAACGAAATGCAGAGGTTTAGATGGGGACGGAAGAACCCTGATAATGTCTCTGAGTTCCCCGATCAATGGCGGATGTAATTTGAGGCCACGGGCCGACTTTGACCTTACGCATACCGCGTTAGTGTGGGTTTTGGGCCAGGGAGGAGGTTCGATCTCTGGGACCGAAGGAGACGCTAACCCGCCATCCCGATAGGGTGGGGGTGGAGCATTTGGCAATAGATATTGTTTTAGCTTGGCTTCGATTTTGTGCAGAGACTTAAGCTCTCTTTTTGAGTTCGGTATGGAGTGATAATCATCCCAGATTGGTTTCATTTCTACCCATTTTTGATAACTATCACCCATGTAAGAATAACCCCAGTTAGGATCGCCCAAACCATCATAAATTTGGGAATGTGCAGACTTCAGGTATTCAGACTTAAAGGTACCACCACGAGGATAAGTCAGAAATTGAGGTTGTGGTTCAGTCCACCCTGCTAAATTGTCTAGCCAGGGGGTAGTATGAAAGGTGAGACCACAACGACTCATCCAGTCCCGAGGGGCTTCCTCAGGATCTGGTTTAGGATATTTAGTTCCAGAATTACCCATGACCCAATATAGGTACAACTGTCTGACAATGTTACACACAAAGGTTGGAGGCCAGAGATCGAGATAGATAAGGCGGTTTAATAAAATTTTCGATGTCTCAAGTTACTGTGACTGCAGAGACGGTTCAGCGCGCGCTACACGACGGTACAACGTCGACAACAAGTTCGCTTACAAATACAAGGTGCGTGCCTACACATTGAACAGTATGACAAGATACCAAATCAGCACTTACCCGAACACTGATATCCCGGACGAGCCCCCAAGAACTGTAAGGAATGTTTTATCCTCTGCCGCATGGGCAGGATTGCCTTCTGTCCCCTGGACAGGATACCCCTGAATTCAGCCTTTCCTCTCGATCTTTGCTCTCCTACGTGCACGGGGAAGTCTCAATAAAACACACAAGTCAGCTTTCAGAGTGACGTTCCGAAGTTTATTGTTACACACATGAAGATATACTTCCAAAGAGATGGAGAGAAAAAGGGAGGACTGCCAGGTGTGTGTGTGTGTGTGTGTGTGTGAGTGTGTGTGTGTGTGTGTGTGTGGGTGTGTGTGTGTGTGTGTGTGTGTGTGAGTGTGTGTGTGTGTGTGTGTGTGTGTGTGTGTGTGTGTGTGTGTGTGTGTGTGTGGTGTGTGTGTGTGTGTGAGACAATCCCACAAGGTCATGTTGGGCCTGCAAAAGATAAGCCCAAAACAGAATTAAAGTAAAGGAACCACTTTGTGTCTACGAGCGAAGTAACACATCATGCCACAAAAGGATAGTTCAGGGTATGGTCAACAGAAACATACACAAAACGATTATTCTAGAAGCATACAGCAGAATTACTATAATTACTAATGGCAACAAGATACATATTACCATACTGTGAGAACATAAAAACGGTTAACGATAATAACTCCACATCTGGTCATGTTATTCGTTTAGCAGAAGCAACAAAGCGAGGAATAGCCATAGCAAAAGGTGTTCTCACAGTGTAAGCGTATAAAGAGCGGATATAGACGAGAACTGAGTGTTCTGGGTCAACCTAATCTAGGACTAGTGATCAAGGATATCTTACAATGCCCTTGTAAAGTGACTTGCAATTATTTCAACTGAGCAGATAAGGGTTAAGGGCCTTACTCAAGTGCCCAGCAGGGGCAGCTTGGTGGTGCTGGGATTTAATCTTTTTACCATTGTGCTCACTGAACTCCCTACACACCTCAACAATGATGGAACTGTAATGAATGGACATACAGTGCCACTCAGATGAGGGATCTGGTTCTTTTCAAGGTTTCTTCATCATGCCATATCAGGTAGTTTTTCCTTGCCATAGCTCATTAGTGATAAGCAATTATATATAAATTATTATTTATAAACAATTATAAAGAACAAACTTATAGGAACTAAACTTAGACACACTTTTGTGAAACTTTATAGCCGGTATAGCTCTGTAAAACCATTGTTTAAAATGCCATACAATTACTATACATATAGATTTACAATTAAATTAAATAAAATTAAATTGAATAAGGATACCAATTCCTATTTCTACACAATGCAGCTATAGAAAGTAGCAGCATAGTGGTTAAAGCTCTGGACTACTGATTGGGAGGCCAGGGGTTCCAGTCCCCGTTTTGCCAAGCTGTCACTCTTGGGCCCTTGAGCAAGGCCCACAATCCTCTCTGCTCCATTATTGACCCTGTGTTCTTGCCTCAGCTTCCTAACATCACTGAGATATGTAAAGTAAGGATTTGTTTGTGCTGTAAAGTATATGTGACAAGTAAAAAGCACCCTGTCAGGATCTATCGGGCAAACGGCGTGCACTTCCAGTTCCGTGGTGCACACTTCCGGGTCGGTGTCCATCTTGCCATTTTTCCCAACATCCCCCTGTATTTAAGGACACCCAAGGACACCCGGTTTTGCTTTTGTCTTTCCTGCATCGCCCTGTTTGCCTGTTTTTGACCCTGGACTGTTTTTGGGTCCTCACTCACCTAGTCACTCGCAAGAGATTCTTGACAGAATAATATGCCCGTGCACTTGTGTCCCCTGCTTTTCTGACAGAATAATCTGGCCAAAAGAAGGACCCAGCGGATGTATTGAAGAATTGGGCTTGCTTCGCCACAAACTGGCAATTCAGGGACCCAACCGAGACAGTCGACATTTTGAAGCTCAGCCCCCAGCAAAGAACTGACTATTTTTGGCAAACCAAAATGGTTTTAAATAACCTCCTAAGTCGACTGTACCTCTGGCCCCTGAACTCTGCTGGGGGAGCTGCCCAACCTCAGCCTTCCTGCCTGACTGCGAATGTCACCCTGCTTTTCCGACCCACCAAGATCACCACTATGCCTGTCTGCCATGCTGAGCTTGCCCCCGAAACTGTCCAGGGTCCCGCCGAGGGCGCCGTTCTGCTCCAGAGTCCCGCCAAAGGCACCGCCCCGCCACGCCTCAGACCTCCACAGCCAGAAAGTGCTTGGAGCAGCCACCTGGAGGCTCGCTTCATGCTACATCCGGCCTTTCCTGACCTCCAAGGCATTCTACCCGGTGGCAGTTCGCCTTAAACCCTGCTGTGTCCGTCGCTGGCATTTGACTTTGGTGCTTTGATTTTTTTGGCTGTGTTTTCGGTTTTGTTTTTGTCTTCCCTGAATCGCCCTGTTTGCCTCTATTTTTTGACCCTGGACTGTTTTGGACTTTGTTTTTTGCCTGTACCCCATTAAAGCCTGTATTTTCCTTACTCCTTGTGTGCATCCTGTAATTGGGTCCTTACTCACCTAGTCACCCGCAAGAGATTCCTGACACCCTAACCTTTTTACAGACAACACTAGCACACACACTTCATGTGAAAATAGAGGAAAAAAGATGAAACCCACAAAAAATAGACCAGACCAGAGCTCAGGAACATTCCCCAGCTTCTCTGAAGCAGCATCACTCCCTGCTGTGCCGCCATGCCACCCACAGAACTCATTATTGACTTAACCCTAATGACTGGTTGTTTTTAAGCTTAATTATTGCCATTTTGCACAATTATACACTAATTCCAACAACCAAACATTTTAATACCAATATTTGGCATTAAATTATGCCATTATTTAAAGGCATTCAGTATTTTACAAACAACACAATCATGGCAACCAATTCACAATATTTCAATATTAATTTTCAGTTCTTTTAGTCTCATTAGTGTCCAAAAATTGTTTTACCAAGTGAAAGGGTAAAATAAAAAAACTACAGCCAGCATACAGCCGTTGTACTTGCCTTAACCAACATTCAGACTCTCTTCAGACACATCTCTCTCTTTATACATTTTATATGCGATGCTCTCTGTAATTGTGCACACTTCCGGTGTGTGAATAGTTCTTGTTGTCTGTGCTGTTGTGCATTCGGTACAGAGTGCGCAGATGATGTGATTTTTAATTAAGCGGCAATCTAATCTGATCCTAATTATCTTTCTATTATCAGCCTGGAACACTAGGTGGAAAAAAAACATTAGTTTCCTAGTCTATAACCAAGAGCTATCAGACACTCACACACAAATGTGTGTCCTGCTATGTTTCTGAGAACCTTGTATTCACATAATGATTAAGACCAATGATTCATGCATAATTCATGTGTATATTCTTATTGTTCATGTATTTGATTATTAAATAGTTTACATTTGTTAGACCCTATTTAGGTAATACAGATGTCCATGTAAGTGTGTGTGGTTTTTTATTTAATTTATAAGTTATGATAATAGATATGAAAAAATGAGTTGTCTTCATTCCTTTCATCCTTCATTCATTCACTCCCTCAATATGTGGACTTGTCAGGATTTTCTCCTTTTAAGATAAATTTTTGAAGCTGGACATGATATGCTAAATAATCAATAGCACTAGCATTAGCCACTAAACTGGAAGTGGCTAGAAATATGGATTCAAGATTTAAGTTTTGTTTATTTGTCACAAACATAGTTATATGTATTATATATCTTGCAGTGTAATGAAAAATTGGAAAAATAAATCCTGTATCCCTAGCGCTAGGGATACCCTAGTGGTATGGAGTGCGCTAACTCTAGTGTCTTTTTTTATACCCCTGGCAATGTTGTGATTATTTTCAAGTTTAAAAATACTGTAATTTAAAAAATGCTCTCAAAGTGCAAGGTGAAGCTTAAACGAACTTGCGGTCCTCTATATGTCCATGAGGGAACTCGGGTTTAAACTATGTTCCGCACATAAAAAGGATTGCATTCGGTACACATGTATACCAAACCGAAAGCCCTGAACCGAAAATTGTTGGTATAAATGCTTGTACGTTACATCTTAAAATATATGGGGGAATATATTAGGTAGCAAGTGAACATTTTGTCCTCAAAGTTGATGTGTTATAAGCAGGAAAAATGGTCAACTGTAAGGATTTGAGCGAGTTTGACAAATTGTGATGGCTAGACGAATGGGTCAGAGCATCTCCAAAACCACAGCTCTGGTGGGATGTTTGGTTCTATAAAAAAATGTCAAATTCACATGTCAGATTCACAGTGGTGAATCGGCCACAGGGTCATGGGCGGGTGAGACTCATTGATGCACGTGATGAGTTATGGCTGGTCTGTGTGGTCCAATCCAACAGAAGAGCTTCTTTAGCTCATACTGCTGAAGTAGCTAATGCTGTTACTGCTTGCCCAGAAAACTTATAACCCAGGACTGCAGCTTTAACAATCACGCCAGCTTCAACACTCTTCTCCTACATCATGCAGGAGACCCTAATTCCGACTGATTATGAGTAAAGTTATGTTGAGGTGTCATTTTATAGCTTCTATTGAATTATACTTTTTATAATGTGTGTGATGCTAAATGCAAACATGAGTCAGTCATCTATGTTGCAATGCAGTTCCAGTCCTTTTGCCCTGAAAAACAGGGAGAAGTAGGAGGCCAAGTGGATAAAATATAAAATTAGCCCTTCTTTTTTGCTCCCTCACGTCTGTAGGCTCAGCGCATGAGAGACAGAGAGGGTGAAAGAGAGAGTCCTCTTTTGCAGTGCTTTTGCTGTGTATTATAACCAACACACACATTATGGTGACACACACACACACACACACACACACACACACACACACACACACACACACAGACACACACACACACACATACACAGACACAGTCACATGCCTTTAATGGACCTTACTTCCGCTTTGCAAGACATGCATGCTAAACCTCTCTCTCTCTCTCTCTCTCTCTCTCTCTCTCTCTCTCTCTCTCTCTCTCTCTCTCTCTCTCTCTTTCTCTCTTTCTCTCTCTCTCACACACTAGACCTGAGTAGACAGCTGCACTCGAGGTGCACCATGTTCTGCATTCATAATGCTTCTGAGTTCCCATGACTGATTCCTATTTATTAGTGTGTGTGTGTGTGTGTGTGTGTGTGTGTGTGTGTGTGTGTGTGTGTGTGTGTGTGTGTGTGTCTGTGTGTGTGTGAGAGAGAGAGACAAAGAGAGAGAGACAGAGAAAGAGAGAGACCTGCATATTCACCAAATCCACCTGTAGCTTTAGCAGCCCAGTAGCAGTGTCAACCATTTAACCCTGTGTCTGTCTATGCTTTATTACAGCCTATTTATCTTTGCCTGCTTTCTCTTTCTCCCTGTAAGGCTGAAATGCACACAAGGATACACACACACACACGTTTAAACACACACTCAGAAAGATATAAGGTGTGAGTGTGTGGGGAGAACTGCGCTGACTCATCTTTGCACACCTCATTCTTTGGCTTTGCCCATATATGGTCTGTCAGGAAGTCCATTTTCTTCAGCACCTTCCATTGGATATGTGCAAAGGTCTCTGTGTGTGTGTGAGTGGATGTGTGTGTCTGCAATATTTGCAGCCAATATCCTTGAAGGAAGTACATATACTAGGCTTGCTGCAAAATACTGGGTATTTTGTGCATCTTCATAAGGCATGGTTTCAAATCTCTACCAGTGGCCCATTTGTTGCTATGTCCAATTTGTCCTTTTCCATCCAATCCATGCATCAATGTGAAAAAGACAGAGAGATTTTCTTTCGAATGGTGTACTTTCTAAGTGCAGCAGAGACATTATGCAGAGATACACACAGCCAAATAATATCAGCATTAGCAACATGATGCATGACCATATTTGTATCTGTTTACACACCACAGAAAAGAGGAGACTGTCCAACACTTTATTATTCATAATTAAGTAACAATTTTACCTGTCAAAGTGGTCTGAAGGACGAAATCCACCAAAAACACCCAAAAACTGAAATAAAAGAAGTAAAAGCATCACACGAGTAGAATGCCACCGTCTGTTAATGTCACTGGGTTGCCAAATTCATGCATTAATTGCAAGTGAAGAAAACCAAATTTTAAGCATGATTTAGATTTAGTTTTCCTCTACTTTTGTGTATAATAAAAACACATCTACAGTAGATATAAATATCAGGAGATGATATCTGAAATTCTGATCTATCATGTTAATTTTATATTTACCTTTATGGAACTTGGCAGAAGCACTTAGACTTGGTTTGGCTACCACGATCTTCCTTTCTTTTGATTTGAACCCAAATATATTTAGGGTTGTGCAAAAAAACAGAAAATTGCAGTTCCACTTTATTCGTAAATCTGTCTATAAATGCATGTTTAATATAAAGCATCTGGCCACCATGTTCCATGATTCAGAGGTTCTGTTCCTTTGTATGCTCCATATGTCTGCTGCCAGACTTGAAGAAGACCAGTCAAGGGAGCAACATTTTCCACCATTTCCAACATGCCCTTTTGAGCACAAATTGCAGCATGCACGAGAACCGGGTCAGTTGTAATGGAGTGTAATGACTTACGAGAAAGTGGTAATTAGTTGCAACGTACAGTAGACACTGCCGTGCTCTCTGCCATTTTAGCTATAGAATTTATTAAACTGTATGTATGCATCTGATAATAAAACTTTCAATCTTTCAATCTTAACATATTTATGCTAAAGACAAACATTCCTAAAAAATATATTTATTTAGGACCGCCTTAAGAATTATTTTGTGAAAATAAATAAAACCAGACACAAACCTCAAAACAAAAATCAGTAAAGTTAACCACATTGAAAAAAATGTAATGATTACATGATCACTGTATCAATGACACATTCCACTGAATATACCCTCTTTTGCCATATCCTGGGTAAGTGAAGTATGACATATTATAGGGATTAATACTTTGTTAATTGGCACATAATGAAGAAGAAGAGGAGGCAATGCAAGCGAGGAGATTTTTTTAATGAAGTGCACAAAGTAAACACAATGAAACCAAACTTTGAACAAAAATGAAAAAAAAAATAAATACAAAAACAGCAAGTCAGCATGGAAGGACAAACAAGAGACAAGAAGTGCAGTGAATGTTAAGATTTATTTATTTACAAGTAGTAATGAACTAAGAAAATAAATATATGACTTTTATAGCATGCACCCTTATCTAGAGGGACTCAACCCTTAACTAAGCAATTGAGGGTAAAAGGCCTTGCTCAATGCCCAGCAGTGTTTGGAATTTAACTCACAACCTGCTTTATCATAAGTTTAACATCTTAAACACTAAGCTACCAAAGAAGCTTGGGCCAATCTTTTGGCATGTTCAAATCCCAGCCACACCAAGCTGCCACTCCTGGGCCCCTGAGCAAAGCCTTTATCCTCAGAGCTGCTCAGTTGTATTGATATGATAAATGCAAATTTTTAGCTGGATAACGCGTCTGTGAAATGCCATAAATGTAAATATATAATCTTGATATTAAACCAGATATACCAGAACCACATTCAGTACAACTTTTTTTTAAATCACATGTACATGTACAGCACAGTAAAATTATTTCTTTGCATATCCCAGTGATGTTAAGAAGATGTAGTCAGAGCCCAGGGTCAGCCATAATACAGTACCCCTGGAGCACAGAAGGTATTGCTCAAGAGCCCAAGAATGGCAGCTTGGTGATACTAGGGCTAGAAAACCCCATCCATTATATCAGTAAAACCATTGGGCTTTCACTTCCCCTGAAATCAATTACACATGTAATACTGTTCTTTTGTTCCTTTCCGTTCTTTTTTTTTTTTTTTTTTTACAAAACTTTTAATTAGTTTTCTCTGTGGAATTAAAAATGATAAAACAATTTGACTAGCAGTGAATGGAATGTTATTATAGTTTAAAATGACTTTTTTATGTTCTTTTTATACCTCTGAACAAGTAGCTTTAATGTTTTTGATCATACTTCTGAATCAACCCTATCAACCCTTCGTTGGCAAAACCTTAAATTACACCAGCTTTTGCAAATAGAGCTCCTGATCAATAAACCTGCTGTCATCTCTGAAAGCCCTGAAAAAGCCTCCACCTCCTTCAGGATGAATATAACCTCTTAGACTGTCAAGCACTCCATAAAGCGGGCAACTATTTGCAGCAAGAAAATCAATTGCAAAGTGAATTGTGTGTAAACAAGCACTTGAGCTCGAGGTAATCATTTTGGCATCTTTTATTTGCATATGGACCAATAATACCACTCAGATATTGTGTTCATTATGATACTTGAAAAGACTTTTTCTTTTGAAGCAAAAAAACCCTCTCCTAATGAACTTGCTTATTGAGCTTTATTCATTGTATGGACAAAGGCTTTTTGAACCCCTAAACATTAGAATTGTATGTGGTTCATGAACATCCCATTCCCATGTAATGTTAAAATAAGCTTTATTCTTCTGGGAAGTTCTGAGGAGATGTTAAACTTAGGTTTTTGAGTGTGCTTGTGGAAATTTGTATGCATTCAGCCACAAAGGTATTACTAAAGTCAGGTAAAGATGTGGGTGAGGTGAGGAGGCGCATGGGGTGCAGTCAACCTCCCAAAGGTATTCAATAAGGTTTCAGGTGAGTGTTGTATACCAGCTCACTCAAGATCTTCCACTTTAAACCCAAGTAATCCATATTTCAATAGAGCTGGCTTTGTGAACAGGGGCATAATCATGCAGGAACAGGTTTGGGTCTTGTACTTCAAGTTAGGATAATGTTTTATTCTACTGCACCCAAAGACGTCCTACACAATTATTTGCCCCCAACTCTGTGTTAACAATTTACATTTAATGCATTTGAGCAACTTAAAATAATAATTTATACAACTAAAAAGTGGATACTTAAATAACCACTCTTTACAACCATGGTGAGCAGAAAAGCATCTTAAACCTAACCCAGATGGGTTACAACAGCAGGACATTGCACTGGGTCCCTGGACAGTTGATTTGAAAATAAACTAGTGTATCTCATTTTTGCTGGGACATGAAGATGGTTGGGTCAGAATTTTGGTGTCAGCTGCATGAATTCATGGATCTATTTGCTTTCGGTGAAAAGACTTGTGGAGGTGGTGTATTGGTGTGAAGAGTTATTTCTTGGCACTTTTTAATACCAACCAAACATTGTTTGAATAACGCAATCAGGGAATGGAGTGTTGTTTTAACTATAACTGTTTATCTTCATACTGGCCACCATGTCACAAATGACAAATCGTTTCAAACTGGTTTGGTCTCCCAAATTTCCAGAATCTAATACTGTCCGAATTAATGACATCTAGTATAATCAGATCTAATATTCTACATTTAAGATTGCAAGTACTATAACATTATTCTAATTGTAAGTATATTTCTGGACAAACATATTTTCCATTCAAACTTTACTAAACTGTGCTTTCTTTCAGCTTCTCCCGTTAGGGGTCGCCACAGAGGATCATCCGCATGTTTGATTTAGCACATGTTTTTATGCTGGATGCCCCACCTAACGCAACCCTCCCCATTTATCCGGGCTTGGGACTGGCACTAAGAGTGGCTGGGGTTGGTTCCCTGACCGGGGAAGCGCCGCATCCTAATCACTAGACCACCAGGGACCCCTACTAAACTGTGCTATTTTCTAAAAAATAAGTAGATCCCATTGGCAAAATTTTCTGCCAATAAACCAAGACTATTTCGAACTTGGAATTTAAACACGTGTCTAGATCTGTATCAGGAAATATTACATGCATTCGACTATGATGAAGAGATTTTCACTTGCTACGATGACTTTTTTTTAGTGTGATGAATTTAAGATGTGGTACAATTAGAGGATTGCTGGGTGAATGTGCTTCTGACAAATCCACAGCAATTACTGAATAATCCATCATGTCCAACACAAGAACTATGGTTGTTCTGAGAGCACAGAGGGGTCCTACCATCCTATATTAGCATGGTGTTCTTAAAAAAGTGGCTGCTAAGTGTATACCAGCATCTATATTAATTTAATTTGTTCAAATAGTCCCTCAGTATGAGACCTACTGTATTACTAATAAAGTATTAGACATGATTTCCGAAAAACACTGGATAGAGTTTTTTCTCTCCCTGTGTCCTTGAAAACTCCTTTAGAAGCACTTGCATACCTCCTAACATGACTCATGAGAGGACAACCGGTGAACACAGGGAGCACTTAGGTGTTCAGGATAAATGACTGCTACCATGTTCAATACAATACCACTGGCTTGCCCTTGACAGGAACTGATGCAGGATAAGATTTCAGAACAAAGGGGCAACCATAACCCAGCTCCTTGTACATTGACCAGTTCTGACCTTAATTATGTAATTAGACCTCATAGAAAATTAACAGGAAACCTGGAAACACAAAGTGTCTGTGAAAAAAGAAAAGCATAGTGAATATATTAATTATTAACATTCATTCATTTTGCAATGATCTCACAAAAGGAAAAAGTAATGCACCATATTTCTAATAACCAATTCAATCATTTTCCAATTGCTTTCAATTGTCTCACAGCTCATTGTCAACCTTGATTACCAGACTCACATTCTAGCTGTCAATAAAAGTAGCTTTAGGTGCGATAGATGAAAATCTCCCTGACAAATTGTAACTCCCTGAGGCACAGTGTGACAACAGAGTCATAGCGTGGAAAGACCTTGTTAATTCCGATGGTATTTCGACTTTTTTTGGTCAGGTAAATCGTGATGTAGTAGCTCGAGAACTTGGAACACCTTCTACAGTAGAGTGAAGGACAAAATATGGCATTATGCCTGATATTTCTAATCATTTATCAAATGGATTGTGAAGAAATTGTTGGAAAGCAATGTGGTGTCTATGAATGTTTCCCCTAATAAAGAATTTCATGAGATCATCTACACTTACATACAAGGAGACCTACTAATGCGAAACATTATTGAACGGATTCATCACTTTACATCCATGACTGGAAAGAATGTAATTAAAAACTAATTTGGATAAATTGTATTTAATTAATTAATAATTTGTATATTTGTAATTAATATAAAAATTCATTTAGATTCTTTGTTATGTATGAGCTATGACCAAGGTTGCCAAATCTATGCAATTTACAGTAATTGACTAGCAGTGTTTAAATAATTATTTTCCCCATTCTGTCCAATTATAAATTGAAAAAAATTGATTGACTTTAGAAAGCTGATTCTAATAGTTCCAGGCACTGTTTGACTGTAGTCATTTTCATACACTCCCCAAATGCAGTAATTCTAGAACATATAGCTTGTACAAAATTATACAGGTGAATTATAGGAATATATATATTTTTTCATGGGTTTTTATGCACAACATGGGGCGCAGATATTCACCTGCCACGTGAAGTATATGATGCACCCCTAGCTTATCCCCTGGATTATCATGCTACACCACAGTCACTTTAGGGCAATGGCCATTTAACCTTTATAGTTTAATTTCTCTTAGTTATTTTATATATGGGTTAATTTGGATGAATGAATTAAAAGAATGTATAGAATAGAAAAAAAGAGAGACATAAATTGTGTGTGTGAATTTTTATCCATTTGTGCCATGTTTCTACAAATAATTTAACTGTTGTTGGATATTTCTTATTTTAACATTTTCTTTATCAAGTTCTTTAGCTCAGTGGTAAGGCATCAGACTTTGGGTCAGAAGGTCATGAGTTCAAATCTGTTGTGAAAATAACTAACATCTGCTCAGTTGTAGGTTGCTGTGGATCTGCCAAATGCTTTAAATATAAATTCATATGTACCCTACCCCATTTATCAAAATCATAATATTCACCATATTTGCTGTACCTGTAACTGTATGTTAGTATGGTTACATTCTGTATACATTCATGTCTGTAGGACATTCATTTAGACAGAAGTTAAACTATCATGCAAACTATGCATGTGTTAGTTTGGAACGCACACTTCTAGCCTATCAGATTACAGAATATCGTGTTACTGAAATTTTAATTAATGTTACTTAATGTACAGTAAGAAGTCTAGAATGCTGCCTGAATAGTGATTTAGGAACACTACCTGACTGTGATATTTCTAGAACAGTGACTAATAGCAGTTCTAGAAATTTGAGAAAAATCTTTCCACTCAGCACTTCAGTGTAAACATAAAAATGAATCATTTCTTGTTGCTTCAGTACATCTTAGTAAACCTGACAACATCTGTCCATTAGTCATCTTAATTAATTTATTTATTTTTACTGCTCTTTCAATAACTTCAAAAAAATCAAAATTAACCCGCATAAACAGACTGTTCGGCACAAAGTCCTGAAAATAATTAAATACATTACAGGAGTAGAACAGGAAGTGAGAGCAGAGTAATAGACTCCTGTATTGATTGGGAGAGGTAATAAATAAGAAGAGGTTTGGTGTATCATCAAGGTGCCAGAACAGAGAAGAGTCTTGAGGCTCTTTTTTGTGCACTGAGAGATGTTGGGACCAGTCGAGCAGTGGTTGAGAATCAGAGGTAGCAAGGTGCAGTGCATGGTAGAAGAGTGCAGGTCCATTTTTAGATTAGAAGGCGAGCATCAGTGTATAAAATCTGATGCAGGAGCAACAGGGAGGCAATGAAGGGAGTGAAGGAAGGTTGAATTAGATGCAGGGTTTGAAAGTTGCTCAGAGGCAGACTTGCCAGAAATAAGTTGCACTAGTCCAGTCTTAAGATGACAATAGACTGAATAAGCACCTAAATGGCTTGGGTGGATTGAAATGTAAAAACCTAAGATGTTGCACAGGAAATATTTATGAGCAAAAAAGCAATTGATCGTCCATTTTTGATGGTACAAAATGTTAAAAACCTGAGACCTGAGATAGATAAGACAGTTCGCTGAGACATCCAATTAAATCACAGTCCCAATATTCTGCATTTGTGTTCTGTGAAAAGATCATTAGTTAGGCCAAAAAAGGACTACGTTTTTTGAGAAAAGTCGGGGCCTTGATTGGTTTTTAAGAACTTATATAATTACAAAATGACAAGCAGTTTATTTCAGTCACTCACACAACTCGCACAAATTCAAACCTACATGAAAATAGGTTCACATCATTATCAAGCAATTTGCAACTTGGAATAAGCTTGAAAATTGATATTGCTTATTGGGTTAGCGGCGTTATCTAGAACTCTATTTTCAGCATGGATTCAATGATTTGGTTGATTGCGGCCTAAAAGGGAAGATAAACGCTTACTTCGATTCCCATCCTCGTGAACACGAGAACCGATTTGCCGTCTGTACTTTAAGATATTACACCTTTTTTTAGAAGTAAGGTGAGAGTTCGCCATTCAGGGCAAGGTTTGGTGAAAATAGAATTGTGTCTCACTTATGTGTGGATGTTAGGGTTCAATCCATTTAGCTTTTCAAAATATGGTCATTTTTCACTATATGAAAGTCATGTTTTGACTGTGGAAAGCGGTGGCTCAATTGATTACTTACATAACAGAAGGTTATGTAAGGTTAAGGGTACAAGCTTCCATATAACCAATCAGCCAGTGTTCGATTAATTTCTCTGATAATTATCTGGTCCAGGGGTATATCTCTGACTCTGACTTCATTTTACAATATATATATATATATATATATATATATATATATATATATATATATATATATATATATATATATATAAAACAAATAAATTGTTTCTTCTAAATATGCTAAAGAATTTAAAGCTTTTGGAGGCCAATTTTTGAAAAAGACGTTATTAATAAATTTGTTTCACAAAAGTTTTTTTCCCATGGACAAGTCATTTGAAGGGACAAAATCTGACAACCTTAGAGGGGTTACCCAGCTGCAGGTAAAGTAATAGTACACCCTCGAAAATCAACCCAACTATGAATATCTGTACACTTACATTGTTTCCCATAATGCCACAAATTACAACATTCTACCTCATGCCTTTTTGCACTGTTATGGCTACTGGTCATCATATAAACACAAACCTCATTTCAGATAATGTTTTTTTGTGTTTAATATCACATTTGCACTTTGTATTCTTTGTAATCTACACTGACAAGGCATAACATTATGTCCTTATAATTGAATTACACTGATCATCACTTAATCATGGCGCCTGTTATTGGGTGGGATATATTAGGCAGCAAGTAAACATTTTGTCCTCGAAGTAGATGTTTTAAAAAGGCCAAAATGTAATGTCAATAGCATCTCCAAAATTGCAACTCTTGTGGAATGTTCTTAGTCTGCAGTGGTCAGTCAAAAGGACCCTATTTATCAACAAGGTCATGGGTGGCCGAGGCTCATTGACACACATGGAGAGCGAAAGCTGACCTGTGTGGCCCTATCCAACATGCTGCAGCTGAAATTGCTATATATATATATATATATATATATATATATATATATATTATATATATATATATATATATATATATATGTAAACCATTTCAGTGGCCCTGTACTTGTACTAATCTAATCTAATCTAATCTAATCTAATCTAATCTAATCTAATGTAATCTAATCTGTTTAACATTCAGAATTTATGTATTGACATACAATTTGGAATTTGGGCCAACCCTCACAACACTAGTTAAATTTAGCTAGATGCTAGTTGCTAGTTAGTTACTTTGTAACTTAAAGTATGGCTCCACAGGACATAGCAGTGGGGGGGTAAGGAAGAAGCTCAAATCATGCAGCTGAATTTGGGATCATTTGCAGAAGTAAAATGTCAATCAGAGGCAGACCTTCCAGAAGCGAGTTGCATTAGATCAGTTTTAAAATGACAATGGGCTGAATTAACACCTGAGTGACCTTTGTGGATTGAAATAGACCAATCTTTTTGATGTCATAAAGGAGAAATTAACATGAGCGTGTAAGATTAGTAATGTAAAAGAAAATAGGACAGTTGTTTACCCATTTCTCATGGTTGCAGACAGTGACTTAAGGTAAGATCAGAGATTTGGCTAAACAGCTGAACACTTGTGCAAGACCCAGAACTTTCTGAGACAAAACTGATTGGTAAATAATTTTTTTTCTTAATTTAATTCGCCATTTTTTTTCTCCAGTTCTGAGAACATAGAGGTAAAGCATTCTTTGCTAAATATTGCTAAAACTGTTACCACCCGCAAGGTAAAAATATCTTCCGAAAAAACTGGCATTTTGTCTGTTGTGCTGTATTTGGGTAAGAATGAGATGTCTCATCCAGGGGAAATGAGCTATAAGTTCATGCAGTAGATAATATAATCTTTGTTACGTTATTTTTAAAAAAGCATCAAAAACATTTTTTGTTATCAAGCCTAATTCTATTTTTTTTTTAACCAAAATACATAGCCAAAAATACGTTTTTTATTTTAGATTTCATAATCAGTCACATAAAAACACACACACACACACACACACACACACACACACACACACACACACACACACACACACACACACACAGTTTCATGCCACTCGAGATTCTGGACTAAAGGTACAACTTGTACGGAATGACAGAAAATAGAACCTCCATCAACTCAATGCTTTAAAGCCAGAGTACACTCATATATCCATGTTCACACCCTCCCTTCTTTCCTAATGAGAGACTGAAAGAAGAAGAGATGGACCGAATAGTGCACCATTAAATGGGAGCTTGCTGTTGTTTGTTCTCCTGGTGATAATTGACTCCCACAGTGTGAAGTCGGAAATACAGCGAGATGCTCAGAGCATGGTGCACTTTTATTTATTACCGGGTGACACTTTCACAGCCATCATTGTGTACCTTTCAGGCCACTTCATGCTATACAATAGAGAAAGAAAGAATAATTTATTGGATTTAATAAAGATAGGTTTATATTGACAACCACAGTCAGCACCACGATCAGTCAGTTATTAACATACATACAAAGATTTACCGTCATAAAAATCACTAGTGGATAAAATACACCAATTGTGTATTAAAAATTTTAATTCCCTGCTTCAATATGATTCTCATGTCTGTCAAATTTACATTTTCCAGGGATATGTGGTTCTTTTACAACTGTATCAATGCTGTAGCATAAAAGTTTTCCCTCACTTGAACTAGGAAACCCAAACCTGTTCCAGCCTGACAATGCCACTGCACACAAAGCAGCTTCATGAAGATATACGTTACATGGGCTGTAGTGGAAGATCTTGAGTGGATATCGCTTGGCCGACAGAGCAGCAGAAACAGTGCCCGTCCAGCAAACTTGACAAGCGCTTTCTGCAACGGACCTCACTACCCCCACACCGGGGGCCTGCACTACTCATAGAATCCGGGTCCCACAGCCAGTGCTTCATGGTTCCCAAGAAGGATGGGGCTATATTAAATCTGTGTCAGTTTGACCGTTTACTAATAAGACTCAGGTTTGAGATGCCAACCCTGAAGCAGTCATGTCTCAAATAGAGTCCGAGGACTGGTTTATTATGAACAGACCTCATAGACGTGTACTCTTAGGAAGTCCCTGAGGTTTGCTTTTTGTCCTGATGTCAGGACTAACTGGGGATTTTACCAGTAAGGGCGTTGTGCACCGCTGTTTATGGTGCCCACCCAGCCCTGTTGCCCTCAGGAAGACGGCAAAACGCTGCCACATATGTGCTTCAGGGCACAGCTTCCTCCAGCGAGCCACCCCCCACCTTCCGCCTGGAACCCTAGCGGACTAAGGGGGCTTGTTGCTTCTCACAACGCTGCTAATCTAGGAGCACCAGATCTGACCAGACTGATTCCTTATATTTAAAAAAAATGTCTACCCCACTCGGTAATAAAGAATGTGAGTGTGGCACCAACACCCCGACTCTCGGGGGACTCCACTTTTAAACTAAGTCAATGAAGTGACACTAGCTCGATCAGAGTGGTTGGCGTTCTGGCATTGAGGTGCCATTCTCACACACATGAAGGAATGGGGGTTAAGACAGAGCGCCGGAGAAAGTGTGTATACTCTCTCTTCAGAGAGTAGGGGACCTTTAGGCCCTCTCTGTTGTCCCTTCTCTTCTGAAGTTACCCTGGCATAGCCAGTGATTTTCTTTACCCCGATCTAGAGTATATCCAAGGTGCCCTTGGTTGTCCCATGACCAGTTTTGCTTCAGGCATTCTACCTTCCTCCGTTTCGGGCCCGCAAAGCTGAAGTAGCTGTGTCCAGTGCACTAGACACATACGCACTAGACACATACGTACACAGAACAAAGCCTTGGAGAAGTTGTTCTGCTACAGCCCCCATAGAAAGAGCCTCCCTGCAAACAAGGAGGCCCTCAGCAGGTTGATTGTGGAGGTTATTTCTAGGTCAGAGCTCTACTTGAAGTGTGGAAGCCTTTGAGGCCTCTGAGCTTTGCTCCATGACATCTGAAACACTGTGCACTATCTGACCTTTGTCAAGTTTGGTCTTGACCTTAGTGCCACTCCTGGCCCGTCGTACTTTGACCTAGTTGTTCACTTCCAAACTAGGCAGGCAATGGTCAGTATGGCAGTATTGGACACTCGTTCCCAAAATTGTTGTTGACGCAGCTTGAGTTCCTGAAATGAAACGTCTCTAGTTTACTTATGTAACCCTGGTTTCCTGAGGGAACGAGACGCTGCATCTCTCGGCTGAACTCCCTGCATTCCTGCAGTACTTCCTTCACTTTCTAAGCTAGTGCCGGCTAAGTCGCATGTGCTTTTTATAGCTTCCTGTAGATTCCATTGGACTGATTACATACGTGATTCAGAGCATGGACATTGCGGAAGTGTTCTCAAAGTGTTGTTGACGCATTGTCTCATTCTCTCAGGGAATCAGGGTTACATACATAACCTATAGAAAGTCTCACCACAGTCCTATAAACTTTTCTTTTCACTCTTGAACTCTTCGATCACAAATCATTCCTTTCACTCTTCTCCACCCACTCCACTCTGCATGCACTCTTTTCTTCACTTCTCTAACAAACTTTCCATTGCTTTGCACTGTTAACGCCAACCACAAAAAAGTGGTAAACATTTATTTACATCCAGACTTTTGGCCAAGATCTTGCATTAAGGACATTTCACAGACTCAATAAAATCTTCTCCAACATGTTTCAGAGATTTTTAATCAGGTTAAGGAGTCTTTTTTAGTGCTATATAATATTGCTGAGCCCAGACCTGACCAATTTTAGCATCACCAGACCATAACACTGCTTCATGAAGCTTGTACAGTAGGGACTATATGCATGGCAGGTTTATTGCTTCATGAGGTTTAGTGTAACTCTGGACTCATTAGGCTACGTCACTTTATCCATTGCTCCACAGACCAATCTTTATGCTCCCAACCAACCTGAAGTAAATTTTTTCCCAATTAGCCTCACTAAAAATGGCGTTCCTGTGTCTACACATAGCTGTTAAGCTTTTGTTCCATTGTGCACATTAAAAACAGATATACGTTCACTTTTATCATTTTTTAATAATCAAAAGTTTCACTTCTGGATTTTAACAATTTGATTTTACCGAATGCTTCTCCTTCACCGAAAGTCCTATTATTCAAGATTTTTTTTTCTAACCACACATATTCTGCAGAGTCAAGTTTACCAATAACTTTCCATCTATTAATTATGTGCTGGACATATAATCTCAGTGTCTTAGACTTCTGATCTGAATGTTGTGAGTTTAGCCTTAAAAGCTGAAAGTGGTAAGTTAACAGAGCAGTGGTGGTTCAGTGGTTAAGGCTCTGGGTTACTGATCATAAGGTCAGAGATTCAAGCACCAGCATCAGCTAACTGCTACTGTTGGGCCGTTGAGCAAGGCACCCTATCTGCTCCAGGGGTGCTGTACCAAGTTCCTGACAAGCTGGGATATGCCAAAACCACAGAGGAATTGGAAACTCTGTGACTAAGGCACTGGTGGATTTACTTACTGATCAGAAGGTTGGTGGTTTGAGCCCCAGTATCGCCAAGTTGCCCCTTATGTGAGACCAGTCTGAGCAAATCTTTGAGTGACAGAGGTGATGTTCATAGGAACCCAGAGGAAGTGAAGAACATGTTCTGGTTCTGTGCGTAATATCCGCACAATGAGACCAGCACATATCACATGTGCATATGCACAGCTGTACACAAGGGATGCTGACAAATCCCTAATTCTAAAATTGCTTAGTCCATGGTCACACTTATTTACACAAAATAACTCATTTCATTTTCCATAGATGGTAAATACCTTCCCAAAAATTCTGCTGCAGATGGCAGAGAGATTCTGCAGCATTATACAGTAGTCACCATAGTGGCATCATTGCATAAAATCAGGTGTGTGTGTGTGTGTGTGTGTGTGTGTGTGTGTGTGTGTGTGTTGTTATGTACATGTGACAAGTAAAAGGCTTTGTATTTATTGATTTTATTTGATCTCAGCACCACTATGCTTTAACTGCCTGGCACTTGAGCAAGGCCTTAACCATCAGCTGCTCAACTGTATGAATAAGATAGATAGAAGTAAGTTGCTGTGGATAAGGGCATCTGCTAAATGCCATACAGTAAATGTAAATGAACCCACATTACTGTAGTATGGATCTGAGCATAAACTCTTAGGCATAAGTGTCCAAACAGCAGCCTTATATTTGTTCAAGAAGTGTATTCTGATAAACTTTTACAAATGAACAACTAAATAGATTGGGATTTCCAATCAAGTAGTGACCCGATAATTTAACATATGGTATTATCCATAATTAATTAAATTTCTACTAAGAGTGTGGTAAAGTATTTTTTTGCTAGCTGCTGGATATCACTATAAAAATCTGCTAATTCCAGATTTTTTATTAAGACCGAAGTGGAACTGAATTATTACTTTATTTGCATTGATTCATTTTGGGAAACCTTATATCAGAAAGACTGTACAGTCAGAACAAAAAGTTGAAAGTTACTGTTTTTGGTAATAGGCCACACTCTCTATGTGCAAAGGTTTGCAGGATGGTTTTAGTGATCGAGAAGGAAGCTGTGGCACATAACATCACGCAAGTCCCAAGATGCATAACAAAGAATCACTTAGAAGCACCGACCATAAAAAACACCATCATGCACTACAGTTCTGTTTGTCCTTAACAAACCAAGACAAATATAGCACTTCTCAGTGAAGAGGAATCTCACATCACGTCATGAGAGAAAGCGTCTTATTGGTTTATACAATCATATCTAAAGTGCGTCATTCGCAGACTGCCACCTCAGGTACTGGCAGCTATTCAGAGCATTGAGATCGTGACCACCAATAGATTTCGCATAAACAAACCCAAACTGCATGACACGGAAGTGCTGAATTTCCTCTGTGGTTTTCTTCCAGCTCCTATTTATGGCACACGAGTTGCTAGCTTGGTATTTATACACACACTAAATGATAGAGCCAAATACAGTATCTGGAAAATTATTAGAAACAGAAAGCAGCACCTCAGAAATACAGATCCAAGGGTGTGGAATATTAGGGCCACTCAGTGTGTGGGTCGTTCACACACCTTCTACTAAGTTATACTGTATGTACACATACAGAAATACACAATCGCTTAAAACACAATGTCACAGTCCCCAGTGTCGAAAAGTCTCTGGCACCCTGTAATAACTTGCACACCTTCAGATAGAGCCATTGTCCTGAGCTAAAGATACAGGTGTTGTATTTTGTTTGGTCGCCTTAAAGTTTGAAAGTGTGAATATAGCTTAGACATGGGCAACGTTTATTTTTGCAATCACACACATACTGTTATGCCCTGAATTCATAAAGAATGATTGAATGAATGAATGCATGGACAAAGAAATTAAAGAATGAAAGAATGAAGGAGTTAATAAATAAAAAAATGAAAAAGGAATAAAGAAAGGAAGGAAAGATTGTGTGAATGAATACTTTTGTGAATGAATAGACAGTGCCATGAATTGCAAATAGAAATGAAGGAAGAAATGATTTAATGAATGTGTAAGTGTTTACATGTCTAAAAGAAAGAACAAGTGAATCTTCTCCTCCTTCTTCTTCTCCTTCTTCTTCTTCTTCTTCTTCTTTTAGCTTCTCCCATCAGGGGTTGCCACAGCGGATCATCCGTCTTCATACCCCTTTTACGTCTTCTACATCTGCCTCTATTAAACCAAGAATGAACAAGTGAATAAAAGTGTACATATGCTAATAAATGAATTATTGTATGAAGTATTAAATAAATTAATTAATTAATGAATAAAAAGGTGTAAACCTGACAATTTATGAATGAATAAACAAATTAATGAAAATGTGTAAATATGTTCATTTATGAATCAATAAACAAACAAATACAAATGTGTAAATATGGTAATTTTTAATAAATTAATGGATGGTTGTATCGGATATTTCAGGGTGCCATATTTCTTTGTTATCTCCAGTAGTAGAGTGTTTTTTGGTTGACATTAAGTATTGTTAGTTGAGGACAAATATTTACCCCCAAACAAATCCAAACTAAGGTTCTTGATGGCTGAGGAACAAACATAGTTAAATATTACCTCCACATGGCATCTTCCAAGTCACATACTACATTCCAAACCTATTTAATAAAAACATAACAAATCCACTCATTTGATGAGGAATTTAATAAAAGACTGAACAAAAACAAAGAATTTCTTACTTGTGAAGAATCCCATATCGCCTTGTGAGAGAAAGCACCTTATTTAAAAATGCACTGATATCTGAAGTGCGTCATTAGCAGACTGGCACTTTAGGTACTGCCAGCTATTCTGAGCGCACGAGGTTCTGCCAGCTGATCAGAGAAAAAAGAACACAGCAGCACATTAACACTAAATACTTGCTGGTTGGTCTGGTCGCTAGTTGATTCTCGCCTGTATGTCACTGACCAAGGAAAACAGAAAACCTGGACTTATATATAGTGTCTTCTCATTTGAATAAAGCTATGGATTAATTTTGCAGATAAATTTTGCAGTCTTGATATTTTACCATTGACATAAAGCATTGTAGAAAGTGCCTAATGCATGCAATTTTTGGGTAGCTGTAAACATCTTTCTCTCCTCATCCATCTCTCCTCAACTTTTGCTAAACTGACTCATTCATGTAGGTTTCTCTTTTACAGCACCAGGAGGCTCCAACCATTTCCTTCCACTGAGACTATTCGGATATTTCACAAATGATGGCCAGCTTTGGTCAAGTATTTTGAAATCTGTTGTGGTAGACACCAGGTTTCTGGTGCTCTACATTATGCTTTTGGCATTTTACATTATGTAATTTGCCTAGTACTGACTATATACAGATGGTCCCCAAGTTACAATAGTTCGACTTACAATTTTTCAATCTTATGATGGTGTTTCACGTGCAGGCAAATGTAGTTCATCCGCCCTCCACTCGTAAACTGGTACTCATCCATGTGCTCACTGCTAAATATATATATATATATATATATATATATATATATATATATATATATATATATATATATATATATATATATATATATACATACATACACCGATCCAACATAACTTTATGACCACCTGCCGAACATTGTGTTGGTACTGTTTTGCTGCCAAAACAGTCATGACCTGTCGAACATTAACAGCTTTTAACCTATTTCAGCAATTTGAACTACAGGAGCTCATTTGTTGGATCGGACAACACGGGCATAAATGAGCCTTGGCTGTCCATGACTCCGTCGCTGGTTTACCACTGTTCCTTCCTTAGACCTTTTGATAGATACTGACCACTGCAGACCGGGAAAATCCCACAAGAGCTGCAGTTTGGAGATGCTCTGACCCAGTCATCTAGCGATCACAATTTGGTCCTTGTCAAACCCACTTAAAAACTTTAATTACGCTTACCTATTGTTCCTGCCTCTAACACATTAAATTTAAGGACAAAATTATCACTTGCTGCCTAATATATCTCACCCACTAACAGTTGCCATGATGTAGAGAGATAATCAGTGTTATTCACTTCACCTGTCAGTGGTCATAAAGTTATGCATGATCAGTGTATACACGATAGTTTAAACTTAAATACTATTTAAATATGTGGCAACAGACTCGTGGACATGCATAGGTACATGGTAAAACTGTATAGTTTATACATTATGGTTCTGTAATTTCCTTTTTTTTTCCATTTGTCAAATTAAAAACATATATATAAAGTATATGTAAACAGGAGACATCCTGTACCTTTACATAGGGTTAAATCTGAATTTATAAGGTACTCCTTTCGTATGTGCCAGAAATATGAAACAAGTGTCAAGATAAAAATATTTTTTACTGTTTGAGGGATCACAGTTTTTCAAGGACCATGGTTTCTGTGATGAAGGACCTACCCTCATGGCCAAGTCTGTTGCTAGCAGATGTTTAAGGCAGAAATAAGACCACAAAATAAAATCTGTACACTGTAACTACTCAAGAGGCAAGTGTGAGGCCATGTTTTAACCATGCAGTTTGTAAAGATGTGTCAAGATTAGACAGTATTTATATTAGTCTCAAATGTATTTGCTAATCTACTTTTTATACATTTGTTGATTAGATACATGGAGATGAAGTTGAAGTTCAATATCCAAAGCTCACCTTTTCCTTATCAGTTTAATAACTCATACCTCTTTTGACTTTATGTACATACAACATGCTGTTGTTATTGTTTGTGGTGTCATTCACTTAAGTGTAAAATCCCTACGTGCAATTCAGCACCATTTGCTTGGGAGCCCAGACGGTGTGTGACGAAGACCCGTCGCCGGCCGGGATGCATGCGGTGATTTCACATCAACATGACGAAGCCGAGATTAAATTAGCGCCCTGCCAACGCAGAGATGCCACCTCGCTTGTCAGTTGATCATAACATCCCACATAAACTCTCTCGATTTTATGTCTGTGAGGGGAATGACACATGCTGGAAAAGGAGAGCAGAATGGGATGAAAAGGCAAGGGTGGGATGGGATGGGACAAGGGCCAGTACAGAGGCAGGGAGGATGCAAAAGTGTCATATTAGCTGGGTTTCATCCGAGTGTACATTTTTTTTTCTTCTTTCATACCATTGTAGACAATGGAATCGGTATTAGAAATATTTGACCCGCTAACCCTTTTTGTGGAGACATAATCAATTGATAAATGAATTAGCGTTAGGATTAAAGTTGCAGTTATGGTTTACAAATAAAGTCAATGTTTACGTATAGGGTTAAGGTTAGGGTTTATGGTTAGCATTGGGCTAGGGTTTAGGATCAAGTTTCAGGTTAAGGGATAGGTTTTATGTTAGGGCTTAGGTTTTAGGGCTAGAGGAATAGGGTTAGGGCTCAGGGTTAGGATCAGATTAGGTGTTAGGATTTAAGATTAGTGTATATGGTTAGGGACATGGATCAGAATTAGGTTTTAGGATCAGGTTTAGGGTTTGGGTGCTTGTAGAAAAATTATAACTAAAAGAAACATACATTTTTGTATGCACTTCTTGACTTGACATTTTGCGTCATGTAATATTGCATTGTTGCAATTGCAACTTTATGGTTTAATATCTCTAATGGTAAAAGTGTTGATTTAAATTGGGATAAAAATCTATTTTAATGATCATTTGAGAGTTGAAATCCACACAATCTGCTACACACATCATGAAGTTTCTATGGCTCTGGAAGGGGGTGGTGAGAATTGTTCTTATTTAAATGTAGATGTAGCACATTAAAATGGCATTTTCTGGAAATGTTATAGACCCAATGACATAATGCAGACTCCGAGAATGCAAAAGTACAAAAACCAGCACACAGTGTTATCCCAAAACACATTTAAATTACAGTTAATTTATCAGATTTTCTCAGAACTCTGAATGACCACAACTGTTCCTCGCCAGTTTACTTTCATTTGTCTACAACTGCAATTTGTACTTCAACCTTGGTCTTCCCCATGAACGTTAGTTGTTTACTAGATGACAGAAGGTACATTTTAATGCCTACAAAAGCACAGAGATCACGAGCTGGACAATGATTATCTTTAAATCAACTCCACCAAATTACATTGAAGTTGCATGCTGACATGAAAGTCACAGAACAAAATGGAAAGGCTGCTATTAATATGACTAAGTATTACCGAGCATTGTATCTCTGAGAAGGAGATAGAGAGAGGAAGAATAGGGGTGGGGGGAGACAGAGATTATTATTTCCCTTTGTGCCGTTTCAATCACAGGTCGTGTTTTCTTTGATAAAGGTGTTAATAAAATCACGCCTACAATATCATTTCTTTTTTATTCATCTCTCCATCTCTTGCGTGACATGGGTTGTTTGTTAAGATGCCCACATATTTTTTACTAATGTATATTAATGGTCAGATGATTCATTTCCTCGTAGTGGTGGCAACCCGGGAAGGTGAAGCACGATGTTTAATGATTTTCTCTGCCCATGTGAAAACGCATTCTAGCAACTAGTAACTTAATAAAGAGATTCATTTGAAATTCATCTGTGAGATTTACCAAAAACTTGCACGTCACACAGGAATGTCAACCGCATTTATGAAATGGTACCAGCACAGGGCAGAACAAGTGCTACCATCTTTGCTAGTGGTAGCTATTAAAACACACAAGTGAAAATGTATTACAATTATGACTTTGTATCTCTTCATAATAAATTCTAAAAAGAAAAAGCTATTAAGAGTGAATAACGCATTGAATTATAGATGGCTTGATGTGCATGAGATAAAGAGGCATAGATTCCCTGGATTACTTGCAATCTATGGGCCTTTTTAGAGTCCACCAATAGAGCCCTGTTGTTCCTAGTTGTTGGTTTTTGGGAATAAACTTGGAATTGTTTCAGGTTATTAGCTTTTACTGTTTGGGATATGGAAGTGGTCTTGATTAGTCTATAGGACATTGCTAGATACTCATATGGACCTTAAATAATTATGAGGCATCATTGCATACATTCCCCTTTGAAAGTGGATTAAATTGCACTCACTTTTCATATCCAATTCGGTGAAGTACTTCTAATGGTTCTAATGGCAATGGACAACAATGATTGATTGAGATGTGTGTTTCTTAATGCAGAACTCCCATACAATGAGAGAAACAGAGAGGTAGCTGTATCAACATTTTATGGCCTCAGTGGTATACCTGACTTTAAGGGAATATGTCACCTGAAAACTTTTTTTGGTGCCACCCTAAGATCCCTAAAGTAGCAGTTTTTTATATATTCCAGTGGCAGGCCATCAGGGCCAGCAAGGCCTTCTTTGCTGGCCTTAACTCTATCAGAATTAATGACTTACTATCTAATGTATGTTTGTCCACAAATATACATTAAATTATTCCCAATAATCTGCAACTGAACATTGGAGGTTTGATCCAATCAGATTTCATCTGTCGCATCACATGTTGTCAGGGTCAAAGGAATCTGCCACGAGGGCTTCAGAATCAACTGTGCAGGTGCCTGTGATGTATTGTACATGTTGCTTGAAACATGCTGCTTTAACCAATCCCACTTTGACTTAGCCACATTGGGGCCATCCAGCAAGCATACAATAACATTGACATTTTCACCTCCTTTGGTTGATGGTCATAGAGAGAGCACTAGTCAGAGCTCGCAACCCGCATCTGTAGCAAACTGCAAACTTATACATGTGAATTTAATAACGAAGAAAAATAAGAGATTGATTTGATTGCAGATACACTTATACAAAAATTAACAAGACAGATTTTTATATAAAAGTTGAATATTTTAAAATAAAAAAACGCTTTATCAACTGTTCATACTTTTCAAGTTTTCTTTTCAATTTGACTTAATCACCAGGAAAACCGTAATGAACAAATGCACAAAATGCACAGAAAACCGAATCATTTTATGAAGTTAATATTCATGCCTCTGCTAGAGATTAGGTATGCGGGCGATGTGGCTGTGGCTGCAGTGAAAGGAGTCTTGTTGAATTGTGTTCTTTGGGTTTCTTGCTTTAATAATGCCATTCATTCTCAATGTATGAGATTCCTGTCTGTGATGCAGTGCTCTGTTATACTGCATTTCTCTATAATATTGATGGTTTCTACAAACATGGTGTAATAATGATGGTATTAAGAGATTGATTGATTCAGGTAGGACACCACTGAAGGTCCAGATGTGAAATGTATGGCCTGCAACTTATATATACACATATAATCTAACCATGCAAAATATGATAAAAAAAAACTGACTATTGGTCCATATTGGGAAATACAATTATTATTCTATATAAAAATATAACTCATTCATATTTCTAATTATATCACTATTTGTCTCTCCTTATTAGCCTTTATAAATGGACTATTGGATGAAACTAGTGTGACTATATATAATTTCTGGGTTAAAAAAGGAGAAAAAAAAGGAGAAAAACAAGCCCCTGCCTTGTTTTTATACAATTTGTCCTTGCCTATCCTATTAATTTGATCAAAGGTGCTGCAGCAAAGAGACTCTGCACAGACACACATCCTCTACTCCAGCTGTGATTTGACTGCATTTATACTCTTAATAATATTACCTGATTTCCATCCACATTTAAAACATAATGGCCATCTAAGACAACCTTGTGTTGTTTTGTTGGATTATTTTGACTGCACTTCTAAGGACAGCGAATAATGTTGAATCAGCTCTTTTAAATAAAACCCAAGCATCGATAAACGCAAATCACACATTAACTAAGAGCGACGCATTTATAGTTGCAACGTCAGCAGATGAGGAAAGCTGTAAAAAATGGATTATTAATATAAATTTTCTTCAGTCAATGGTCTTATTCTAGCCTCGTTGACATAAAGCTGAAGAGGTTTGTCTTTAGCCCAACCCAGACTGAGAGCCCGCATTTGTGTTTGGTTAATAGGCACTAATGATGGAAGACTATGCTGAGGCTGGAAGTAAGATTTTTTTTTTTTACCAAAAAAGAGATGCTGACTCAGACACAGCTAAACCACAGCTCTCTGACAATCAGGTGCTAACTGTTCACAATGTCAATGTTGATCTCAATGCAGCGTCAGAGCTGTGAGCGAATAAAGACTCACTGACTCACGAATAGCCGTCATACCTTTCCTGTTAGTCTTACTGTAGTTCATTCTCTTCAATGATTAATTTAATAATAGTGATGATAATAATAATATTATTCTAATTGTATTAATATTGAGAGAGTGAGACAATTTTGGTATGTTCTCAAAAACCTTTTGGGTATAATTTAGTTGATGATTCTTTTTGGACTAGGTCATCAATTTCAAGTTACTGTAAAAGAGTTAACTGAAGGCATCAAGAGAGCCCTGTTGTTCATTGTTTGCGTTTTTTTTGGTGATTTCTCGGAATTGCTTTAGATTCTTATCATATCCTGATTATGATACGCCGATTGCCTTGATTAGGCCATAGGACATGGGTCTTCCAGGGGTCTGCAGCGGTACTTCAGGGGAGGGGATCCACTAATTAATGGTGAATCAGAAAAAAAAATTTGTTAAAAAAATAAACATAAGTAAAAACAACAAAGATAAAATATTTAATAAATGTAAAAAAAATTAAAAAAAAATTTTTTTATTATTATTACATTCAAGTTTTTAAAGCTGATGTTCATGAAAATGTATAATATTCCACCTGACAGTAAAAGGAAAATGTATAAAACTGCAAATCTATTCAAATAAAAAACAACTGTGACCAACTTAATAAATTGTGATTTTAATTGCAAAATATCGTTGATGTTATGAAAAATACTTACAAATATACAGACAATGATGCATGTACAATAACACAGTTCTAATTATCTTAACAATCTGTTAAAATGTTGAAATGCAGCTACTGCTTTTGCACTTAAGACTAGAGGTCCAGGATGTCCCCCGATTAGATCTTTCTAGAGCTGCTTTACAAGTGTTCCACTGGATAGAGAACATGGGACAGACACAGGACCTATTTGAAAAAATTTCAGTATTTGTGCACAGAAATGTCTAACTATCCGTATTTGTTATAATAAAGAATAATTAATAAAGAAATCTGTACTGATGAAAATCGGCCAGAGCTGCAAGACATACAAAAAGATTTGAAGAGCCAATGTAGTGAGAGCAACTGAAGAACTTTTAGGATGGTTTTAAACTGTCAATAATATCCACAGTCTACTACAATGGCTCAGGACTATGGGTTGCATGAACAGTTTTGCATTTAAGTGCCTGTCACTGATCAGTACACCTCAACAATGACGGAACTGTAATGAATAGACATTTAATGCTACCCAGATGCGAACGGGTTCCTTTTTAAATCTGGCTGTCTCAAGGTTTCTTCCTTGAGTTTTTACTTGTCACTGCCACCACTGGTAAACTATTCAATACTTTAATCATTCACACTACATTCTCACCTCTGTGATCAGGCTCAGAATCTACATTGATCTTTTCAGGAGGAATTATGTTCAGCAATCAGAGCTCTGAATGGGCTTTCTGATAAGACATAATTTCTTTTATGAGGTCATGGATGCACAATCACATGCTGAGCTGCAACTCGATTATATATAACATATAATTCACTACAAAAACACATTCATCCCAGAAACCTTTTCATTTGACATCAGTTTACAAAGGCTAGAGCTGAGAACATGGACATGAAGAAAAATCACATTTTCATTTTGACCTGCTCTAATATCACAGCAGTTAATATTACAGCCGTCTTTCTCTGTGAAGACATCCACTACGTCTTTTTGAACTACTGCTCATGCTATGAAGGCTCTGATTACATGAAAGAAAGGGCAAAGAGGAGATTAATGCCTATTAATTTTCTCTAGTCCTTATTATGGATCCTTGAGCTTAAACTTGTGTACTCATAGTGATTTGACATGGAGATTAGAGCAGACCAGGGTCATTAAACATACACTTTTAATGACTTTATTCATACTTCAGTTCCACTGTTGAAATCATATTGAAAAGTCTTTTCAAAAGTTGTTGGGACTTCATTACTACTAATGTACCCAGGTTTGTTTCTCTGTTGAATAAGCCCCCAATTACATTGTGTTCACCTTTTTTATCTCACATGGTAAGCCCTCATTAGTTGGCTCTTTTGACCTTCCACCCTGCATATGTTGCCCCTGGCAAACCTACATTATACAGGCTCATTGTTCCTTTACTGTCCAGATAACATTTTACCTGCTCTGACCGAAGCCGTGCTGCCACAGGGAAGAATTTCTCTTTATGTCTGTTATTTCCAGTGTCATAATGTCGCCGGCCTTTGCACTTGTTTATCCTTTTGTCAGCATCATTTCTACACCTTTACCTCTTTCTTACTTTTCCATTATTTTATAAACCCACCTTTTACATTTTACCCTAATATATGGATTGTGAAATCACATACACTCCACTGTAAGGCTCTTGTTTGCTTTGATTTCAGCTTTTCCTTGATCAGAGTCATCTTATTTAAGTTTTGTATACTTTTTAGTATATCTATTTCATAGAATATATACTTAATACATTATATAGACAAAATTATTGGGACATCTGACTTTATCTGGTTCTTCCCCAAACTGTTACCACAAAGTTTGACAGCACTCAATTATATATATTATGTCTTTGGATGTGGTGACATTAAAATTTCCATTTGTTGATCTTTGAATGCAGAGATCCAAACCTGTTACAGCAGTTTAATACCTTAAATGAACAAGAATCTCCAAAAAAATCTCCACACTCTAGTGGAACATCTCCAAAAAGATTGGAGGTTATTTTAACAAATATGGGTGAAAGTGTGGAATATAATTTTCAGAAAGGCCAAGTGAATCTCATGGTCAGGTTTCATCACATCTATATGTGCTTCTTTCCAGTATGTCACAACAAACCTAAAAGCCCACAATAGCATATCAAATCTTAACTTGCTGTAATTTAATATTTTTCCTACACAGGTGGTAAATGGGACAGGTGGTAGCTTAGTAGTGAGGTATTGACTTTGGATAAGAATGTTGTAAGTTAAACTCAACCACACCAAGCTGCCACTTTTGGGCCCCTGAGAAAGGCCCCTTAACCCCATAGCTGCTCAGCTATATGAATGTGATTGTCAGGATCTCCTGGGCACACTGTGCGCACTTCCGGATTCGCGGCATGCACTTCCGGTTCCGCGGTGAGCACTTCCGGGTCGGCGGCCATCTTGCCGTTTTTTCCCGCGCCTCCCGGTGTATATAAGGACAATCAAGACTTTAGTTCCGGGCCAGATTATTTTACCGGCTTTTTTAGCCCCTGAGACTATTCTTGCCATCCTGCCTGCCCTAGTTCCTGTTCCTGTTCCTGTTCCTGTTCCTGATCATCCTGCCTGTTCTGGATCCTGTCCTTGACCTCTGTTCCACCCTGCCTCTGGTTTTGATGTTTGGACTGTTTTGGTTTCTGCTTTGCTCTGCCCTGTATTGTACTGTTTTGCTGGTTTCTGGATTTTTTGACTGTTCTGGACTTTGGTTTTGTCTTCTCCTGCATTGCCCTGTTTGCCTGTTTTGACCCTGTATTGTTTTGGATTCTGTTTTTGCCTTTGCCCCTTGCTTTAATTATTAAATTCTGTTTTTTCCCCATAACCTTGTGTGCATCCTGCATTTGGGTCCTCCTTCCAGTCACTCTGCACCTACCCCTGCACCCGTGCCCACTGACAGTGATAGATGTAAGTTGCTCTTAAAAAGAGCATCTGCCAAATGCGTTTGTACAAAGTGATAAAACATGGTTTGGCAAGACTGAAATGGAAAAATTCAGGGTTCCGCTCCAAGCCATGATGTCATCCATATTAAACACCATTGGGATAATTGGAATGCCAAATGTACACACAATCACAACCTCTTCAAAAGCTTACTAATGGCTGATCAAGCAAACAGCAGCATTCGAAAATGTAATGGAAAGTCTTCCCATAAAAAAGAAGGCTGGTTAGAACCTTGCCAGAACTAGAAACTGTAATGGCATGATCAGCGTGGACATCTAAATATGATAGTCAGGTAAAATGTATCTATAATCCTTTGTTTTTGGGCAGTGAAAGTCTTAATTTATTAAAGCATTTTTATGTTTCTCAAGTTTACTTTTCAGTGTTTTTTTTTTTTAAATTATTATTATACTTATCTATTTTTCTAGATTTCAGTAAGACTTCCATTAAGCAGTCTTGGCATATTCCTTTTTTTACTCTGATCGTGACTCACAAAAAATGTGCATTAAATATATGTCATTTTGACTTAAATTGAACCTAACAAATTGCACCATAATTTCGTAATTTTAGTAGTTATTTAAAAGCCATTCAATTTTATAAAACATCCTCACAATATTCCTCAAAAGGTGTCTACATTGCAGTAAAGGCATCAACAACAGAAATGAACAAAACGCATTCTTAGCAATTAGTATTGCAGCATGATTCATTACTTCAATAAACAATAGTTCAAATTTTGTGAACCAGAATACTACAAAGATTGAGCATGCAAGCTTACAATGTGCTCAATAGGCTAGCTTTTTTCTCCCTATACACACCTAACTAGAAATACATTTCTACACATTGTTTTTTTGACTGATTCCAAAGTCCTTATAAATATGACATGCACTTTACATAGAAGAATTTCTCAGCCGGATTTCTGTATCATTTTCTGGATATTGCTGACATTATACAAACTTTGTGTTTCTCAAGTTGTTTGAGCGGCCAACCAGACAAGTCAGAGATGGCTGAAATAGACGATTCGAGATCAAGTAAACAAAGCCCTGTAATTTAGCAACCATAGATACAGGACATCCTTATGTAAGAACCTCAGCGACCACAGTTATATAAAAGATGTAATGACAAAGAGGGCCTGTGATCCAGCTTTCTTCCTACAGAAAAGCACAGAAGGATGGCTATATATATTAGATTAGGTAAGATTGCTGTCATAATGCACCACTGCACTCATTTGACAGCACCAGGAGGGCTTTGTTGTGCCTTCAAATGTGTGTTTTCTGAAGGCACTAAAGTCCAAGAAAATCCATAGCAAATTTACAAAAAGAGAAGGAATAATTTGTGCTTCCGCTTCTCGAGAAAGTGCCAAACCTCAGGCCTGAGATACCCTTTTTTGTGTTTTCCAACTTAGACAAGCAGAAACATCCTCAAGGTTCATGGTTTATCTTTTAATTGAGTTTTTGGGAAGAGAAAGTTCTTATTTTATTTGTTACAGGGTTGCTAATGTACAACACAGTTTTCAACAGATAATGTGTCTTTTCCTACAGAGATGGATTTGTTTGCTTTGTTCAAATTGAATGGTAACATCAGCTGGGTTGTACGGTCTGCTTCAGACACTTTACAACCTATTTATTATTGTATAATTATCATTTAATCGCTAAATAAAGACAGATGGTGTTTTGTCCAGTATTGTTGAGATTACTGTTCTTGGCTGAAACCACTGGAACAAAATGGTTTTTTTTATTTGTACCCCATTTACCTCCACATGAAATACTTTTCTGCTCAGCACGGTTGTAAATAGTGTTTTTCTTTAAATTGCTAAAGACCTCCTGGCAGCTTAAACCAGTCAAACCATACTAATGTGAAGCTTCTAAGGCATTTCCAACACATTTTGTAAATCTATTGATTGTAGCCTATTTCACTATAGAGGTTGTCATGCTGCCTAGTTAGCAAAAAAAACCCTCGCAAAAGAATTGCGAGAATAAAAAACAGAATTGCGAGAAATAAAGTCAGAATTCAAAATTTTTATTTTATTTTACTTTTTTAAACAGGCTTTCATTTTTTCTTACACTTTTTGGTCACTGGTCTTGTGTATTAATCATGAAATATTTGGATCATGAAAATTTCTTTTTTTTTTCAGTGGCAACCCCCTAATTCCAATCTTAGAAGAAAAAATTATGAACAACTTTACATCCCTCTAACTTTTTTATTATTATTTTTAAACCGAGCTTTTACATTTTCACCAAATATCTGGATTGTGGAATCACAAGCACTCCATTGTCAAGTACTTGGTTGCATTAATTAGACCTTATCCTTGGCAGTGCCCCTAGATCAGTGCCAGCTCATTCGAGTTTTATCTACTTTAATCTAGTGGAACATCTCCCCAAAAGAGTGGAGGTTCTTATGACAGAAAATGGGGAGTAAGTGTGAAATGTTTTTTTTTTTTTGGTTTCGCAGTATGTTTTACCTTGGAATCAGAGGACAAGCCTCAAATAACTGCTTGATGAACAGCCTTTCTTTTCCTTTACAGGAAAAGATTAGGGGATTAAATGCACAGAATAGTTTTACACACTTTATTGAATGGAAAAATTTAAGCCATTAATGGGTGAGTAATTTGTGAGAGAGAAAGAGAGAAAGAAAGAGAGAGATTTATTTTGAATTTATTTCAAAAACAGAAATATGTATTAGCACCCAGACTTGCCTACGCTACCACACACACTTATTCATTCTACAAAAAAGACATATCCGGTTTCTCTTTCTGTCTCAGTGCCAAAGCAGCTCATTCATGATTTATCCCTCCACCTCATTGTCTCTCTCAATCTCTCAGCTTTACTCCTCCTCCTTTGCCTCCTCCTTCTCCTCCTCCTCTGTGTGTGGGTTTCTGATCAGCTGAACATGAGATCACAGATCTATATCTGTGCGAGGGAGGGATTTCCCTACTCCCACACACACACACACTTTCTCACTTGTAAGACACCGCTTATGTATTCTACTTTCTTATGAATGGAGAATTATAAGTCTGAGGTGTAATGAGAGTGAACATTTCACTCTATTAATCCCTGTCTGCTTTAATTTTGTCCGTCCATCTATTCATCTATCCATCCATCCATATATCCATTCACACATTATTTAGTGAATGTATGTATGTATGGATCTAACCATCCATGTATCTATCTATCCATACATTTATCCATTAATACATCTCTTCATGCATGGATCTCTCTATCTATACATCTCTCCATCCATTGATCTATCTATCCAGACATCTATCCATCCACCAATGGATCTATCTATCCCTTTATCTTTCCATTAATGTATATATCTATCCATTTATCTATCTATCAATGAATCTATCAGTCCATACATATATCCATCCATGGATCATCTATTCATAGTTTTAAGAGATTATTCAAATGCATCTGACAAAAAAGAGAGAAGAATAGAGTGAGAGTTACGCAGATGGAAATTAGATATCATTTTAAGATAGATAATGTGGAAATGAGGAATGAGGAAAACAGGGATAAAATCTAATAAAATCATACACATTTCTATTATATTATGAGATTGTGTCATTTCCTGGAACAAAGCATGAGTGTATGAAGATGTGTGTAAGCAAGAAAAAAACACCTGGAATTTACTCTTGTTTGATCTCATAACCTCCAGGTCAGAAGTCTAACATCTTAACTACTGAGCAACCATCTCCCCAATCGTTATAGTTTTACACCTGACACCTTGCAAGGATTTCATTCAGTGATTGCAGATTGCTAAATCCTGACCCAGTCAATTATATGAACTTTTTTTCTCACGGTCTCGGCGTGCATAACCTCCAGCACTGCATTTTACAAGCATTTCTTTTGTTATAATGGCCATTATCAAATTCTTATCTCTAGTGTGTTTTATTCATTCTAGGCCTCCAGGCTTAGTTTCTAAAATCTTTAGATATTCATAGCGACCTATTATTGCTTTCTTAATATTTATTATTTAAATAAATTAATAAGATTGCCTGTCGATTGTTAATGGCTCTGGGCTGTGGACTTATGTTTAAAACATAACTCGTGAATATGTTTTTTACATGATTGTAAAAGAGCTGCTAAATTAAATGTGATAAAAAAGTCAGGGTAGTAAAAAAGTTGAGGTAATTGGAAAATCAAATCAAATATTATATTATTGATAAGTATAATTAATAATGAGAATAAAATAGTAAAAGAAAGTGGTTTGGTTTTATATTAAAACACCATTGTGCCATTATGATCCCAACTAGTTTTTCAGTTGATGCTGTTGCCATAAAGGTATCAAAATATATTCATATTGGTGGATAATTAGAAAGTATTTTAAAAAGTTACTGCACTACTGCATTAAACATACAGAAAGAGTTTTGCAATTTTGCTCAGACATCTGTCTTTATCTGTCTGTATAGCATCTGCAACATTTAATATCTTTTATCACTCTGTACAGTCATTTTTACCTCAATGTTGGTACCAAAAAAATAAATAAAACCACCCAAAACTCTTTTTTACCAAGAAATTAGACTGTTACAAATCTTCACTCACAAACATTTGTAATTTATTGATGCATAAAATCTACAGTACAAGCCATGATAACATATAAAAAAAAAAACTCTTCTAGAAGATGAATCCACAGCTTCAGGATCAAGAAACCCAACCTCGCTATGATCTAATTAAAAATCATTTCGGGGGGTTGTTCATCAAACAGGAAGCGTAAGACCCTGCAGGAGACTGAAACAAAACTCGAATATTAATCTCAATGACATCTCTATTAAATGTTCCTAAATAAAATTCAGCTCAGTGACTCATAACGCATAACAGTACCCTGGATTTCGAGCAACATCTACTTATAGGGTGCTCCACACACACACACACACACACACACACACACAATAACACACCAGCAAGAATAATACACATGCCCACTTCTACACTCTGCACATCATTTGCAGAAGCTGTGATGTGTGTCCCAGGCGTCTAATAATATTTTCACACTGATTAATATTATTTTTAGAGCCGTTTCACGCTTCACTCTTTTTCTACATTGAAGGAAGAAAAAAATAAAAAAATAAACGCATGACATCAAAGTCTAATCTTTTCCTCTATCTCATTATACAAGTCTCACAGTCAGCGTCACTGCCGCATCCCAGATGTGTAGAGACGTTTTTTTTGCTGGTGTGTGTTTGTAGTGTGGGGGGAAAAAAGACTGATAAGCAATGGTTTTTAATAGACATCCATAATAAGGCACTCACACATTGTTGTTATTTATTAGATTTTTTACACATGGCCAGAGAGGGGAAAAATCCTATCTCGGCCTGAAAGCAGCTGTTACTAAGTCGAGGCAGAAAAATAAAGTAAAAATAAAACGTGGTGACGTTTATGAACAGCAGGACCGCTTCCTAGAACACTTGATTGGAAAAAACCCAAGTGACAATAAGCTAAGGGGTGAAGTGGATGTGGATGTTAAGTGAAAAAAAGAAAAGGAGGGATAAAGCAGAGTTTTTTGTGCCTGTTGTGTAAGACATTCAGAACGTCAAGCCATTGTACAAATATTATTAATGATGTAATGAGATTATTGTGTGTAAAAAGGAAAGAGAGGTGGAAGAAGTTGTGGACTGAGATATGAGGTATGGAGGGTGTAGAAGATATGAGAAGCTGGTTTGATCTTTTTTTGGGAAGTATCAGTGTTATGGTGACTTCTTTCTTGCTCCCACGTCCTGACGGTCACACTGATGATGATAATGATGATGATGATGATGGTCTCTCTCTCTCTCTCTCACACACATACACACACACACACACACCAAACACTGGGTTCAGCAGTAGTGATGACACATACATTAATGGCCCACAGCACTGACAAACACACTGACACACACACACACGCACGCAAACACACACACACACACACACACACACACACACACACACACACACACACACACACACACACACACACACACACACACTGTTTTTGCTCTTTCTTGGAACCCAAATGTTACTTTGTGGAAAATTCTTAGAAAGTGGCTTTAAGGCTTCCTGTAAGTTCAAAGTGTATATATATATATATATATATTCTTACTATTTGCTAATTATTAAACACTCAGTACACACACACAGTACTAATATTTTCTCTTTTTTTTTTCTTTTGTGCAGATGGATGTTCTCAACGATTAACTTTATTAAGCCAAGTGATAAGAAATGCATACAAATTGCTTGTTGTATTTTTGTTAATGCATTTTATTATAATTAATGTGTGAACATCAGCAGTTTACATTTTAAAACAATTTTTAATAAAATGCCTGCGTGGTTACATAATATATAAAACGATATTTTATGATAATTTATAACAATAAATTATATAAAAATGAAACAGTACAAATTAATGCAATACATGTTTTATTTATTTTGATTCAATTGAGTAATTAATTAAATTGGCACAAAGTAAATGTATTAAATAAAATTAAATAAATGAAAACAGTTGTATTTAATAGATCCCATTTGGGTAATACAAATGTTTATACACCTTGCATTGTTGTGTATGTTTTCACGTTTAATAATAATACAAAAAAATGTGTTTAAAGTGTGAGGCAAAGACTAATACGTTCCTGAGAGAACCTTTTGCCTGAACTGAACAGACAAGAACAGAAAACACAAAATAAAAAAAAACACTAACTGTGAACATTAACAACAACCATGGACAACGCCATAAGGCAAACATTGCAGTTATTCATATCAGTGGCTTGTGGGAAATCCCTGGCTATAACGCTGACACTGAGAGCTCTGTTTTTGACCTATGATCCAGAAGGAAGTAAAAGGATTAAGTGCCCAGCATTGGCAGCATGGTAGTGCTGGGATTTGAACTCATGTCCTTCTAACCAGAATTCCAACATCTTGTCCACCAAACTACTACGTCCCCCTTATGAGCATCCCATGCCACATTTAGCCGATCAACATAATATTTAATGGAACACACTTTCTATATTGCATATTGGATGTCCATTTTCTGTGCATGCTGAATTTAAAGAAGTTGAAGTAAGTTTCCTACAGTATAAATAATCCTGCAAAGTGAGGCCCTGTTGGATGATGATGTCAGAAAAATGTATTTACTGAACATAATTTGTCTCACAGTCGGATGTTCTTTAACACACTCCTTCTAATCAGCCTTTACATTTTTATTTTAATATGATTTATAACATGTAATATTTAACTCAGATTCCAGGTGTTTCTAACGATTCATTCTTTTACACATGACATCATGACACAATCATGAATAACTCCAATAGCATGTCCACAGTTCCACAGGACTTGGAAACAGTGGCATTAGAAATACACATGACCCACCAACACGACACAACATTCATGACTCACGACTTGCGTCGAAAGAAAAACGCTGGGGATCATTCATACTTTCCATTCTTAGAATTAGACTTGTTTATGTTGCCTGGGAGATGCTGCTGTATGTCGGAATCTGTTCTGAAAAACCCACACAGTCATGATTTATTTATACTTTTAATTATGATTCATTTGAAATCAATGATGTCTTGAATGTACATGTCACACGTTTATTTTTGTATTATTCTTTACCTCAGCTACTCTTTGGACAAGACAAAACGCATCTCTGAATGAATCCTTGCACTGTTGATGCATATATGATACTTATGCCTGGGGCTAGGATTAAGTACATGAGACAGGTCTAAAAAGCTGTACCGTTAGCAAGATTTGTCGCATGCAATAGCCTTAAATTAGCAATTATTTAGAAGCATTTAATCGTAAAACTTAAATAAGTAACCTTTTATTATGGTGGTCCAAGTCATGCCTATGACACAAGCTAAGTTACCACTTTGTAAATGTGATCCATGTAAAAGAAGCAAGTGTGGGCAGATGCTGCGCTGTCAATTATGTGGCATATGACTTTATCTGTCTGACGAAACACCAACACTGGAACACTCATGCAGTTCCTTCAACATTCAACAACTTTGTGAAACTGTGACTTGATTTGCACATACAAGAATCAGGCTCTCGAGTCTAGAGCAGTAGCTGGCTGAGAAAATACTGAGGTCTTGACAATAATAGTTTCATAACGATAAATTATGCAAATTATTTCTAGATGGCAAAGTTAAGATGGAAATGGTTCCCCGGTGGTCTAGTGGTTAGGATGCGGCGCTCTTACCGCTGCGGCCCTGGTTCAATTCCCTGTCAGGGAACCAACCTCAGCCATTAAGGTTGCACAAGCCTTAGTGCCGGTCCCAAAAATGGATAAATGGGGAAGGTTGTGTTAGGGAAGGGCATCAAACGTAAAAACATGTGCCAAATCAAACATGCGGATGATCCGCTGTGGCAACCCCTAATGGGAGAAGCCGAAAGAAAGTTTGTTTAAAGTTAAGATGGAAATGACTTGCTACAGTACTGAATCTATGATAGCACATCTGTCAAAGCACAAAAAGCATCTGTGAAAGCACAAAAAGCATCTGTCAACAAAAAGTTGAATATTGAGGTTAATGGACTGCATCAGCAAAAGATTGCATTGGGTTCTACGCCTATAAGAAAAGAACAGGAAACACAATACATTCAACCTTGATGTAGATTGATGGCAGTAAGCGCAAGTTGACCCAAAAAGACAGCTAAAACTCCAGTTTTGTTTAACATTGGTAAAACAATCTACTTCATTGATCAATAATGTGTACACCAATCAGGCATAACATTGAGATTATAACATTATGACTGGTGAAGCCATGAATCCGGTTGCACTATGCAATGGAATCCAGTATGTGTTGTAATTACTTTTCTGTGATATTGGGATTTAAACTTATACTGCTGACTCTAAACCTTTAAAACAAATTCACCACTTTGTCCTAAATAAATAAAATCGTACACCACTTCGGTTGTACAGAGACGAAGGCCCGGTTGGGAGGCAGATCTCCCAACCATGATTCAATCTCTGATGCTAATGTGTTGCTTATGATATTCATTCTGCTGTTCAGCACCCAGATGATGTCTCTCTCTCGACATAAGGTAGTAGGCGGAGAATACACCATGTCTTTCCCTGTTTTCCACTGTGAGAAATGTAAAAACGTGACAGACTTTTTTGATCTGCATTTTTTTTTTTTTAAGTTCATAGATCAGCACAGCATCGTGGACATCAGTCAGTTTGGCATCAATCCACAAAACTAAGCGTGGAAGTGAGTGGGCATTCAAACCCAGCAACTAGGGTCAGAAGGCATTTGAAGCCAAAAATATTTTCTTGGCTATCATTACTGTTGTGCAGATGGATGTTTTCAACAATTAACTTTATTTAACCAAATGATCACGTAAACCTAATACAAATATCATTATTATATGTATATGTGTAAATCTTATTATTACAAATATTTATACACAATTATGGTGCAATAGAGTTTTGGTTTGATTTGGTAGTCAGGTTTTTGGGTATTTGAATGCAATAACAGGTTTTTGGGGTATTTGAATGCAAAACACAGTTCAAAAAACTTACATCAGGATGCATGGGCAAAATAAAAACGCAAGGGTCATGTGATCAGAGAACAGAATAAACTGGGAAAGACGAGAATCAAAAATGGGAATCAAACGAGCAAACAGCAACAAAAACCCTGCTTCAAAAGTCTGGTAACAACAGAGACAAAAGGTACTCCTGAGTGTATACTTCGCACTGTGACTGAAACAAATCCTTTTAAAGTGTGGCTGTGGGTGTGTGTGTAATTGAAACCAGGCATTCTTATTCACTATGAGAACATTGTAGAGTGTGGGAAGTGGAGTTGGAGGCCACATTGTCTGCTGAGAAATAGAGTAGGGACTGCTCTGTGACGTGACAATTTCTAACATTTAAACAGAAACTTAACTGTAAGTTTTTTCAGCATTAGGGATCAGATTTCTGATAATCTTTTGAGGAAAAAGCTACAACTTGTAAGTTCTTGTCAACATCATGTCTCAACAAAGTTTTAATACACACCATATTCTAACATATTCATTCAGCGTAGCTCTGCATCTCAGCTTAGTGATAGGTGAAAGGGTTTTATCAATAATAATAACGAAACGTAACCGGAATACCTTACAACAGCATTTTCTTTTTCTTATGTAAAATGGATAAAAGTAGATGGAAAATGCTATTTAATGGGGCAATGTGTAATGTCTCAAACACTCAGTGTATGTGATCAAGTGGAAAGTCAGAATGAGATTAGATTTGCATACAATCCAACCACGTTTTGAACGTGTGTGTATATATATATATATATTATATATATATATATATATATATATATTTCATTACTCTGTATGAATGTGTTTATTTGGAATGTTGCTTTACATAGAGTACGGAGGACTAGACACAAAAATGTAATGAATCACATTTGAAATTATCTAATTTAATTGGATTTAGTTACTCCTCTTACTTATTTATAATCAGAGATATTGCACTAATGTTTTATTGTTTCAGATTATATACTACGATTGTTAATGATCTAAAAAAAAGTAACAAATTGCACACGTACGCTTTCTGGCCTATATATAATGCATATAATCATTTTCACTCTCTATCTATTAAAGAGAGAGAGAGAGAGAGAGAGAGAGAGAGAGAGAGAGAGAGAGAGAAGAATATTTATCACCTCCCTCCCGCTCTCTTATCCAGATGGGTGGTAGGCGGTTCAGGTTAATGCATTCCGGGGCGGAGAATACAGACGGGTTTCCCTTACCACTAAACAGTCTAAGGGTTTCTCTCTCTCTCTCTCTCTCTCTCTCTCTCTTTTTTTTTTTCTGTTCATGTGGAGGCCGGAAACTGGATGAATATGGGCTTCCCCACTCAGCCTCCCTGGCACAGAATGTGCACGAGTGTACTTGAGCTTGTCCACCTCTCTCTGTGCGTAGGTTGAAACAAATCAGGGATCTCCCGTGTAGGTTGGTCTCACACCAGCTGGAACTGTGTGTGTGTGTGTGTGTGTGTGTGTGTGTGTGTGTGTGTGTGTGTGTGTGTGTGTGAGTGTGTGTGCGGGCGTGTGTGTGTGTGTGTTTTAGAGAACCCTTTTTGACCATAATAAAGTCAGGCTGTTGAAGTAGCATGCGTCATTTTTAATAGTTCCCGATGGATTATTTGTGATTAAGTAATTACGCACTAATATGATGAGTTGCAGCACTAATAACTGTGGTCACAGAACGTTTCACGGTGTGCGTTTGGTTTCTGTGAACCAATTTTGTTTTAATGCCAGTAAAGCTCTCCTTGAGGGCTGGGCAGTGGATGTACACACTTTTATCACTATGTGATAGAGGGCACATACAGTGTATAGAAACAATTCCCCACAATTAAAAAATATCTGTATGTGTATGTTCTTACACCAAGTCAGTTAACACCAAGTCAATTAAGCTCAGTGGCAGGCCATCAGGGCCAGCAAGGCCTTCTCTGCTGGCCTTAACTCATACCTGTCAACACTTACCATAATTTGTATGGCCCAAACCTAATAATAAGTAATCACATCATTATTTTATTACAAGGTTGTCTAGTTGACAAATCAAATGAAACACATTCAGCTCAGACAATCAACACAATATACCGTATTTTCCGGACTATAAGCCGCTACTTTTTTCTCACGCTTTGAACCCCGCGGCTTAAACAACGAAGCGGCTAATTTATGAATTTTTCCTGGGTTTTTACCGGTTTCACAAGCTTCAAGAAAAAACACTGAGCCCCATAACAATAATCCAATGAAATTGCAGAACGGGTTCAGGTGAACCAATGAAACTCTTTATATTAAATCAGATGCGCTCCCACTGAATCGGGCCGCACCACATCATAAATATGGATGAGGTTCCTCTGACGTTTGACCTGCCGCTCACTCGGACTGTTTACAGGAAAGGAGAATCATTCGTCATGCTGAAAACAACCGGGCATGAAAAAACGCACTTCACCTGTGTTCTGAGCTGCACGGCATCGGGAGAAAAGCTTCACCGATGGTGATTTTTAAACGCAGAAAAACTCCTGAGAGAAATTGTTGTGAAAGGAAGAAGGAAGACAGTGAACAATGCCTTTATAGGTAGGCTAATGTTTAGATACAGGTCATGTTACAAGCACTGTCTTTCGTTAAAGCCTGTGTAAAGTTCATTAGTTTCAGTGTAGACACCTGCAGCTTATAGACAGATGCGGCATATTTATGTTCAAAATAAAAATCTTTGTAAAATTCAGTGGGTGCGGCTTGTATAAGGGTGCGCTTAATAGTCCGGAAATTACGGTACACATTTTAAGCCATTTGTGACTAATTGGCAACCTACAACTCAGTTGTGGTGTTGATACCTATGCAGGTGATAGACGTGGGAAGTTGAATCAAGCAATAGTAGAAATGAAAGTGGTCAGGTGGTGTCAGGTGGTGCTCTGGCAAAATAATTCTATATTCATTTTAAAACAATTTATCAGTTTAAACCGTAGGACCGAACAATTACATTTCTTATTTCTTATCTTGAGAAATTCCTTAACTCTGCACATTATTCCCCTCCCGCCCAAGAGGTCTCCCAGATTTTGATACCCAAATGTTGACAGGTATGAATCAGAATCAAATTCTGATCATTGACTTACATGTGATTATTTTTTTGTTAATGAATATGTATTAAAATATTCCCAATAGTCTATTCTCTTCATTTCATAGCATTTCTCTTGATTATGCTGTGTCTAAAAGTGTCTGTTTATGTTAGAGTTTCTATCCAATAAGAAAACAGCCATCACATCACATGTTGCCAGGGTCAAATTAATTTAAATGAGGGCTTTACAATAAACAGTGTGTGCACCTGCAGCGTAAAATTTATGTTGCTTGAAGCTGTTGATATAACCAATCAGATTGCGAGTTATTACTCCGGGGCCTTCTAGCATATGTTTAATAACAGCTTTATAACATCCTTTGATTGGATGGTTAGAGAGCGCACTAGTCAGAGCTCGCAAACCACATTTGTAGCAAACTGCACAAGCTCAAATATATGTGTGGATTTGATAGATGTTTTTTCATTCAATGATGGTTGACAGAGATGTTGATTTTGTTGCAGATAAACATACAAGGCATATTCAAGATGGCCTTTTCAAGAAGACCTATGTTTGAAGTTCATGGCACGATACTGATTAAACTTCAGGGATATCAATCTGTCCAGTTAGGAAGCAAAAGTGATTGTAAATCAGATTTCACCTGCTTTTTTGCAAAAGAAAGTTACAACAGGTGCATTGCAAAGGCAATGACGAAATCTTCTGACTAAATTACCTTGAGTTTTGTTTTTCTGTTAGGGTCTTTGTCATTACCTTGTAGTATGAGGCAGTACCAACCACCCAGTTAGATTACACAGGTAATCCAGCTCCTCCAGTATGGCACATCCATACGTGCTGTTGAATGGAGCTTTGTTGTGACTTCAAACCATTTTCAAAAGAATAGAGGAGAAACTGGGGTCATTCCATTATAAGATTTGGGCAGGGTTGTAGAATGGCATCCTACCCAGCATCAGAACTGGAATCTGCTCCTTTGGGCAGGGAGGAACAAAATTACTCACGTGAAAGAGGGTACCATAATGAGAGTTCTCAGGCTTTTTAGATTCAGCACAATGCTTTTAGTGATGACACTAGGGAGTCAAAAGATTGCATTGTTAATTACTGAAATGCTTCTTCTGATTATATAAGCCAATGGTTGTTATTTGTCAATCAATAAAAATTATGAAACATTATTTTCCATTTTTCCATGTTTTTTAAACACTCCACTGTATCAGTAATTTCTTAGCACTTTCCAAGTTTGCTTACAAGAGTATTCTGATTTATCTTCAGTTTGTAATCTAGCGTACCAGTGTAGATTTGTTCATTGCCAGAGACTCGAAGCACTTTTGTACGTCACTAAGTGTGTCTGCTAAATGGCACACATATAAATGTAAATGTAAATGATTGGGTATTTTTCCGTTATTTGAAGGCAACACTGTTATTTACTTTAATGTGGAGAGACATAAAAATGATGTGGTTTTACACACTTTGTGCATAGTGTCTAATCTGTGGACAGTCATCTTTTGGGAAAATATGAGAGCTTAAAAACATCAGTCAAAAAATATTTTGATTTTAACATCAATTAATATCTTGATTTATGTTACCCACTGGATTAACTGACATTGCAATGCACTTTATGGCTAAAGATTCATAGACAATTGACCACCACATTCATACAGTTGATTCCCATTATACTATTTTTACAAATTTATTTTGTATTAATGTCAAGTTTTCTGGGAAGGCGTTCCACTATATTTTCTAACATTGCTGAGTGGATTTATGATCAATTAGCTACTAGATGATTAGTAAGGTCAGGAATGCAGGAGTGTGAGGAGGTCTGGGGTGCACTCAGTGTTCCAGTTCATCCCAAAGGTGTCCGTGGTGAAGATCACTTGAGTTCTTCTACTCCAGCCTTCACACATCAGGTGTTTATAGTGCTCACTTTGTGCACAAAGGCATCATCATGTTGAAACATGTTTGGGCTGGTTAAATCCAGAAAAGGAAGGTGTGCTTCAGACTTTTTGGCAACAACTTACAGTCATAATAAATATTATGGTATTCAATATATTATGAGTGTGATGGTCAGGAGTATACAAACGTATCGACTCAAAGTTATGTTGTTATGTTACAGCCTTATTTCAAAATAGATTTAATTCTTTATTTTCCTCAATAGTCTACAAACAATAACCTATAATGACCATATTGTGTGCGTTAAAAATCTTAGCAAATTTATATATATATAAAAAAATTAAAAAAACATCCCCAAAGCATAATGCTGCCACCACCATGCTTCACTGTAGGGACTGTATTGGCCAGGAGAGGATCAGTTCCAGGTTTCTTACAGACATGATGCTTGGCATTCAGGCCAAAAAGTTGAATCTTAGTTTTTTTATGGTCTGAGAGTCCTTCTGGTGCTTTTTGGCAAACTCCAGACAAGCTGCCATGTGATTTTTTAACCAAGAAGTGAACACTTTACAATACTACCATGATAATAAATGTTCAAAGATTTCAAACAAACTTCTTTTACCATGTCATTATGGGGTATGTTTGTTGAATTTTAAGAAAAATAATAATGTAAATAAAAAATAAAAAAATAAAAAGATTATGTATATATATATATATATATATATATACTCATTTTGTATTGAATGATAAACAAAAGTGTTAAAAAACGGATTCGACATGGCGGTTAAAATTTGATATGGCACGTTTTGTTGCTTCATTTTTTTTCTCTTTTATTCATCACACACATGAACACACATGAACACACACTCTCACTCTGCGACAAGTGCAATTTTACAAAAAAAGAGCAACAGTCACTAATGTGCCATTTCCCATACTTGTTCTCTTTTTTCTCTTTCTGATTTTCTCATGCATCATGTAAAGGTTTACTGGGAATCACCTGTATAGGCATTTTTCTCTGCAGTGTGTGGGTGTGTGAACACATTATTTCAAATTCGAATATATCTGCAGTATCTGCAGTGTGCAGGTTATACTTCTCTCTTCTCTCTCTCTCTCTCTCTCTCTCTCTTTCTCTCTCTCTCACTCTTTCTTTCTTTCCCTGTGTGTTTTACCTTATATGGTCTTTCCGCCCAGCATGCTGAGGAATCCCTCAGTAACCACGGCAACAACAGACGACATCACCTCGGCTATGTGCGTCACACCAGTCTCGCAAGGAAAGGCTGAACTTTATTAAAGAGTCAGAAAAAAAAAAACAGAGAAGCAATTCAGAGTCTTTCATAAAACAGATATAAAAAAAATGATAATAACTAGAATTTTTCAGTCACTAATGCAAATTCACACCCTAAGGAACTGGTTTTAAAAGCCATATAAGGACCGGCTGATTTTGCACCACTGCAGGACTATGCAATGTTTGCAGTACTGCCAAAAATTATGAATGTTTTGACACATGCCAACATTATTTTTCATCAAGCACTTAACACTTCTATGCTAATTTGTGCATTTGGTTGTCAGAGATTGATGGTTGATATGTCTTTTTCTTTCAGAAATACTTTCTTTATGCAAGCAGTCATCCCAGTTTGCTTCTTTAAAATACATGCCTATGCATACATGCATTTATGCTCATGAGTAAGCGAGTTTTTGTGACTGTTCCTGACTATTGTAATTTAACCAGAAATTAAGACCAGTTAAAATACGTAGGCTGGTGAGTCAGTCGTCTTTCAATGTGCAGAACACACAGCTATGCTTTTCTGAAGCTTCTGTATAGTTCTAAACTTTTTAAGAGGTTGACCTTCTTCTGTAACATTCAGCACTTCCCAGAGTTCCTGGCCATGTTTATTTGAAAACCAGTCTCATGAAGGCCTAGGGCATCTCTTATGACACTGACACACAGTAGTTTCTGTGCACATTCTTTGCCTGTGCCAGTTTTGACCATATATCTGCCACAGAAACGGCAGTTCCAGGTAAAGAATATCAGTTAAATCCAAGCCTTAAAACTTGCTGGACTGAAACTCGAAACCTGGCCATGTCAAGGAATGGGTGTGTTGCAGAGGCATGTGAATAAAAAATCACCAGGAAACATTTTCTGTTCATTGCGTGATGGTTGCTAGCTATAGTGCTTGCTCTCAATTCTTTCTCTCACACATGGAAGAAAAACACTAAAAGGTGGCTGGTAGAATCACTATTCACAGCCTAGGCAATATTAATGGGCTTTTACCTAATGTATTGTTTTGTTTACTCTGGTGTGCCTGGACAATGGATTATGAATAATCACATTGCAAGGCATTTCCAATTTGATTGTGTCTTATTGCTTCATCCGCCCGAACAGAGACACCGGAAACTGAAAATCGGGTTCCCTCCTGGTTTATTTAAAAGGGGAAAAGAGTGTTCAGGTGAGGAGAAAAGGGTAGTGGAGTGTGGCTGGAGTGGAAGAAAGAGCATCTAAAGTCCCGAAAGGCAAGCTGGCTCTATCTGAGTCTCAGTCAGCACGCAAGGGTCAGGAACAACTGCCATATGTCTATGGAGCGTCTCTCTCTCTCTCTCTCTCTCTCTCTAATTTGTGTAGCGAGGGTCTGGTGGGAATCCTTTTCCTCTGCCGCCATCTTGCCTAAAGTTAGAGCGAAAGAGTCAGCATTAATCCAGGACCAAAGGTTCAGCCGCCACTCTAATCAAGCTCCAGCCATGTCTTGTCAGTATGCCACGCCTCCTTGCCATCAGCTCTGGGCTATTTTGTCTTGCCGCTGTCCTTTTGCTCCCTACTTGTAATTGAGTTTAAAGTAGTATGTGGGACGGAGGCCCGTCATCACTCTTGTCAGGACCAGTCACTGGGTAAACATTTATCCTGTTTCAAGCTCTAAGAGGTATGTTGACCAGCAATCAGTAACCTGATCAAAAGCATTCAACAAGCCTCCCTGTTTCTAGTTACAGTCACACAAAGAAACATGAGCCATCAAGTGGTTTTTGACCTCAGAACCACTTGTCGAGACCCACCAAGTCCAGGGTGAACAAATACTAGCCAATTTCTAACTAGGAAATTCGCAAACTAAAAAATAATTTGTTATCCTTTCGAATTTAAACAGTATCAAATGCTGTGGAAGTTGTCAAAAGAGCACACTGAATATTCAATATGTGAGTTTCATCAGTCTTTATGGTTATCACATACTTTACCTTGGCACCTAAAAGTGATACAATTCTGTAATAAGAGGCATTCAGCTGCAGAATTACTGTGAAGGCCAGTGCTCTGGGCAACCACTACATGTTAAACGATGATTGAAAAGACTCAGCTTGTACAATTAGTCTCCAGGATATGGGCATGATCACCTGGATTTTCCATGCCACTGAAGTGAGCTTGTTTCTTTCTAAAGTTGCCTTCGGATCACGAGTCATAGTCAATTTCAATTCAGAAATGAGCTATGTATATGAGACACTCTCCCACTAAACTCACATTTATATTTATGTCATTTGGCAGACACTCTTATCCAGAGCGACTTAACACTGAGCAGTTAAGGGACATGATTAAGGGCCAGCAGTGGCAGCTTAATGGTGCTGGGATTTGAACTCACAACCTTCTGATCAAGAAGTCCAACATCTAAACCACTATGCTACCACTCACTTATCCTTTAATTCCCTTAATATACAATAAAGTACAAAGGCAGACATATTTTTGGAAGTGAATTTATTTTTTCTTTCAGCCACCTTTTTTCTTGATGTTATTGGAAGAAACCTTATTGATCCAAATAACAACTGAAAAACTTAATCGAAACTGATTTCCCATTAAAAATGTATAATTCATTAACATAAATGTCATAATACTGTTTTCCTATCAGTAGATGTGCAAGTATACATGTTGGTCAGTCTCATCTTTGGAATAGGAATGAAATAAACATGCTGGTTCTACATTTTTACTGTTTGAAATATCTTAAAGGTATTTATCACATGTACATTACAGCGCAATGAAACTCTTTCTTCACATATCCCAGTTATGTTAGGAAGCTTGGGTCAGAGCACTGGCTAATGCATAATACAGCTCTCCTTAAGGGTTAAGGGCCTTGCTCAAGGGCCCAAGAGTGGCAGCTTGGCTATACTGGGGATTGAATCCCTGACCTTCTGAGCAGTAACCCAGAGCCTTAACTACTGAGCTTCTACTTATGTTTTTTTCAGTTTGGGAAAGCCTGTAGCATTTAAGATTGTATATACTGTATATACACCTTAGAAAATGTCACAGGGTTTTCCCAGACCATTTTCTTCCACATAATCACTCAGACTTGACTGCAGTTTGCAAAATGGACAGAAGAAAAAGGTTCCATCGAGGTCTTTCATGGAAACATCTATCAAATGCTTCTCTACTGTACATAATATAGAACAGTAAGCAACTCCATGATGTGTTGATTGGAATAACATGGTTAGTGGAGACATGGGGTTAGTGATAATGTGTAAATGTGTGTTAGCTTTCCAAAAACTGCAGTACAGTGTCTCAATATGCATGATGAAAGCTGCAGTCTTTTCCCCCTTGTGGGATTTGTTCTCATAATGATTGGCGCTTGAATCCATGGACTTCCGATAACCCTAAACTGCCTCTCTTTGTGTCAGATGAATGAAAATAAATGAAACACATGCTGAAATGTAAAGGTAATTTCGCTCTTTTTTCCCCCAGAGGCACTTTTTCCTATATCGCGAATAGAACACACTGTGCATCCATCTCTATCCCTCATCAGCTCTACCGGTTCTCTTTCAATCTCTCCCACCCCTTCATGAACTTATTAGTGTGTCTTGTCAGTCTCCTCCTGTACAGTGGGTGGACCTCAGCGTCCCTCTGTAGAGCACAAGAGCTCTCATGTCTTTCTGCTTGATAGCTGTATACCCTCTACACCTGCTCGGCCATCCAAAAGCCTCATTATCCTCGGACTGTGGAATCTGCTGCTGCAGTGAGAATGGTCTTCAATACCTGTCTGTCATATAAACACATGTCAGAAAAATGGCCTTTGATGAGAAAGAGGTAGAATATAAATTGATAGCACTCTGGGGGATTCAGATATGTTGGGGGAAAAGAGATGTTCTCATAGCTTGACTTGAGGGGTAAAAAAACCAAGCTCTTTAATACAATATATTGCCAAAAGTTTGAGGGCAGCTGGTCATAAGTATGGTATGTGCTTTTGTGGGTCGTATTCCATGTTTAGTCCAAATTTGTGCTTATAATTCCCTTCACTCTGATGGGAAAATCAACTAGATTTTGGAGTGTGCTTGTGGACACTTTTGTTTATCAGCCACAAGGGTGTCAAGTATTGCATAAGCTGTAGGTGAGGTAAGGAAGCCTGGGGTGCAGTCAGTGTTCCAATTCAACCCAACAGTGTTTAGTAGGATTAAGATGTGGTAGCTGAGTTCAAATTCCAGTCACACCAAGATGCCCCTCCTGGCCCCCTGAGCAAGACCCTTAACCCCATATCTGCAGAGTTGACTAAATACGATATATTTATAAATACAATACTGCATTTGGGTTAAACTAGTTACTTGGAAATTCCAACCCCAGGCTAGGGAAAACAAAAATATGAGGGGTGTTTAATAAAATTAAAGAACAAATTTCAAGGAGTGGAAACTGCATTTATTTTTTTTGACATACTGCCCTGCTACATTTATACACTTTTCCCAGGGTTTAAATAACGCCTAGGTAATATTCGGCGGAAGATTTGTCAGTTCACCAAAACCATCTTAGAACAGCCTGCTTCACTTTGTCATCAGGGAACCACCACGATCGCAATCGTCACTGACGGACATATGGCCATTTTTAAAATGTTTACACCATTCAAATGTCTTTCTGTGTCTGAGCATCTCATCGTTGTGCTGTGCTTGAGGTCTTCTGTTGATATCTGCAGGTTTTATGCCTTCGCTCATACGAAACTTAATCACACAATATTAAATGCATGCACTAACAATGTTGTCTGCCATCTTCATTAACAGTGTCTGAACTGGCCCACAACATGTGCTCCACCTATCAGTAATATGACACACTAGCCACTTACTACTGTTTAGTACTGCCATGCCAGCATCCATTTTTATACTTAAAAAATCCCAGTTTGACTTAAATGCCTCTTGTAAATGCCTGCTACTGCTGTACGATATGGTCTTCTTAACTGATGTCAAATCAACTTAAATAGTGGAGAATCTTGAAATTATTGTTTTTGCAAGTATAGGGTGGTGGAAAGGGGAACTTTTGGAACTAGCAGTTGGCAACTGTCAGGTGTCTGCAATTTTTTTAAACTATTGTGAACGCAGAATTGATGAGTATAGAAATTCTTTGCTATTAGTTATAATAGATCAGTGGAGTGGTGCACAACAACGTTAAAGCCTTTTATAAGAATGGTACCAGTTAGGACATTATGATTGTGTCCCATCTGCTAAATTTAAAATAAATGGGTTTAGCCTTAAAAAATAAGTCCCCAGTTGGTGTTTGCATGGCACGGAACACAAGAGAATATCGAGGCTGTTCAAGCTGCTATTGTGAGAAACCTTTGCCGCTCCGCTTGACAGCTTCCATCATCTCTGTGTTGAGTCTTTTTTTTTCAAAATGATGCACCCTCAAGCAGGTTGTCTCAAATCAGACCCAAAGACAGGTTTGTCATAGACTTTTATGCGTGCGCAGCTATCTCCTGCTCACATTGTGTTCATCCTTATGGCCATCAGGAGGATCAGAGAAGGGCAGTCACTCACTGTTAAGCAGTTCCAGAGACTGCTCAGGCTTATGGTAGCAGCGTCCAATGGGATTTCACTTGCCCTCCTGCACATGAGACCACTTCAGTGGTGGACCCAAGGGTTCTAACTCCATAATTTCAAGGTCAAGCTGTGAGCCCTTCATACCCTAGATGTTTAGAAAGACCCGGGTTTCTATCCAAGGGCCCCGTGTTGGGAGTTCCTGGTCATCGCCTAACACTTACGACGGATGCATCCCTCACAGGGTGGGAAGTGGTCTTGAGTCAAGTCAAGTCAAGTTTATTTCTATAGCGCTTTTCACAACAGACATGTCTCAAAGCAGCTTTACAGAATTTTAAGAGTTAAGGTGAATGGTGTACATTAATCCCTGATGAGCAGCCATGGCGACTGTGGCAAGGAAAAACTCCCTTAGATGTTATGAGGAAGAAACCTATCATAAATCTTTAAACAATACAGAGCACTCAAGAGTAAGAACTAACATGAGCACTGGAATGTAAGATTATAAGTAATGTTCTTTCTACAGTCTTATACAGTCATTTGTGGTTATAAAACAAGGAGCTATTTAGCAACTCATAAAATCAACATTTGTGATCATCATAGATCCAACACCAGCTTCTCCATGCCAGAGCCTTTAAACACTCAAGGAGGTCCAGTGTCCAATCTCCACAAGAAGAGGGATACAATTGTCATTGGTAAGTCTCTATGTGGTTCGGGATATTTATGGGGTCGGCATCTACTTCTTTAAAGGTCCACAATCTTCAGATGTACTGGAACACAAGGTTATGATATGTGATGTGTGTTATGGGTACTCTTTGCTAAAAATATAAGTTTTTATTCTGCACTTAAACTGGGAGTGGCATTAAAAATGAGTGGCCTCTCCATCCAAGGTCTATGGGAGGGGCCCCATCTACTGTGGCACATTAATTGCCTAGAGATGCTTGCCATGCTTCTAGCATTGAAGCATTTTCTTACCGAACCTCCAACACCTTGGTGGTCTCATAAAAATAACCAGGGGGGTCTGCGTTCACGGCCCCTGTACAGGCTGGCATGTCAGATCCTCCTGTGGGTCCAAGGGCTCTCCTTGAGAGCAGCATACACCCCATGCCACCTAAACGAAGCAGCAAACAAGACAGGGGTTGAGACCTGGGGAATAACGGCTCCACCCTCATTGGAGGAGCAGATCTGGGAGAGATTCGGCAGGGCTCATGTAGACCATGTAGTTCCCCCTGGGGCTGGACGCCTTGGCTCAGGTGTGGCTGAGGCTACCCCTGTAAGCCTCTACCCCTAATTTGCTGCTTCCAGGAAGTTCTGGAGAGAGTTTCCCGGGATGGAGTCCATCTCCTCCTGGTGGCCCCGCAGTGAAGAAGCTAGTGCTGGCTTCACTCCATGCACTATTTTAGCGTCCTGGTCGTGATGTGTGATTTAGAGCATAGGTAATGCGGAAGTGTTCCCAATGCATTGTTGATGCAGCATCTTGTTTTCTCAGGGAACCAGAGCTACATACATATGTATTTGATGAACCCTGGAGCACTGACTGTGTTCTGGAAAAAAATCCCTGATTGCCTACCATGCCATTTTGAATTAGTGTTCAAAATAAAGCTTATGATCACTTGATGGTTGGTTTTGTTACAGTTTCTGTCACTTGCCATCCATTTATTTAAATTTCCCTTGGCCTGAGGCAGTTATTGTCATATGTCTGTTAGTCAGTGTGTTGTTGTCTACCATTTAATCTTGATAGAGGTAGAACAAGGTTTTTTCAAGAAGACTGCTGATCAGTAGGTCATTACGTCGTGGCTGGACCCTTCAACAAGGGCTTATATCCCTCAACTGCTCAGCTGTATCATTAGGGTGTTAGAGAAATGCTGTAAATAAGGATCCAGATGTGCAAAGCTGACATACCCTATTATGCCTGCAGTCAGATTAAAAAGGTGGTACCAAATTCCTATGTAACTAACAGATTTCTGCTTTTTGTTTTAATGAAACAAAGTAGAAAATGTTGAACACTTTGGTTTGGGATGTGTGTATTGGAGTGGTGGGTGGTAAGTGTGGGGTGTGTGTGGACTGCATGTATATACAAATCCTTGGCTGCAGACGTCAGCAAGCGATTTCAGGCTAGAGAGATTCTTGGCTAGTTAATCAGGTGTGTTTGCATGTGAATGGATGGCAGCTTGGTGACAATGGGCCCTTAGGCAGGAGTGGAAGAGTGGGAGAGATGAGAGCAGCTTTGAAGCCTCCAAGCCTGTGCTTTGCTCCGTGGAGTGCTTGGATCATTCTCTCTATTTCTCTCTCTCTCTGTGTTTGTTCTAGTTAATCTTTGCAGTACTCTTAAGAGTCAATGCAAAAACATATAGACCTTCACAACCACAGATTTCTTCTTCCAATATTTAGAGAAAACATTGCAAGGGGTCTGTGCTAAAGGGTTGATGTTTCCACCACTATCATTTTCCAAAAGATTAAATTCTGTTTGAGCAAGGTTCTTTTCATGGTTTATTCCATGTGTGCCTCAAAGAGTTTTTTGTATTGTAAGTCATGCTCTATTGGGATAGAAATATATATCTGGAGTGCTGTTTTGTTTATAGAAAAAAGTTCTAATTGGATGGGTGGGTGGAGGGGTGATGGATGGAAGAATGGATGATTGGATGGGTGGGTGGGTGAATGAATAGATAGATGGATAAATGGATGGATGGATAGTTAAAGCACTTTTGTACGTCGCTCTGGATAAGGGTGTCTGCTAAATGCCGCAAATGTAAATGTAAATGTAGATAAATTAATGAATTGATGGATGGATGGATCAATGGTTGGATGGATGGATGGATGGATGGATGGATGGATGGATGCAAAATTAAGCACCCACTTAATTTTACCATAAAAAAACTTCTATAACTTTGTTGAAATAAAAAAAATAGCTAATTAAAAATATGTCATGGATTGATGGATGGATGGATGGATGGATGGATAAATGAATGAATGGATGATTGAATTGATGGATGGGTGGTGACAGAATGAAGCACCCACTTAATCATACCATAAAGTAACTTCTCAAACGTTGCTTAAAAATTAAAAAGAGCTAATTAAAAAGATATGTAGGTCCCCTGGTGGTCTAGTGGTTAAGATGCAGCGCTCTCACCGCTGCGACCCGGGTTCGATTCCTGGTCAGGGAACCATCCCCAGCCACTCTCAGTGCCGGTCCCAAGCCCGGATAAATTGGGGAGGGTTGCGTTAGGAAGGGCATCCAGCGTAAAAACATGTGCCAAATCAAACGTGCGGAGGATCCGCTGTGGCGACCCCTAACGGGAGAAGCCGAAAGAAAGTATATAATTAAAAAGATATCTTGTTAAGTTCCAGTTATTACTTGTCCATAGAACTTCTACTTTATGTAAGTTCTTTTCATTTCCTCCTCTGGTAAAAAAATAAAATAAAAAAGCTTCCAGCCTGGCAGCACCCGCTGTGTGTGGAACTGCCACATCTAAAGGGCGTGACTTCCACTGCTAACTTACTGCTGAGAGAGTGAAAAAAAGAACATAAGGAATAGCGTGGTTCGTTTCTGATTACTTCCTTGCCTGGTGTTCAGTCACCTTAGGCAATACTGGAATAACACGCTCTGCTTCTAAAGGTCACAATTATTGCGGATTTTAAAAATAAATTTTTAATTTTACTTTTCCATCTCCTCCTGGTGGCCCCGCAGTGAAGAAGCTAGTGCTGGCTTCACTCCATGCACTATTTTAGCGTCCTGGTCGTGATGTGTGATTTAGAGCATAGGTAATGCGGAAGTGTTCCCAATGCATTGTTGATGCAGCATCTTGTTTTCTCAGGGAACCAGAGCTACATACATATGTATTTGATGAACCCTGGAGCACTGACTGTGTTCTGGAAAAAAATCCCTGATTGCCTACCATGCCATTTTGAATTAGTGTTCAAAATAAAGCTTATGATCACTTGATGGTTGGTTTTGTTACAGTTTCTGTCACTTGCCATCCATTTATTTAAATTTCCCTTGGCCTGAGGCAGTTATTGTCATATGTCTGTTAGTCAGTGTGTTGTTGTCTACCATTTAATCTTGATAGAGGTAGAACAAGGTTTTTTCAAGAAGACTGCTGATCAGTAGGTCATTACGTCGTGGCTGGACCCTTCAACAAGGGCTTATATCCCTCAACTGCTCAGCTGTATCATTAGGGTGTTAGAGAAATGCTGTAAATAAGGATCCAGATGTGCAAAGCTGACATACCCTATTATGCCTGCAGTCAGATTAAAAAGGTGGTACCAAATTCCTATGTAACTAACAGATTTCTGCTTTTTGTTTTAATGAAACAAAGTAGAAAATGTTGAACACTTTGGTTTGGGATGTGTGTATTGGAGTGGTGGGTGGTAAGTGTGGGGTGTGTGTGGACTGCATGTATATACAAATCCTTGGCTGCAGACGTCAGCAAGCGATTTCAGGCTAGAGAGATTCTTGGCTAGTTAATCAGGTGTGTTTGCATGTGAATGGATGGCAGCTTGGTGACAATGGGCCCTTAGGCAGGAGTGGAAGAGTGGGAGAGATGAGAGCAGCTTTGAAGCCTCCAAGCCTGTGCTTTGCTCCGTGGAGTGCTTGGATCATTCTCTCTATTTCTCTCTCTCTCTGTGTTTGTTCTAGTTAATCTTTGCAGTACTCTTAAGAGTCAATGCAAAAACATATAGACCTTCACAACCACAGATTTCTTCTTCCAATATTTAGAGAAAACATTGCAAGGGGTCTGTGCTAAAGGGTTGATGTTTCCACCACTATCATTTTCCAAAAGATTAAATTCTGTTTGAGCAAGGTTCTTTTCATGGTTTATTCCATGTGTGCCTCAAAGAGTTTTTTGTATTGTAAGTCATGCTCTATTGGGATAGAAATATATATCTGGAGTGCTGTTTTGTTTATAGAAAAAAGTTCTAATTGGATGGGTGGGTGGAGGGGTGATGGATGGAAGAATGGATGATTGGATGGGTGGGTGGGTGAATGAATAGATAGATGGATAAATGGATGGATGGATAGTTAAAGCACTTTTGTACGTCGCTCTGGATAAGGGTGTCTGCTAAATGCCGCAAATGTAAATGTAAATGTAGATAAATTAATGAATTGATGGATGGATGGATCAATGGTTGGATGGATGGATGGATGGATGGATGGATGGATGGATGCAAAATTAAGCACCCACTTAATTTTACCATAAAAAAACTTCTATAACTTTGTTGAAATAAAAAAAATAGCTAATTAAAAATATGTCATGGATTGATGGATGGATGGATGGATGGATGGATAAATGAATGAATGGATGATTGAATTGATGGATGGGTGGTGACAGAATGAAGCACCCACTTAATCATACCATAAAGTAACTTCTCAAACGTTGCTTAAAAATTAAAAAGAGCTAATTAAAAAGATATGTAGGTCCCCTGGTGGTCTAGTGGTTAAGATGCAGCGCTCTCACCGCTGCGACCCGGGTTCGATTCCTGGTCAGGGAACCATCCCCAGCCACTCTCAGTGCCGGTCCCAAGCCCGGATAAATTGGGGAGGGTTGCGTTAGGAAGGGCATCCAGCGTAAAAACATGTGCCAAATCAAACGTGCGGAGGATCCGCTGTGGCGACCCCTAACGGGAGAAGCCGAAAGAAAGTATATAATTAAAAAGATATCTTGTTAAGTTCCAGTTATTACTTGTCCATAGAACTTCTACTTTATGTAAGTTCTTTTCATTTCCTCCTCTGGTAAAAAAATAAAATAAAAAAGCTTCCAGCCTGGCAGCACCCGCTGTGTGTGGAACTGCCACATCTAAAGGGCGTGACTTCCACTGCTAACTTACTGCTGAGAGAGTGAAAAAAAGAACATAAGGAATAGCGTGGTTCGTTTCTGATTACTTCCTTGCCTGGTGTTCAGTCACCTTAGGCAATACTGGAATAACACGCTCTGCTTCTAAAGGTCACAATTATTGCGGATTTTAAAAATAAATTTTTAATTTTACTTTCGAGCCCACTGCTGGAATGGCCTGATATCTTTTTCATAGTTTCTATGGTTACAAGGTATTTACATGTCATTAGAAATGCTGTGTTTTATTGTCTTTGCAGAGGCAGATCCTTTAACAGCAGTGTTAAAGAGTTTTGATATAACAGTTGGACATTTGGCTACTGAAATTAATTCAATTTATTTTTATTTATACAGCACTTTCAACAATGGACATTGTCTCAAAGCAGCTTTACAGAGATAATGGGATGTTAAGTTGTATAAAATAATGTAAAAATTTAGAGCCTATACGTTTGTTCCTTATAATTGTTTAAGTTTGCCCATAATGAGCGAGCCACTGGTGACTGTAGCTAAGAAAAACTCCCTGAGATGGCATAAGGAACAAACCTTGAGAACCAGTCTCAAAAGGGAAACCGTCCTCATCTGAGTGGCATAGAATGTCCATTTAGTCATCCTAAAACATCCAGTAATAGGTCCTCAACTAATATTGTTCACCTTCAACATTTTAATTTTGTACCTTAAGAACTGTAGCCTGTCTTAGTTCATAGTTCCTTCTGGTAAAAGTGTCTGTCAAATGCCCATGTAGAGGCATGACTCTTAAGGAAACCTCCATTCTGAAAGACATTAAATGGAATTCCATTATTTTGAGTGGTGCTGTATTTTTATTATGGCTGCCAGATGTAAGATGTTGTCTACTGCACTGACATCTCAAACACAATTGGTAAAGGGCAAGATGTTCTTTTATCACTTATCAATTTCCAGCAAAGTTTGAGGTCGCCAGGGAGAAATTCCATGTAAAAATAGTCCAGAGAGCAGATTTTGGGCTCCGAAGTCCCTAATTGCAAAAGCAATTACAGAAAAAAATTGGCTAGTTTTCTAAAAAGCAAAGCATTAGAAGCTGATCTGTTTGAATTGAAATGCAATATGGGTAATTATAGTAATGTGGAAATATTGATGAAAAGACTAAATTCATAATCTCATTACAGAATGTGGACATTGTGGATGTCACTGAAGAATGCATTAATTACTGTATATACATGACCTTTAAAGTTTGAAGGCAGGGAATAGTTCAAATACTAGCATGCAAAGCGATCAAGCACAGAAAATAACCAGGTGTAAAATCCCTGGATCAAATTTGCAACTGTCAAATGAAACAGGTTTCAGTTGTTATCAGGACAAGTATTTGAGGGAATGAGCTGTCATGAAGCAATCTGACCATATCTCAGAGTTGCAGTGTGCAGAGAAAAGCAAGCTTGTCTGTAGAATTGTGATTAGAATAATTACCCTGTGTGGATCAGAAGCATTGTGCAGCATGCCCTGCCTAATCAGTGCTCATTGATTTAAAACAAAAGGACAAGCTGGAAAGCAGTTTACATAAGCAATAATAAAAATGACAGTCACAAGATGTGCATAATAGACCTTTTTTTACACTGTTTCTCATGCTTCTGGCAAGAAATAAGTGATAAGTCTTATTCATGGACTTCTACATTTTAATTTTAGTCTATTTTAAGCATTCATAGGCTCTATTGACTAATCAGGAGGTTGTTAAGAAGCCTAACATTGCAAAACATTCAGAGTAAAGCATAATGTCACATCAGGATCTGTTCCAGGTTTTAGGCTCCAGGTGCTGGCTTCATAAAGTCTAGAAAAATATGGACTTCTAGTTTAATTTTAGCTCATCAACTCCTAAACTTGAGGAAACCAATGCAGACATGCAGAGCATATAAAGCTCCCACAAATACAGTAATCCCAACTCAAAAATGTAACCAGGGACCCTGAAGCTATGATGTGGGATTAGTACATGATTTGCTTACCATGCCACTTTAAGAATTATGGTGTCCACTCGATTAAGTGTTTTGTCAACAAATGAGCACAGCAAGCATGGCTGTCACTTTGTCCTTCATGTACAGATGTACTTCAAGTTATGATGGTTTGATTTACGATTGTTTCGATCTTATGATGACAATAGCGATCCGAAAATAATAACAATTAAATTGTAATAATATTAAAATTTTTGCACTGTATGCAAATATTGCAGCAAATGCAACACGTTAAAATGTTTTAGTAAGTCAGAGCATTTTTTATGATCATTAGTTATTGTGTTCCCATTCAGCTTCCACAATCACATTTTTACCCTCTATCTTGGGGACTTGGCAGCAGAGCTCAGCGGCAAGAAAGAGAAACATAGATATGTTGTGCGTTCAGGAGACCAAGTGAAAAAAGAATTAAGACAAGGAATATTTGAGGGGGGTTTAAACTGTTCTATCATGGAAAGAGAAATGGTGTAGGGGTAATTCTGAAGGGAAAGTACAGTAAGAGTGTAGTAGAGGTGAAAAGAGTTTCTGATAGGGTGATGAACATGAAGCTGGAAGTTGAAGGGGTGATGATAAAATGTTATCAATGCCTACACTCTGCAAGTTGGTTGTGAGATGGAGGAGAAGGAAAAATTCTGGAGTGAATTAGATGAAGTGGTAGAAGGTTTACCTAGGAATGGAAGACTGGTGATTGGGGCAGATGTCAATTGTAATGTTGGTGAAGGGAACAGGGGTGATGAGGAGGTGATGGGTAGGTATGGTCTCAAGGAGAGGAATGTAGAAGGGCAGATGGTGGTAGATTTTGCTAAAAGGATGGAAATGGCAGAGGTAAATACTTATTTTAAGAAGGAGGATCATAGGGTGGCGTATAAGAGTGGAGGAAGGTGCACACAGGTGGACTATGGTCTATGCAGGAGATCCTTAACCTGAAAGAGATTGGAGACTGTAAGGCAGGGGAGAATGTAACTAGACAGCATCAGATGGTGGTCTGAAGGGTGGCTTTGGAGGTGAAGAAGAAGAGGAGGACAGTAAAGACTAAAAAAATACTAAGATGGTGAAAACTAAATGAGGAAGACTGTGGTGTGAGATTCAGGGAAGAGGTCATACAGGGGCTCAGTTTTGGTGAGATTGTTCTGTGTACTTGGTGTGACATCTGGAAATAGAAAGGAAGACAAAGAGACGTGGTGTTGAAATAAAGAAGGACAGGGAAGCATAAGGAGAAAGAGGTTGGCGAAACAGAATTATGATCGACAGAGTGATGAGAAAAGTAGGCAGGGGTACAAGAAGATGCGTCAGCAGGTGAAGAGGGATGTGACTAAAGCAAAGGAAAAGGCATATAAAGAGCTGTATGAGAAGTTACACTAAAAAAGGAAAAAACTTTTTGTATTGGCCAGGCAGAGGGACTGAAAGGATGGAGATGGAAATGTGTTGACTGGTGAGGAGAGTGTGTTGAGAAGATGAAGGGAGGTTAATGAATGATGAAGATGAGAGAGAAGGTTTGATAGTGTGAAGATGGTGAAGCAGGAAGTGGATAGGATTAGTAAGAAGGAAGTGAGAGCAGCGATTAAGAGGATGAAGAGTGGAAAGTCGGTAGGACCAGATGTCATATTGGTAGAAGCAGATGGAGCTGTTTGGTAGAGATGGCAGTGGAGTTTTTAACCAGATTGTGTAGCAAGATTTTGAAGGTGAGAGGATGCCTGAGGAATGGAGAAGGAGTGTGCGGGTACCGATCTTTAAGAATAAGGGAGATGTGCAGACCTGCAGTAACTACAGGGGAATAAAGTTGATCAGTCACACCATGAAGTTATGGGAAAGAGTAGTGGAAGCCACATGGCTTGTTACCTCATTTGACCAGTGGATTATTTTAATAATACCATTGCTTTGTGGATTCAAGATGTCAAAAACAGGTAATCACCATGATTCAGGAGAGGCCATGACTGGCAGGTGTATAGCTTTTTTGGTTTCCCTGGTTGGATGCCAAATACAGACCACTGACACCTGCTGTTGTTTCTCCCATACACTCTCATACTCTTTCACACACGTATACGTACACACTAGTTAGCAGTGTCCTTCATGTGTTTTTTTTTTTCACTTCAGCTGGGTGGATTGGTCAAATTGCACACACTGTTAAAACATCCACTTCTGTTTCTGTCAACTAAGAGCTCTAGGAAGCAAAGTTTAGAGTTCTGCATTGCTTGCTAAATGACTTGATGGTGCAAAAGGTCTACGAGATATTAATATATCTGCTACTGAATTAATTAATGCTAATTACCTATTACAACATGCTAACTTTTCTCACATTATTGTGTCTAGTTTCTTACATAATAGAATTGTTGTTTGACTTAAAACTCAAAGCTAAAATCTCAATTTGAAACTACACATTTATACAAACCAAGAAAATAACTGGAGCATTTTGATCTCCAAATTGGATATCTGAATCACAGGATAATCAAATCTTAGCGTGTAGTGTGTGTTTTTATCGGTTTGTTCAGTATCCAATATTCAATTATTAATTAAAATGCTGAAGTAATAGAACGATTTTCTGACATCAAAAACCAGGAGCTTTTATTGTTTGTCTAAAGGGGACATGCCAAGTGGGTGTTGAAGCTCAATCCAAACCCTAGGGATTTTAAATCTCATTAAAACATTGTCATTAGGTGCAGAGGCAGAACAAGGGTGAGTCTTTTTCACATGCTAAATATTGAGGTGGGACACTGTTTGAGATGCAGCATAGATGATACAAATCCACAGGCACGCACAATAGACATCACCTGTCTGTGAAGTGGAGTAAGGTGGCAAATCTTTGATGCCCACACTAGCTTTGGTTCTCTGGGTCATTCTATTATGGACACATTCTTTGTTTTAACCTCTAACCCTTTGTGTAAGTGTTAAAGAAAGTTGGGTGGGGGGGCAGATAAGGCTCTGCCTCGTCTAATATATTCCTAACACAATATTCATTACAGCCATGCTCTTCTCATTCGCCCTCTTATTTAATCCATTTGCTCAGATCACAGAGTGTTGAAGCTCCCACAGTTAATTAGCACAAAGAGTGTGTGATTGATACACAGAAGAGTGGGCCAGAGCAAGCATTTCCTGTGTGTGTGTGTGTGTGTGTGTGTGTGTGTGTGTGTGTGTGTGTGTGTGTGTGTGTGTGTGTGTGTAGAGGTTTGCAAGTTCTGTATAGTAGCTGAATATGACTTTGCACATGCCTTGCAATTTTTTAACCATGGTTCTTATAAGATTTTAGCCTAAGTCACATGCTTATAATGTAGCAGATCCAGTATATTCAGGAAGCATTCGGTTTGTGACTTAATTCCAGAAGTTATATCAATATTTTTCAAAAGAATTGTTATACACATTCAGGTCAGGTTTTGCAGGTTATTGCTGGACTTCAGATTCTGCAAAAGATTTGCATGTAATTCACCTGATGCAGGTTGTTTATTTGTTAGATTGTGCCCTACCTGGTCTCATTTAGCCGCAAATTTTCACAACATGTCCCACAAGCTCTCACTTTGCTCACTACCCTTACTTCACCTAGTCTCATCTTCTCATCTAACCTTCATTTCTAACTTTGACACACCCTTTCTTAAACTTGTCTTACAGTAAGTTGCCCTTCTCTGTCTCACCTTGCTTTATCTTGTTTCACTTAATGCAAACTTGCCTCATTCTTTATGATGTTGACAAACCCTGCTTGACCCTGGTCTGCTCTGTCTCACCTTGCTTCATCTTGTCCTGCCTAACGTGAAGAGAATACATTAAAGCAGAGTCAAAATCTTTTCTTTGCATATCCCTGCTATTTTATCTGGAAGCTATGGTCAGCAATGATACAGCACCCTTAGAGCACATGTGGTTAAGTGACTTGCTCAAGGGCCCAACAGGGGCAGCTTGTTAATACTAGGGCTAGAATACCCTGACTTTATGATCAGTAACCTAAGGCCTTAACCACCACTGCCCTAAAATTATTTCTTCGCATATCCCAGCGAAATAGGAAGCTGGGCTCAGCTGAGCACATAGGCATAAGGACCTTGCTCAAGAGGCCCAAGAGTGGCAGCTTGGTCATACTGGGGCTTGAACTGCAGACCTTCCGATCAGTAACCCTTAACCACTGAGCTACTGTTTAAAGGGTGGCAGAAAGAGATATAAAAACTAAAATATTCTAACAAACTTGCCTCATTCTTTGTCACATTGACAAACTCATAGTTTAAGCATGTTTTGCCTTGGCCTGCTCTGTCTCACCTTTCTTTATCTTTTCTCACCTAACACAAACTTGTCTCTTCCTTTCTCACTTTGACAAATCCTGCTTGAACCTGTTTGCTTTGACATCTCACGCTGTCTCATCTTGCCCTGCTCTGTCTCACCTTGCAGTATGTGCCTCATCCTATCTCATCGTTCTCCTCTGTGTCTCACCCGGCTTCAATGATATCTCACATTGTCACCCTTTGCCCACCTTGCCCCTCTTTGGTCTTTGTATTTGTCTTTAGATCATTTGTTTTTCACACTGTGCCTCTGTTAATGTTGAAAACGTTTGTTCTGCTCTGGTTTGTCAGTTCTCTGTTTGCACTGATTACTGCCAATGTTCTACTCAGTCCAGACTGCTTCATAGCCACCTGTGTTCACTCTGTCCAACACCATCTCCTGGAACGAAAACAAGACTTTGAATTTGCAACTAAAATGTTGTCTTTATATTACAGACCAGGTTCTGAAAGAAGCCCAAACTTTGAATCCATCGTGTCACCGTGATATTAACAATTTTTAACATTTCATAAAAGCGTTTTTTTTATCCAAGGTGCGTTTTACTTGTCACATGTACATTAGAGCACATTGAAATTCTTTCTTTGCATATCCCAGCTTGTTAGGAAGCTGGGGTCAGAATGTATGATACAGCACCCCTGGAGCACAGAAAGGTAAGGGCCTTGCTCAAGGGCCCAAAAATGGCAACTTGGCAATACTAGGGCTTAAATATCTGACCATCCGGTTAGTAACTCAAAGCCTTACCACCAGAGGTGGCAAAAGTACACACATCCTTCACTCAAGTCAAAGTACAGATACTTATGTTTTTAAATACTCTGGTAAAAGTTCAAGTATAGACTATCCTCTTTTACTTAACTTAAAGTAAATAAGTTTGGGCTCTGACATGTACTTAAGTAAAAAGTAACCAATAATACTAAGTTTAGTGTCATGCTGGTAACTGAACCTCACATCATATTACTATTAGGTCTGTCAGTTAAAAATGTAATCGTAACTAATCGCACGATTGTCGTGAGTTAACTCGTGATTATTTGCAACATAATTACACGAATAATTAAACGAATGCCTTGGTCACATGTCTTACCTACATCTGCTACCTTCTTAAAGGGGCTGCTCCGGCCGATAACACATAAAACATTTCCGCTAAATTCAAACCCCCGAGCTAGCAAAATGAACAAAAACAACACAGTGGATTCATGATTTTTATTATAATTAGAAAATACCAGTTTTTATGCCAGACGTATCATTTTATTTTGTTGTATTTATCTGCCAAACCTTAAAGGCCGGTCCGTGAAAATATTGTCCGACATTAAACTGGTCCGTGGCGCAAAAAAATGTTGGGGACCACTGCTCTAATCAACATGGCAATAGACAAATATTAATGCTTTATGCAAATGTATGTTTATTATTAGTAAAACAATAATCAATATAGAGCATGAAAACAAAATATTCTTGCAAATGTTTTAAAGTAATTATGGTGTTTTAAATTACGTAAATGATCCGGACACCAAACTAAACTTTTGCTTTGTTTCTACACGGATGGTTAATGAGGTGATACCAGAGAAACTGTACCTCTTCTAAGTTTTATATGGATTACATAACAGGGAATATTTGTTTCCATGTGAATTTATTTAAAAGTAGACATTCCGAGCTTTCTATACATATATTTGTTATGTCTGTTAGGTGAGTACTCACTGAGATTCAGGTTGTTTTTTTTGTGTCTGTGAAGAGCGATGACAGAGATGGCAGAGAGTGCCCGGTGTCTGGTTTCTTTATTTGAAAAAAGCACAGCATTTTGTTGTTATGATGAGTGCATACAAATAAATGTAGACCCATTACAGATTTGATGTATTGCTTTTATCTGCACAATCATAAAAGATTCACCGATTAAGTTCATTTCAGCGTTATAAGGCAAAAATGCCACAAAAAAACACCAGCATGTTTGTCGACCCCAGAGGGTTCATTCTTCGCATCATGGTGGATTTTGGTGCTGAACTGAGACTTGGTGCATCAGTAAAGCAAATGTTGACTGATTAAAAATTATTTTAGTTTATTTATTTATTATATCTGAGTAAAGAAAGGACGTCGTAAATATTTTTAGTAAAAATGGTCAAACAGAAATACACGTTTCATTAATCATGCATTCATAAAATTAGTGTTGTTAAAAGGAATTAGCATTTTGACAGCCCTAATTAATATATTAATACAAACTGAATGTTTAATTACCTAATGAATGTATCCAGGCTGAACAACCACCATATAGAACACAAGCAGAGAAAATATGATGATCAGGTGATCAGGAATGTCGCTGTTCTTAGGTTTACATCACGGACTCCCTCTGTCTCATCTAAGTTTACCCCAAACTTCTTGGTGCCTTCTGCCTGCTCATTGTTAGCTATTACACTAGTGTATGTCTGTGGTTTGTGAGAGCCAGGAAATGATACACCAGTGGTAAATTGAAAAAAGGTTGATGGACTGAATAATAAGAAAAAATAGTCACTAAATAGATTAAAACTAAAGTAACTAAAGATTAAAACCTGTTTTGAAAATTTTAGAGGTAGAAAGTACATATATTTGTGTAAAAAATTGAAAGTAAAATGTTGTCCAAAAAATAAATAATAAAGTACTTACAGTGAGGAAAATAAGTATTTGAACACCCTGCTATTTTGCAAGTTCTCCCACTTAGAAATCATGGAGGGGTCTGAAGTTGTCATTGTAGGTGCATGTCCATTGTGAGAGACATAATCTTAAAAAAAAATCCAGAAATCACAATATATGATTTTTAAACTATTTATTTGTATGATACAGCTGCAAATAAGTATTTGAACACCTGTCTATCAGCTAGAATTCTGACCCTCAAAGACCTGTTAGTCTGCCTTTAAAATGTCCACCTCCAATACATTTATTATCCTAAATTAGATGCACCTGTTTGAGGTCGTTAGCTGCATAAAGACACCTGTCCACCCCATACAATCAGTAAGAACCCAACTACCGACATGGCCAAGACCAAAGAGCTGTCCAAAGACACTAGAGACAAAATTGTACACCTCCACAAGGCTGGAAAGGGCTACGGGGAAATTGCCATGCAGCTTGGTGAAAAAAGGTCCACTGTTGGAGCAATTATTAGAAAATGGAAGAAGCTAAACATGACTGTCAATCTCCCTCGGACTGGGGCTCCATGCAAGATCTCACCTCGTGGGGTCTCAATGATCCTAAGGAAGGTGAGAAATCAGCCCAGAACTACACGGGAAGGAGCTGGTCAATGACCTGAAAAGAGCTGGGACCACCGTTTCCAAGGTTACTGTTGGTAATACACTAAGACGTCATGGTTTAAAATCATGCATGGCACGAAAGGTTCCCCTGCTTAAACCAGCACATGTCCAGGCACGTCTTAAGTTTGCCAATGACCATTTGGATGATCCAGAGGAGTCCTGGTAGAAAGTCATGTGGTCAGATGAGACCAAAATAGAACTTTTGGGTCATAATTCCACTAAACATGTTTGGAGGAAGAAGAATGATGAGTACCATCCCAAGAACACAATCCCTACTGTGAAGCATGGGGGTGGTAGCATCATGCTTTGGGGGTGTTTTTCTGCACATGGGACAGGGTGACTGCACTGTATTAAGGAGAGGATGACCGGGGCCATGTATTGCGAGATTTTGGGGAACAACCTCCTTCCCTCAGTTAGAGCATTGAAGATGGGTCGAGGCTGGGTCTTCCAACATGACAATGACCCAAAGCACACAGCCAGAATAACCAAGGAGTGGCTCTTTAAGAAGCATATCAAGGTTCTGGCGTGGCCTAGCCAGTCTCCAGACCTAAACCCAATAGAGAATCTTTGGAGGGAGCTCAAACTCCGTGTTTCTCAGCGACAGGCCAGAAACCTGACTGATCTAGAGAAGATCTGTGTGGAGGAGTGGGACAAAATCCCTCCTGCAGTGTGTGCAAACCTGGTGAAAAACTACAGGAAACGTTTGACCTCTGTACTTGCAAACAAAGGCTACTGTACCAAATATTAACATTGACTTTCTCAGGAGTTCAAATACTTATTTGCAGCTGTATCATACAAATAAATAGTTAAAAAATAATATATTGTGATTTCTGGATTTTTTTTTTAGATTATGTCTCTCACAGTGGACATGGACCTACGATGACAATTTCAGACCCCTCTATGGTTTCTAAGTGGGAGGACTTGCAAAATAGCACGGTGTTCAAATACTTATTTTCTCCCTGTATATCTTATTATATTATACTATTATATCAGAAAACTCTACTTAAGTACAATAACGAAGTGTTACTTCCCACCTCTGTTAACCACTGAGATACCACTTCCCCTTGACCTGCATTTTCTTTAAATAAACACAATTTAATCTAAATCTTCTTACATTTGTTAATGCGTGTGATGAGATGCTGTTTAAAAAGCACTTTAACAAAGAGTAATTGAAATTTCTTGTCTAATTCCCTTATATTTTTCATGATAAAACAGACTGTTCACATCTCACACTTTCATTCAGGACTTATGTGGGTCAGTGGTATCCATTGATTAAAAAATTAAATAAAACGGCCATATGCCTTATCCAGAGCGACTTACATTTCCCCATTCTGAGCAGCTACGGGGTTAAGGGCCCAGGAGTTGCAGCTTGTGGCTTGGATTTGACCTCACAACTTTTAGATCCAAAGTCCAATGCATTAACTACTAAGCTACAACCTCCCTAAATACGTATCTTGTTTTTATCCAGGCCAGCCATCATCTTTAACTAACACACTGCAGGTGCAACAAATCATCAGTGCTAGTTTCACTCTCGCTGTGTGTTATTTGTACTCAGATTTATTCTGCATGCTGTAAATTGGATTTGAATAAAACTGTAAATAGATACTCTGAAGCTGTCGTCACTTTCCCTATTATACCACACCTCCATCCACCTCCATATATATATACAGGGAGTGCAGAATTATTAGGCAAGTTGTATTTTTGAGGATTAATTTCATTTGAGGATTTAATTTGAACAACAACCATGTTCTCAATGAACACAAAAAACTCATTAATATCAAAGCTGAATATTTCTGGAAGTAGTTTTTAGTTTTAGCTATTTTAGGGGGATATCTGTGTGTGCAGGTGACTATTACTGTGCATAATTATTAGGCAACTTAACAAAAAACAAATTTATACCCATTTCAATTATTTATTTTTACCAGTGAAACCAATATAACATCTCAACATTCACAAATATACATTTCTGACATTCAAAAACCAAACAAAAACAAATCAGTGACCAATATAGCCACCTTTCTTTGCAAGGACACTCAAAAGCCTGCCATCCATGGATTCTGTCAGTGTTTTGATCTGTTCACCATCAACATTGCGTGCAGCAGCAACCACAGCCTCCCAGACACTGTTCAGAGAGGTGTACTGTTTTCCCTCCTTGTAAATCGCACATTTGATGATGGACCACAGGTTCTCAATGGGGTTCAGATCAGGTGAACAAGGAGGCCATATCATTCAATTTTCTTCTTTTATACCCTTTCTTGCCAGCCACGCTGTGGAGTACTTGGACGTGTGTGATGGAGCATTGTCCTGCATGAAAATCATGTTTTTCTTGAAGGATGCAGACTTCTTCCTGTACCACTGCTTGAAGAAGGTGTCTTCCAGAAACTGGCAGTAGGACTGGGAGTTCAGCTTGACTCCATCCTCAACCCGAAAAGGCCCCACAAGCTCATCTTTGATGATACCAGCCCAAACCAGTACTCCACCTCCACCTTGCTGGCGTCTGAGTCGGACTGGAGCTCTCTGCCCTTTACCAATCCAGCCACGGGCCATCCATCTGGCCCATCATGACTCACTCTCATTTCATCAGTCCATAAAACCTTAGACAAATCAGTCTTGAGATATTTCTTGGCCCAGTCTTGACGTTTCAGCTTGTGTGTCTTGTTCAGTGGTGGTCGACTTTCTGCCTTTCTTACCTTGGCCATGTCTCTGAGTATTGCACACCTTGTGCTTTTGGGCACTCCAGTGATGTTGCAGCTCTGAAATATGGCCAAACTGGTGGCAAGTGGCATCTTGGCAGCTGCACGCTTGACTTTTCTCAGTTCACGGGCAGTTATTTTGCGCCTTGGTTTTTCCACACGCTTCTTGCGACCCTGTTGACTATTTTGAATGAAACGCTTGATTGTTCGATGATCACGCTTCAGAAGCTTGGCTATTTTAAGACTGCTGCATCCCTCTGCAATATATCTCACTATTTTTGACTTTTCTGAGCCTGTCAAGTCCTTCTTTTGACCCATTTTGCCAAAGGAAAGGAAGTTGCCTAATAATTATGCACACCTGATATAGGGTGTTGATGTCATTAGACCACACCCCTTCTCATTACAGAGATGCACATCACCTAATATGCTTAATTGGTAGTAGGCTTTCCAGCCTATACAGCTTGGAGTAAGACAACATGCATAACGAGGATGATGTGGTCAAAATACTCATTTGCCTAATAATTCTGCACTCCCTGTATATATATATATATATACCTCACCGTCATCATCTTCAGGATGCACCACTTGTCGTCACATATCATGAATGATCACACGCTGGTGATTTGTTATTCAATCTTTGTATCATTCACACTCTTACATCCATGTGATTTCTCCATCCAGCCAGACTGCGTCAGAAATAACCACCGACTCATCCGCCCATTCAACCTCATGCCATCCCCAAGTCCCACCTCCGCCTGGTCTCATTGAAACCAAATTACATGCCTGACAGACGAGGAGTTATAAATTCCCCTTTTAATAGCTCCTTGGTCTTCGTGTGGGTGAGATTATTTTGGTTGTGCAGTCGTGCAGGTTCTAATTCACAAAGGCAAATCAAATTACGTTTTTAGATTAAATTAGAATATTTAGAATCTTTTGAATAAATTCGAGCTCAATGTGTTAGAATGGAAAACAAATTCTTACATTCCAGGATGTCAGGGTTTACCTAAAGCACAGCAAAACCAAATGTTCCTCATGTTTCACACTAAAACCACGGTGAATTCAAGAGAAATTAAAAGAAAGTTCACTTGTAGTCTTGTAGAACATTTTTTAAATAGACGAGAAAAAAATAAGTTGACAAAAACGTATAAAGACATCTATAAATGTGTGTGTGTCCTTATTTGTATTTGTGTATGCATGTCAATGTGTGTGTGTGTGTCTATGTGTATCTGTGTGCATGAAAGTGTAAGTTTTTGTGCGTGTGCTTTTATAAGCATGTGTGTGTTTTGATGATCAATTATAAATTGCATGTTTAGTTCTTAACCAAACTGTTAGCACAAAGTTGTATAGGATGTCTTTAGGTGTGGAAGCATGTTTCCATTTAATAAACTAAAATGCCCAAACCTGTTCCAGCATGACGATGCTTCTGTGCACAAGGCCAGCTACATAAATATATGCTTCACATGGCTTGAACTAGAAGATCTTGGCCTTCTATAGAACCCTGACCTCATTCATCTTTGGAACAAATATGACCACCCCTACATCAGTAGCTTCTTCTTCCTAGAAGAGTGAAAATTCTTACAATAGTAAATGGGGATTCAATGTGGAATAGAATGTAAAAAATTGTACTGTCAGGGTTTTTTTAAACTTTGGTTCATATAGTGATTTTTCTTCTGTGATACTTTGTACCAGGAAAGCTTGCCTGTCCCTGTATTCCCTTTTCCTCATTTGTGAGACACTTAAAATAAAAGAGAAGAAAAAAATGTGCGAAATTAATTAATAAAGTATAAATGTATGAAAATAAGAGCTGGAGAGAATGTAACTGCTCCCCCAAATTACCTTTCTGCTTTATATTCATATTTCAGAAGTCTAGTCTTTAAACATTTTTCTTTCACCTCTTTACCCTCCAACATTTTTTATTATTTTTTTAAAGTACATTAGATGATTTTGGCTAGAGCCTGGTACTGCTCAGCTTTCAGAACTAAAGTTGAAAATGCATAATTGGAATCATTTAATAATCAGATTTTGCATTAGAAAACATTTATATGGTTTTATACACATTCTTTTTCACTTATTTGACCTCTTAAAACCCAGGATCTGGCCTTTTGGTCAGATTTGTATTCCTCTTGCTGGTCACTACACACTTATCATTGTAGTTTCTGAATAATTAAATACAATTCATCACGATGAATAATGACTAGAGCATTACAGGTAAGGAGATGGAGAAAAAGTGACATGTGGTACATTTCATATGCCTGTATGTTTTTTTTCCCCTCTGTCATTAGGTGAGGACTGTTTAAAACCATGTGATGCTGTGGGAACTCAATGTGACATTCTATGAACAATGTGTCAATATGTCAAAAAGAATGAATCATGGCGGCAAAATGTCAATCACATGATTGTTCACATGAGAAGTTCATGTGACTTATGTATGGTGTGTGTGTGTGTGTGTGTGTGTGTGTGTGTGTGTGTGTGTGTGTGTGTGTGTGTAAAACCTAAGTTAGAAACAGACAGTCAGATGGAAAGTCACAGGAAGAGAGAAAGACATAGACTGACAGAGAGGAAGCAAGAGATAGACAAATAGATAGTGACAGATGAAGAGACAGAAATGTGTGAGTGAGAGAGAGAGAGAGAGAGAGAGAGAGAGAGAGAAAGAAAGAAAGAAAGAAAGAAAGAAAGAAAGAAAGAAAGAAAGAAAGAAAGAGATTGAGATAGGTGAAGAGAGAGTACAAAGACCGACAGACTGACAGACTGACAGACTGACAGACTGACAGACTGACAGACTGACAGATAGATAGATAGATAGATAGATAGATAGATAGATAGATAGATAGATAGATAGATAGATAGATAGATAGATAGATAGATGAAGAAACAGAGACACAGACAAAGATCATTGTATGACCTGTGTTTTTTTAGCTAAGGAACAGACATTGAATAAGCAAAGGAAGAGATCTGTGTGTTTCTCTTTCTCTTAAGCCAGGAAAGACAAGAAAACAGACAGAGAAAAGCACAGATGCTGCAAGAAAACACACAAAACTTATACATCCACACTTTAATCCAAAACTAAACCTTTCCATTACCAAAAAATAAACCATACAGCCCGTCCATATGACAGTAACCATGGAAACAGCATCATGTGGATTTTTTGTTTGGTTACTGCTCTTATTTTGTTTTGTAGCACTTCAGAGCTTCGACTTCACAGCCCTCATCAAAACAGTCCTCTTTCCAAGAACAAACGACATACGCTTTGCTCCTGAGAAGAAAAAATGGCCACCATGCTGCAGGTGAACTTACCTCAAGCAAATGCAGGAACACAGTCATTAGTACAATAGAAATTAATCAAATGTCTGAAAGTAGTGCAGGTCAGAGTGAAGAAATAAAAAGGATCGTGTTTCTCTTCAGTGTACTCAAATATTAAAAGTATAGGATTTTAACTGACAAAATTGTCATGATAACGCAAAATTTACTTTTCTTGCTTAAATTGAAACTGATTTTGGTTTTCAAGAAGCAGTTTGGCCAAAAAAACCTTCATTTAATCTCCTTAAGGTAACTGGTCACATATAAAGCATCTTAATAATCAACATTTACCTTGAGTGAAAATTTGACATGCTAACAAAACCAGTTATTAGCTGCTGAAATAAATGCTAGTCTAATATGGGATTAGCAAAAACAACTAATTTAAGTCTAGCCTGTCAATTTCTTTTCTTTTTCCAAATTAGATACTGTAAATGCCATCTCTGAAGGAATATATTTTGTTTTCTACAAGTCCCTCACTATTAAAATATGATATATGGACAAAGTACTGATGCACTTGACCTTTCCAGCCATATGTGAATTCGTCCCCAAACTGTTACCACAACATTGGAGGCACACAATTGTACAGGACATCTTTAGATGTGAGAGCATTATATTTTTTTTCTTCACTTCATACATCTAGTAGACCCAAACCTGTTCCAGCAGGAACACCTTTGAGATGAATGTGAACGCTGACTGCACCCTAGGTCTTCTCACCTCACCTACATCAGTACCTGACTTTACTAACACCCTTGTAGCTGATTGAAATCTCACAAATCTACACAAGCACACTACAAAATCTAGTGGAACATCTAGATCTTTCCAGAAGAGTGGAAGATATTATATCAGCAAATTTCATTTACAGGTTGACAAAAGAAGATATGAAGAGAACACATAACCTTTACAACCACTAAAGTGAAGCTAAATGTTAATCTATATACAGTGTCTTGTTACATGATTGCTTTGTATGCTTGTCTAAACATCATTGTACAATTTGTCAGGTAAAATGGAAAAAAAAAAGAGGACCGTTTAAGCATTTTCTTTATTCCTTGTACAGTACTGCATTACAATTTATCTGTTTTAGCACTAGTCATGAGTTGCAGAAGAAATTACAGAGGAGTACCGAGGTATTAGTGTACTATTTTCTCAGTACATCCTTAAGTCTAATAACTAGGGTCTGTTGACTTCCACCTTTACACACAAAAGTATAGCAAACTGTAGCGCTAACTACTTTGTGTAATGTGTAGCACAAGGTTGCTAAGCTGAGTTACTTGGATTTGTAATGAATGGTTTTTTAAATGTATAAATAAAATGTGCAAAAGTACTCTTATCTTGGGATTGTAATGTATTTAATTTAAAGCACAAGTACAGTCATGAGGGAAAAAATTTATTACACACTTTTTCAAATCTTGTACTGTATTCACCAGGGCCTAAATGACAATAGTGTGGGCCTCACTAATCCAAAAACTAAATCAAAATTCAGAAACCAGGTGTGAAACACTATGTTCACAACAATAGGAGAAACATTTAAAACAAAATGAAAACAAAAACTGGACTATAGAAGTAGAGTCCTGCACGGGACAGTTTTTTTAATACCGCTCCTGCCCTCTCCCATGAGTTTTGTGTCCACTTTAGCCCACTTTTGCAAGCTTACTGTGCAATAACAGACATTAACAATTCAACTAATAGTAAAATAAAGCAATGCTAAAGTAAAGCACCACACATGTGAAACACCTTAGGATTTTATTATTATTGTTTTTTTTTTATTAGCCTTAAAATCTCTAACATATTAACAACTTTCAAACAAATCATTGCAACTAGCGGGATTTGTGGGATGGCGGGACTCGCGCAATTTTTGTTCGACAGCCCTGTCCCTGCCCTGTCCATGGCAAAGGTAAAACTGGCTGATCCCGCAAGATTTGTGTTGGGTCCCGCGGGATCCCAATCCATTGCAGCCCTTCATCTAGAAGTTTCTCTGTCTTATATTGTAGTCTAGGGAAATTTTGGACTCATTTGACAATACAACATTGCTTTACATCTTTGATGTTTGAGATCATGTGTTTATGCACAGCTTTTTTAGGGTCCACCAACAGCACCATAATGAGGTTGAGGTCTGGCTTTTGATTTTGTTTTTCTATCACCTTGATGCTTCTTCTTTAGCAATTCAGATGGTGTCTTGCTGTATGTTAGGATTGTTGTCTGGTTGCATGAACCAGTTTCCACCCAGCTGGACAGATGGCTTCATATTTCTCTCAAGAATATTCTGGTCTAAAGTAAAGTTGTCTCAGTGACTCAAAGTTTCTCAAGTCCTGTAGCTGCAAAACAAGCCCACGTATGAGGTTTTTGTGGTGATGTGCTGGGTTTGGTTGTTGCCAAATAAGGCACTGTGCATGATCTTGACCTTGGTCTAATCGATCCAAAGGATAATCCTTTAAGGATAAAGTAGTTTGTTTAGATGCAATTTTGCTTTTTTTTTAACTATCATGAACATAACATTTAATGTGCATATTTTTATCTCCGTTTTGGGCTTCCATCCACACTGAGATATTTTTTCAGGAAATAAAACAGCTTTTTGAAAATGATCTCCAAAGTGGATCAATTTTAAAAACGCAGTTTTGTGGAAAACAGGGGCTTTCGAAAACGATGACACATTTTAAGTCATTGGGACGATGTTTACAAAAAAAAAAAGAAATGAAATAAACGCCAGGCCGAAATTACGCAGGTCAAAGCATCCTACGTTTTGCTCAAGCACAGTACAGGGATGTAAGCATTTTTAGACATTTCATTGTGAATGAGCCACTTTTGGGAACCGATTGAAGAATGGTAGAATTTTAAGACAGAAATGCCATTTTCTAATTTATTCAGATTCATGTAGGTATAGCCTGTGATGCTTGACTATTTGCTATATATTTTATTTTTTTCTTGTGATGCCTCTTTGACAAGGAGCTAACTTACAAACTAACTAACTAACTAACATTTACACACTCCTGTTTCCACTGTGCATTTGTGAAGTATTATGTTCAGTAATCTCTAGCCTCTGCATGTACCAGGACTTGTGTCCTGTGTTTTGATTTTCCAGTTTTGACCTTGTCTTGTCTTTCCATGTTCACATTGTCAAATTTCCAAGTTCACACTGTTTGCTGATCATGTGACCTATTGCCTGTAAACCATTTATGCTTCTGCATCATGATTTAAAATTCTGTTTGATTCATAAAATCTCTTTTCCCTGCACATACATCCACCTGTCTTTCAGTACATGACACACAGCAAACACATTGACCCTGCACCAGATTCCACTCACTCAGCTTGAACAGGAAGCACCTCACCGACAGAGGTAAATGCTGTGAAAATTCTTGAAAAAAAAATAAAATTTGGGAAGTTTTTCAAACTGATTTTAAATCCATCATGGTATAAAATCGTCTCTTATAATAGAGTGGAAGCACACAGTACTAATAGTCACAGCTGATTCAGGCGCAGCAGTGGAAATTGAAAACGAACAGGGCGATCTGATATCCACCTGCCCGGAAATAAGATCCACTCTGCACTGAAAAAGGCAGCATGTATTTTTAGTTCGGGTGACATTATTAAGCAAATCGTATCAAAAATTGCTCGAAGCAGACCTTTTGAAACGTCGACACGACAAGCTGAAGGCAACTAATATTCATGAATATTTATGAGCGTGACTCAGAAATATATGAACCTGATTATGTTTATACTGAAAATTGGATATATTTGCATTGGGGAACTTGTCTGTAAGTCATTATGGAGAGTTTTAGAGGGAAAGAAATAGAGAGATAGAGGGAGAGAGAGAGATTATTCGTCCTATTGCATTGTGTGTATAAGACAGAGAGCTGGGTAATGGACAGATTACTCCCCACTCTACCATCTGGCTATGTAAACCCGACATTTGTAAGCACAGCTGTGTGTTTCAGCCCGTCTTCACTCATTCTTACTCATGTACACACATTCAACATGCAACGCAAGTTACTCATGGCTGTTTAGGCATGCACAGAGCAGCACGGTAAGGTCAAGCACATACATTAGCACTTTGCAGAGGGGTGGTGTGGTGCAAATGACTCAGTCACACACTTTCTGGGTTAATTACAGAATAAAACAAGATGAGCTGGGCTGTCAAAGGTTAATGAGGTTCAGTGATTACCTCCTTGAAGTCAATTCTTTCCCAAAATTGTTGATGTTTATATCATCACTTGCTACTCCACTTAAACTTTCTTTCGACTTCTCCCATTAGGGGTCGCCACAGCGGATCATCCGTATTCATGATCCGCATGTTCGATTTGGCACATGTTTTTACGCTGGATGCCCTTCCTAACGCAACCCTCCCTATTTATCCGGGCTTGGGACCGGCATTAAGAGTGCACTGGCTTGTGCAACCCTAATGGCTGGGGTTGGTTCCCTGACTGGCTACTCCACTTAATTATGAATAAAAGTATGTGGCATACTATAACATTTCAATGTTGTCCAAAAGCAAGTTCCATAAAATGTTAGCTCATGTTTTCACTTGTGTGCTATATACGGTTGTTTCTGCAATAGCCTCTCTTGAAGAAACCAGAAGGTGGCAGAAAAGGTGGCCTTTGTAGCAGAAAACCTCCTAACCACCACTGACACTAGAGACACCTTCCATAAATGTTAAATAAATGCATTTTTTTGGAATTATATACAAACAAGTATCCTGGTTTTGTAACACGCCAACAGATGGCAGCACAAGGCAGCACGCACAGTCACAGTAAGCACTGACTTTCATAAATCAGTGCGCCAATAGACATTGTCTTGTGTACATCAGGAGCTGTGCAACTGGTGCTAATAAAGTCAAGTCAAGAAGCTTTTATTGTCATTTTAACCATATATAGCTGATGCAGCACACAGTAAAATAAGACAACGTTGCCCTGGTGCTACATAAAACAACATAAAGATACATAACAGAAAGAAACACAGCGCTAAAGATTCCGACCATGATTTCATCATGGACAGCAAAAAACTGGATGCTCCACGATGACAATGCACTCTGTCAACAAACTCTCCTCACAAGTGAGTTTTTAGCCTGAAACAACATGATCTCACTTCCGCACTCACCTTACTCGCCAGATGTGGCTCCTGTGGACTCCGCCTTCTTCTTTACGAAGATGAAAATCTGGCAAAAAATACCATTATACACATTGTTTTAGTTGTGATGTATATAATGTAAATGTACTGTACATATAAATAGGTATTGTGACCTACTGTATGTGGCATTGCAGCAACACACAATGATTTAATTTCTATTTAGTTTTATTTGTATTAATAATTTACATTGTCCCAAAGCAGCTTTATTCAGGAAGTGTGAATGTATAAATTAAGTGCCTGTAAGTTTGTTTCTTATAAGTTTATCCCTAATGAGCCAGTAGCGACTGTGGCAAGAAAAACTCCCTGAGATACTGTAGAAACCTTGAGAGGAACCTGAATCAAAACGTAACCCATCCTCATCATTACAGTTCCATCATTGTTGTGGTGTGCTGTTCAGTGATGGATGCTTAAATGCAGACTGTTGTTCTAAGCCACTGTAGGAGACTGTTGATATTTGGGTTTAGTAGCTGAGTGTCCACAATCTTGACCATGCCTAGACCATTTTAGTTAAACATATGTATTTTTGTCTCAAAATGCATAATCCTGACAATAAACGTTGTCCCTATTATTGTTTGAGCACTGTGGCATAAACTAAACATGGCCAAATAGCAAATTTTGGCACAAAGACATACAGAAATCTATTCATAAGTCCAATAGGGAGAAACCTTATAAACTTTTTTGTCTTCAGAGCTAAACTATTATTTTCAGTAATAACCTCAAGATAATAAGTGCATAATTGCATATGTTTGGCGAGTAAAAAACTCCAACATTGGTTGTGCACTTTGCATTTGAATGACTCAAAAATAGCAGGCAATTGTATTTTTTTTTTAACGACATTTTATTCAGGATGACTTTTGTTGACATTTTAACTCAAACGAGTCAAGGCGTTTCCGCGACATTGACAGGACAATTCATGAGTTATTAAGAAAGAACAATGATTAAATAAATGAATAAAAGAAACCTGCTTTTCATCCTGAAAGGTTGGGTGACTCTACACTTTTGACTCACAGATGAATGGAAATGATGAAGGTTTCGGGTTTGTGTCTCTTTACTCTCATTCATAAGAGGATGATCTGCACGCCAGCGAAAAAAAGGGTTTCAACCCTTGGCTGCTTTACGCTGATCCATCAAACTGACATAGCAAAACACTGGCATGGGAGTCGAAATGCCGAGCAGACAATAAAGCTGTCATGTCAATAACAATCAAATTTTCCATCTCGGCAGAGACATGTTTGAGTGATGAATGTGTCAAAAAGGCATTATAAAATAGTAACAGATCTCTCCAGCTAGACACGGGCAATAAAACTATAATGATTGTCATAAGACTGCACTAACATAAACATTTAGCTGGAGAGAATGAACAGTTCCTGAGTGGGAAAAAAAACATATTATGGACTTACAACGTTCAGTCATAGCATTAAATCCACTAAAAGATGGCGTAATACCATTGATCTCCTTACAATGGCACCTTACAAGGGTATCAGATAGCAAATTCAAAGTCCATTCCAAAAGTTGATGTGATGGAAGCAGGAAAAACAAACAAGAGTAAGGATCTGAGTGACTTTGACAAGAGCCATATTATGGTGGGTTATGGCATCTCTAAAATGGCAGGTCTTTTGGGCTTTTCTTGGTATGCAGGGGTTATAACCTACCAAAAGTGGTCCAGAAAAAAGAAAATCAGTGAAACATTTAATATGTACATTACATTGAATTTATTATATATTTTTTTTTTACTTATCCCAGCAATGTTAGGAAGGGTCAGCCATGATACAGTGTGGAGGACAGAGGGTTCAGGGCCTTGCTGAAGGGCCCAAGAGTGTCAGACTGGCAATACCAGTGCGTGAACCCCCAACCTTCCAATCAGTATATCACAGCCTTAACCACTGAGCTATTACTTCCTTCGTTGGGGTCCAAGGTTTACTCATGTGTGTGAGGAACCTTTGTGGTCCCCTCCTGCAGAACAGCTATTGTAGCACAAATTGCTAAAAACAGTTTAAGCTGAACTGGACCATGACAATGGAAAGAAGGTTGCCCAATCTATTGAAACTGTGTGTGTGTCACTTACTTTGAGTTTACATGGTACCAGAGAAGCCAAAGAAGGAAGTGCAATGTTCTACTGGGAAGCCTTTGTTTAGTCCCGTATCTGCAAAAATGTTATTTTCCTCCCTCCTGCAGTATTTAAGTTTTGTCCCGCTCCCGCCCGCAAAAGCATGCATGTAATATGTACAAGTAATTAGTTCCCGCTAATCTGCTTTTTAGTTTCACTCGCCTCCCTTTTAAACATGAATGAAGAAGAAGCGGAAAATGTACAAATATGTTCCGTTTTATTTGAGTTTGACTTTTTGTGTAAATGGACAGAACAGGCAACTTTTTCCTTTAATAATAAAGAAATATTTGTAGCACTCAGTGATTCACTTCTTTCTTGCCCTTCAGACATTTTGCCTCTGTGTGTTCTAGTAGTCGACCGCACATAAACCACGAGAGAGTTCGCTTCCGACCTTGTGCCTGTAAATCATTTTATTTTATTACATTTGCCATTGATGCAACTAAACAGTTTATTTGTTTTTTGTATTTGCGAGAGTCCCGCAAATGATTTTATTCCTCCCCAATCCGTACACACATGAGTATTTTACGGCCCACACCAGCATCTACCCCTCAAATCTTGCACTTGTTTGTCCTTTCGGTCTCTATAATGAGGGTTGTTGTCTACAGGCATGTAGGTATCGACTCTGCTAAATGCTGAAAAGACATCCATTGTTGAGAGTGATATTGAAAAAGAGTCCGTGATTAAGGTGAATTGTCCTAGGCCTTGATCGAAACGAGCAAAAAAGTGATTGAGTTTGTCCGGTAGAAAGGCAATGCTGGTTCTTAGAGATCGAGGTGTCGGTTTGAAGTCTGTGATGCTCTGGATGCGTTTCCACATGCGTCTGGGGTCAGAGTTGTGGAAGTGCTCTTTTATATGGAGTTTGTATGTATGTTCAGGTTGGCCCTGGCTCCTCTGCATTGCCTGATTTGAAAGCAGCAAGTCTTGCTTTCAGCAGGAGACGAACCTCGGAGTTTATCCACGGCTTCTGGTTAGGAAAGTATTGACGGTGTTGACATTGTCAATGCACGTGTTGATACAGTCCAAAACAGATGTAAATTTGTAAATGTCCATGTCTGTGTGAAAGTCCAGTGTGGCCTGTGAGGCAAAAATGGCTCAGGAATGATTTGAGGAACATTATATAAAATAGGCTTCCAAATTCCACATGTCTCAATAGAGTTTGCTGTTTTTAAATCAAATGTTAAGCTGAGTGATTATGCAATTACTAAACAATCTTCCTAACAAAGGCATTGCAAACAATAGCGAATAAGAAACACTTGAATGCTGCTGCAGTGTGATTATAGTGTGATACTACCTAAAGGCATACACACACACACACACACACACACACACACACACACACACACACACACACACACACACACACCAACTTGCTGAACTCTAAAAGGATTCTTTTGGGACATAAAATGGTACTCCAGGCTATAGAGCTGCTTCTCTTAGGTTACTTTTCAGCAAATGTCCCACCAGACTGAGAGGATTACAAACTGTGTGTCCTCCAGCTCTGTCTGTGTATATGTTAAATGATAAATGAGAGCGTTTTACCTCAGCAAGGAGTATGCTGAGATTTCTGTCAAAGGTTTGTTCGTAGCGCTAATATGTTTTACATTATTCTATGATCTCAATTTCTGTACCAAATAAACTAATAAAAAATTAAACTGCTAAAATCAGTTAATTATCATTATTGGACTACTTTGCTTATTATTCATTTTACATAGTGCAGATTAAAAACGTATCTTTTTAGTGAGTCCTACACATAACACACATAACATATCATAACCTTGTGCTCTAGTACATTATCAACTTGTGCTTGTTAATATGATGAACAGCAGCTACGCTAATTTCTCTCCACTGCTTCTCTTTCTCTCCCCATCCCGAGGCATCCTGAGGTTGCGCCAGCCCCAGTCACATCCCACCTTATGAAGATTGTGGACCTTTAAAGGAGTAGATGCCGACCCCACAAACATCCCGAACCATCTAGAGACGTACCAGCGCCATTTGGATCCCATTTTATGTGGAGTTTGGACATTGGACATTTTTGAGTGTTTAAAGGCTCTGGCATGGAGAAGCTGGTGATGGATCTGTGATGATCACAAATGTTGAGCTATTTTATGAGTTGAACAGTAGCTCCTGGTTCCATAATATCATATGACTGTTGTAAAAGACTGTAGAAAGAACATTACTCATAATCTAAAATTCCAGTGATCATTTTAGTTCTCACTCTCCAGTGTTCTGTATTGTTGAAAGATTTATCATCAAACTCTTGATGTCACCCAAATGAGGATGGGTTTCCCTTTAGAGTCTGGTTCCTCTCAAGGTTTCTTCCTCATAACATCTAAGAGAGTTTTTCCTTGCCACAGTCACCATGGTTGCTCATCAGGGATAAATACACATCGTTCACCTTAACTGTTACATTTTGTAAAGCTGCTTTGAAACAATGTCTGTTGTGAAAAGCCCTTTAGAAATAAACTTGACTTGACATAGTGTTTTTAGTGTTTATGCATGTTTATTATTTCATGGTTTAATAAACCTAGATTGCACCTTATCTCTTTTAAAATCTTCCTCAGTCATAGCATACGTATCCCACAACGTTACCGTGTTAAGCATACATTCACTTCAACTATAGCAGCAAGTTTTATCAATAATCTTCCGGAGTTATCAATATTAATTAGATCGCCATCTGACCCTGTGTAGTACCCTCACCGCCTGATGAGGGGAGATAAATGTAAAATAACACAAGTGACACGGAGCTGCTGCTGCTTCACCACTGTCAGTGTATTGTTTGAGCAGCACGCCCCCTCCCCACTCAGGTGAGCACTTCAGCCAAGACAGAAGCAATCGAATGATTGATTGTCAGACAACATTAATACAACAATATATTATTCAGTCACTACCAAACTATTTATTTATTATTATTTCCCCTAGCTACTACCACACCTGCAGAGCTTGACCAAACACTTTATACCAAAATCCATGCTCTGTTACACTTTAGATGATGTAGCTCCTCTTAAAACCAAAATGATCATGGAGAAAAAAATTGCACTGTGGCATAACGATCATATGCGCACCTTAAAACAGACCACTCAGAAATTAGAATGTAAATGGCGTCAAACCAAATTGACAGTATTTTAAAGAGCATGGAAGAAGAGCCTGGCATGGAAGAGTTATAAAAAAAGCTCTTAGTGTTGCTAGATCAGCATTTTTCTCTAACCTTATAGATCCTAAATTTTTATTCAGTACTGTAGCAAAATTAACAGGAAATGAAAGCACTGCACTAGCATGCACACCATCGATAGGTAGTAATGATTTCATGAATTTTTTCAATAATAAAGTTGAAAACATCAGGCCAAAAATCCAGATGATTAATAGAAATCCAAATTATTTTATAAATAACCCTGTAGACAGCACTATAATATATATTATAACAGACAATCAGTAACATAGTTTTACTCCTATTCAAGGGAATGACTTGAGTTAATTTATTTCCTTATCAAAATCATCAACCTGCCAAAGTTTCTTCAAACAGATAATTTATTTATTAAATAAGTTATTGAACCTGTACAATAATAAACTTTTCCAATAGCACTGGTTATGTACCTAAATCCTTCAAACTGGCAGTTATCAACCCACTAATTAAGTAACCTGACCTTGACCCTTGTTTGCTGTCCAACTATAGGCCTATATCAAACCTCCCCTTTATCTCCAAGATTTAAGAAAGTTTAGAAATGATTGTAGCACAGCAGTTCTGCTCACATCTACTTAGGAATAACATTTTTGAAATGTATCAGTCAGGATTTAGGCCTCATAATAGCACAGAGACGCGCTAGTTAAAGTTATTGGCCTCTGATCAGTGTTGTGTCTCCTTACTTGTTTTGCTCGACCTTAATGCAGCTTTTGACCATTGAGTATTTCTTAAAATATAGGAGATCAATATTCAATTCTATATGATCAATTTTCAATAATTGCTAGACCAGAAAATGTTGTTGGAACAAAAGGAACAGCTCTCTCCTGGCTTAGGTCTTATTGAACTGATCGCTATCAGTTTGTTGATGTAAAAATTGTTGATGTTAGTTCTCCACACTCTCTGAGGTAAAGTTGAAAGTTGGTAAAGCCAGATGAGAGAGATCAGCTTTAAAATGTTGAGGAGTGTGTAAAGGACATTAGACAGTGGATGCTTGATAACTTTCTTCTGCTCAACTTGGATAAGACAGAAGTACTTTTACTAGGACCACATGCAGCTTTCCATAAACTGTCTAATTCATGCTTTTGTTACTTCTAGATTAGACTACTGTAATGCTTTACTGTCTGGGTGTTCGAGTAAGTGCATAAAGAAGCTTCAGTTACTTCAGAATGCAGCAGCAAGAGTCCTCACTAGATCTAGAAAACATGACCACATCACTCCTGTTTTAATCAGTCTACACTGCTCCTAATCAAATCTCACATTGATTATAAAATACTACTACTGACGTATAAAGCACTTAACGGTCTCGCACCGCAGTATCTGAGTGAACTTCTGTACCAGTATGATCCTCCACGCCTACTTGGATCAAAAGGTACAACCTATTTATTGGTACCTCAAATAATAAAGACTACAGCAGGAGGCAGATGTTTCTATTATAAACCCCACAGTTATGGAACAGCCTTCCAATCAGTGTTTGGCACTCAGTCACAGTTTCAGTGTTCAAGTCGAGGCTGTAAATTTAGTCAAGCTTTTTATAAGTATATTTTTCTTAGTGTTCTTAACATTTATACAATGAGGATACTTAATAGTCCATATCTTTCTCTCTCTCTCTCTCTCTCTCTCTCTCTCTCTCTCTCTCTCTCACACTCACTCTTTCTCCATCTAAACATGCTCCTGCACTGCAGAGGTGAGAAGTAACGAAGTACAAATACTTTGTTAATGTACTTAAGTAGATTTTTCTGGTATCAGTATTTTACTTCACTATTTATTTTTCATACAACTTTTTACTTTTACTCATTACATTTTTACACAAATATCTGTACTTTTTACATTTTCAAAACAGAAGTATTAATCTATTTGGTGACATGATCATTATTTTTTCTTCTCACTGCGTGCCGTTTTAACCCTATCAACCTTCTCACTATCATTGCGTGGCTTTTTCAGTCTACTACTGGTGTATAATTTCCTGGCTCTCACACACCACAGACGTAGGCTAGTTTACGAATCGAACAATGAGCATCACAGAATGCAATAAGAAATATATAAAATGTGGATGAGACAGAGGAAGTCAGTGATGTAAACATGACTGAGAACAGAGACATTCCTGATCACCTGATCATCATCTTTTCTCTGCTTGTGTTCTATATGGTGGACGTTCAGCCTGAATACATTCATTAGGGAACAAAATTAGAAATATGTTTTGTATTAATATATTAAATAGTGCTGTCACACAAATACATTTTTATTAACGTGCGTATTTCTTTTTGAGCATTTTTATAAAAATATAAATAAAGACATAGAGGCAAAATTAAACGCGACACCCTTTTATTTACAGACTTAAAGAAAACAACTTAAATCTCAGTGAACACTCGCCTAACAGACATAATAAATATATTAATAGAAAGGTCAGAATGCCTGCTTTTAAACCAATTCACATCGAAAACAAATATTCTCTGATTATGTAATCCATATGAAAGTTAGGAGAGGTACAGTTTCTCCGGTATCACTTTATTAACCGTTCATGTGGAAACATAGCAACAGTTCCGTTTGGGGTCGTAAGGATTTACGTAATTTAAAACACCATTATTCATATTTGTCCATAGACATGCTGATAAGAGCTTTAAAAACGTATACTATAGCATGTTCTGTGACTATAGCATGTGTGACACACACACACACACACACACACACACACACACACACACACACACACACACACACACACCCCCACAGATCTGCTGATGATAAAACCTTCTTCCTGTTTCTATTTTTCCCCTGTTGTACTTTTTTACTAGATGCTATGTTCTGAAATGACTGCAACCTATTATTTCATTGACACAGTCTGAATGGATGACGATTATTTATGAGCACGCATGTGTTTTGACTGCTGTTTCCAAGTTTCGAGATGTTTTTTGTGTTTGAGATGCTTTTCTGCTCAGTACGGTGGTATAGAGTGGGTATTTCAGTTGCTGTAAGCTTAGGCCAGTCTGGAATTTCAGAGCTGTGACCTCTTATGATCTTTGCACGGCAGAACATATTGTTCAGTTTTTTAAACACTCCAACCCAAGCCCATCTGGTACATTACAGTTTTCCCTCATTCTAATGGATAAGTGAGATTTAACTGCATGAAAGAACAGGTGTTTGCATTCTAAACAGATAGTGTCATTCTAGGCAAGGCAGCAGTCATCATCTCTCTCTCTCTCTCTCTCTCTCTCTCTCTCTCCCTCTCCCCTTCTCTCTTCATTCATCATTATTTCTCTCTCTATCTCTGTGTGTGCATGTGCCGAGTGTAGCGAGGGCGAGCTGAGAGAGCATGACTCTGTGCTAATCACAGTCCATGACCTCTCAAACACACACATGCACACACACATTTACAGCAGAAAAAGAGAAGTGTGAGAAAGTGAAATAGTGTTAATGAGTGAAAGTGTGTTATTGTGTGGGTGGGTGGGTGGTTGTGTACTTGCTACACTGATTAACATGTATCGATAAAGTATGCAGAAACATGGAACACCCTTGACTTTCTTTTGACCCCAATCCAAATTATTCAGCTGTGTACACAAGGTCAGCTGTGGAAATTCTTTGGAGAGTGTAATATATTCAATACACGCACACACACATTGCAATGAAACATGAAATGCTGAGTAGTTAAACTTTTGTAAAAATATATTTAAAAATCCTCCTATGACAAACTGGTTTTACTCCCATGCCAAAAAAACCATGCCGAAAGGTAGACTGGGTCTAGTCGAATTTGCCTTTTGTGTGTGTGTGTGTGTGTGTGTGTGTGTGTGTGTGTGTGTGAGTGTGTGAGAGAGAGAGAGAGAGAGAGAGAGAGAGAGAGAGAGAGAGAGAGAGAGAGAGAGAGAGACAAAGATAAATCGTGATAGACTGACATCTTGCCCATTGTGTATTCCTACTAATTTCCAAGTTTCACCACCTCCTTTCTGTCCTGAAAGAATTGTCACACACAGAGACAAAAAAAGAGAAGAATGAAAAAATTTATTTTATTTCATGTTTATTTACAGGATATTTACTTTAAACTTCATTCAGTATTTTTGATTCATTCTAAACATTTCAAGCAAGTTAAATTAAATCAACAAATGCAATAAACAGAATAAGTAATTAAATACTACTACTAATATTAATAATAATAATTATGCTGAGTGCACCACCATACTGAACAGAACACTAAAATTCTGAACACAATGCTAAACTTTACAATGCTGCAATGCTAAGACTAAAATGTTAAACCCTAATGGTAAACAAAGTGCTAAACACGCAGCTACAAGGCTAAATGTAAGGCAACATGGCTGAACATAATCCCTTAGTGGTAAACACAAATTTAAACACACTGCCACAATGATGTACACAATGCCACAATGCTAAACACATCTCCATGCTAAACCCAACACCACAATGCTGAACACGTCACAATGCTAAACCCAACACCACAATGCTAAACACATTCCAATGCTAAACCCAACATTACAATGTTGAACACATCCCAGTGCTAAACCCAATACCACAATGCTAAACACATCACAATGCTAAACTGAACACCACAATGCTAAACACATCTCAATGCTAAACCCAACACCACAATGCTGAATACAACGCCACAATGCTAAACCCAACACCACAATGCTGAACACATCTCAATGCTAAACCCAACACCACAATGCTGAATACAACGCCACAATGCTTAACCCAACACCACAATGCTGAACATAATGTCACAATGCAGAAAACAATGCTAAACACAATGCCACAACGCTGAACACATAACAATGCTAAACACAATGCCACAAGGCTGTACACAACGCTACAAAGCTGAAGACAATGCCCCAAGACTTAACACCACAAAGCTACACACCCCTGCAAGGCTAAACACAACACCACAATGCTGTACACAAAGCTAAACACAATGCCACAATCCTGAACACAATGTCACAATGCTAAACACACTGCCACAAAGCTGTAAAGGATGCTAAACACAATTTCACAAGGCTAAACACAACACCACAACGCTAAACACACCACCAGAATGCTAAAAACACCACCATAATGCTAAACACAATGCAACAAATCCAAACACTTACAATGCACAAAACAACTAATATATGTTAATTAGTAGGTTAAAGTTAAAATCTAGAATTTAATAAATAACCGTAACTAAACACCCTCTTTATTATTATGTATACAATGCAAGTAACTTATAACTTAATTGTATATTTATTTTATTTTTTGTGAATTGCAAACAAATGAGTGTGACAGCTGAGAGATTGAAGACACAGTGAGAGAATGTGGAATGTGTGTGTGTGTGTGAGTGAGAGAGCGAGAGAGCAAAAGATAGAAAGAGAGCGAGAGAGAAAGTTGCAACCGTTTCACCCCAACAGGAACACGCCCACAGAATCAGCAATCACCCACGTTTACTGGTGCAACACACACACACACACACACACACACACACACACACACACACACATACACACACACACACACACACAATGATGACTTTTGTGTTTTTCTGTACAAAACCAAGAGCATCACTTTCTCTCCTGCACTAGTAATCACAGCATCAAATAAATAACAGGTCCTTCTCTCTGATAAAATGATGTATAGTATTAGCTACAGGAACATCTAGAGGACGCTAAAAGAGAAGGGAAGCAGGGAGTGTGGCTCAGAGACGCAGCGCCTCGTTTCCTTAGGGAACAAGGGTTACATACGTAACCTAGAGACATTCCCTTTCAGGAACTCAAGCTGAGTCGCAACGCTCTGGGAACGAGAATCCAATCATGCCACACTGACCAGTCCTTGCCTAGTGTGTAAGAGCACACCCAGAGCGCAGGACAGAGGAGCCGGGAGTGGCTCTATGGTCAAGGACATATAACCTCACAAAGGTCGTTGGGTTGGACCAGCACGCAGCGTTGCAAATGTCATGGAGTGGGGGGGGGGGGGGGGCTGGGTTTGGGGGGTAAACCAGGGTACCCAGAGAAAGTGGAAGAGGATTTTCTTAAAGAGGTTCCTTGAGGAGGGACACCAGGTCCGTGAACCATGGTGCCCGGCCATCGAGGTGTCACCAGGAGGAGACAGAGTCCCCCACGGTGAACTCTCTTCAGAACTCCCGGGAGCAGAGTAATAGGGGAAAGGCGTACAGGTGTAGCCTAGGCCATGTCTGTACTATGGTTCCAGCCCCAAGGGGGCTGGGTGAGTAAGGGAGAACCAGAGAGGACAGTGCGATGTCTCTTGAGTCACAAACAGATCCACCTGGCTTTGTAAAGCCTCCACCATATTTGCTCCACCACCTCGGGGTGGAGCTTCCATTCCCCGGGCCTCGGCCCTTGCCTCGAAAGGGTGTCTGCTCTTCGATTTAACCTCTTAGTCTTCAGCGCTTCTGAATATCCAATTGTTTTCAGGTGTTAATGTTAAACAATAGACTAAATAAAAAGGGACAAGAGTAACCATGACTAACTATGCATCATTCTAAAGGTCTAAACCTCAAGCAGCGAGTTCAGATCACTGTTTTTCAACAGAAAACGTATAACAAGCAGTGTGTAAGCAGTATACACAAACAACATGCATAAAAAATGCAGTACTTATATTATTATTGTTGGTTTAGTAGGAAAGATAAGGCTCCACTGACAAAACATGCCATAAAGCATTTTTGCTCCAACCAAACAATAGTGTTTTTTAATTTTTTAATAGTGTGTTGTAATTTAGATCGTTATTCTTTTGTTTCACAGAACTTCGGCTGGTGTTTGTGTGTATATGTTTCGGAATAACTTTCGCATATGGTAAAAAATGGCTGGTAGAATATAGTGTTACAAAACAAATGAGACCACATGCAAAAAAACAAAACAAAAAAAAACAGTAAAACAGGCGGATTCTCAGGCTTGAGTCGGCAGGTGTCCAGGTGATGTTTATTATGCACAACCTATCATTTTAAACCTTTTATTTCCAGCCAGTAGCATTATAGAAACAAATTGATTGATGGAAAATGTAGCCAATGAGTGCAGGATTCTAACGATATATGGGAGGTTTTTATTCCCCACGTGGGCGAGTCTAAATTTTATTACTTTTTCAAAAGTTTTAGTGGTCAAACAGCACACATGCACACAAACCCGGAAGTGGTTGCAGCCCATGCTATCTGGCTTTGATTAAAAAAAAAAAAACAACGAAAAAAATAGACTGTGAAATGAATTGTTTTATCTGAGATTTGCACAAATATTCTTGGGGCAGTGTAACAACAGAGACTTGGAGATCTGCATGGAGATGGAAAATCTGAGGCTATTTTACATCTGTAGGTTACAATATATTTCCCTTTACAGTTTTATACAATTTTGTACATTTTATTGCCTGTTTGGTTTTATACAACACAGTCTCACCCCACATCGTCACATATCGACGCTGTGGATGTTGCGTCGGACGGCGTCCACATCCGACGCCGAGGGTACCCCCTTCGCGTCGCTTTTCGACGTAGAGGGACGGGAAACCCTTCGCTTCGCTTTTTGACGCAGATGGACGGGACCCCATTTGCGGGTTACGGTTAGGGTTTGGGTTAGGGTTAGGGTTTGGGTTAGGGTTTGGGTTAGGGTTTGGGTTAGGGTTAGGGTTAGGGCTACGGACATCTTCAGGATTTTTCGAAATGTAAAAATGATTCCTGTACACTTATTATGATAGATAATACTTTATTCAGTGTATAGGACAGCGATCTGCGTTGAAAAGTGTAGCACACGGGCTCTCAACCATCTGCGTCGAAAAGCGAGGCGAAGGGAGGTACCGTCTCTCTACGTCGAAAAGCAACGCGAAGGAGGTACCCTCGGCGTCGGATGTGGACGCCGTCCGACGCAACATCCACAGCGTCGATATGTGACGATGTGGGGTGAGACTGCCCTGTTTTATAAGAGAAATGCTTGAAAAGTAAGTGTGTGTGTGTGTGTGTGTGTGTGTGTGTGTGTGTGTGTGTGTGTGTGTGTGTGTGTGTGTGTGTGTGTGCATTGTTGAGATTGGAGTGGCTGGACATCAATATGAATGGCTATGACTGTAAAACAATAGCTTGTCTGGCTACCTGGCCATCATGAATGCCAAATCAATATCAATAGCCAAACATGTATAACAATAGCCTTTAATGGTCAGCCATTCATTTATATGCAGACTGTATGAATAGAGTATAAATGGCCACCTGAGTTTAGCAGGTGGCTCTCAAACATGGAGAGGGAGAAAAGGATCAGACATAGTCTCAGATTAATGTTTGTAGGAATCTTATTTGTCCTGAAAATCTTTGTAAAATGTAAAATATAAACTCATGAGACATGTGGCTTTCAACACAGTACTTCTTGCTCCAGGACTGATTTCATGTATTAATAAATTAAACAAAAATAATGCTTAATGCAGGAAATGTACATTCATGGAAATTCATCATCTATAACTTAATATCTTTTTTGAGTATTATCAACTTTGATTGACAGTAAAGCTCAATTTAGTGTCTTCTTTTCAAAGATATCTAAATTGTGTATGTAGCACATTTTTGTCAGGAACAGTTCATATTTATATTTAGGTAGGGCATTTGTGAGTCCTAAAATTTGGGCTGGGGCGGGGGAGGAGCGAACCAGACATAGTCTCAGATAAATGTTTGTTGGAATCTCATTTTTTATGATATCTTCATTGAATTTAAGATATAAACTCATTCGACATGTGGCATTTAACCTATTACTTTTCTGGATTGCTACATTACTGACTTCTTGTATGTATATATGAAGAAGAAAATATGTTAAATTCAGGAAATTTATAGTCATGGTACTTCATCAATTATAACTTTCTATAACATATACATTTTTTGAGCAATATCAACTTAGAATAATGGTCAGTAAAGCTCAAAGTGTCTTTTTTTTTTTTTAAAGATATTCAAGATATTGAAGACTAATAGGTTAATTATCCCAGGATGTAGACAGCCCTCAATGAGAGCAGTTTTCCCTGGGACCACAGGAGAATCTGCCATGCCAGCCTGTACAGGGGGCGAGATCTTTTACATCAACCCCCCTGGTGGTTGATGTCAGACACCACCGATGTGTTGTCCATACGGACCAGCACATGGCAATCCCTCAGGCCTGGTAGGAAGTGCTTAAGAGCCAGAATCAAGTCCAGCATCTCCAGGCAGTTTATGCGCCACATGAAATAGAGCTTGTTCCACCAACCTTGGGGCGAAGCAGGCACTCATGACTGCTTCCCACCCCGTGAGGGATGCATCTGTCGTTAGCATTACGCGAACGACAAGGAGCTACCAGGATGGGGCATTAAGACAGGAACGCAGTTTCTTTCCACGTATCTAAGGCTCTCGGGCCTCGGCAGGAGCGGGGGCTGAGCTGCAAGGGAGAGCGCCCTCCTCCATGAGCGGAGAGTGTGCATAGACATGTGGCTACAATGCGAGCAGTCGACTCCCTCGAGAGCCGACTGAGCATGCCCCTCTCCCAAACGAACTACACACAGGCTGTGTGTATCCCCCCCTGTAATGAAATGGGTGCAAGGAGGAACACACAGTCGGAAGTTCTTCTTGCATTTAACGCTCATGCTTGCACAGAATAACACACAAATCACTTACCTGAACAAACAGAAGATAGCGTCGGCTACACTGCATGCGCATCTTGTAGCTTCCTGGTCGTGACGTCACCCTGCCGGTGACGTCACGTATTGCTGTTTGCCAGATTACACACGTGATTTAGAGCATGATCAACGCAGGAGCGTTCCCAAAGCGTTGCGACGCAACTTGAATTCCTGAAGGGGAACAGGAAGCACATTGCAGTATAATCTTTAAAACATTTTTACAGACTATCAATAGGTGAGATGACAATCATGAAATCACACTCTTGATTTAATATTAACATTTGGATTCAATATAAAAAAATATAGTCATAATTCCGTAGTCTGAAGCTATTCCAGATCATGACCTTATCTCTTTTAAAAGCTGCCTCAGTCATTGCATTAGTACCTCACCACATTACCGTGTTAAGCGGTACATTCACTTCAATTACAGCAGCGAGTTTTATCAATAATACTCAGGAATTGTTGACAAAAATTAGATCTCCGTCTGACCTGCAGAGCTCGACTGGGCTACTGAATGTCTAGAATAAACGTTCCGTTACACTCTAGATGATGTAGCTCCCCTTAAAACCAGAATGATCAGGGAGAAAAAAATTTGCACGGTGGTATAATGATAATACGCACACCATGAAACAGATCACTCGGAAATTAAAATGTAAATGGCTGTCAAACCAAATTGACAGTATTTCTAATACCATGGAAGGAGAGCATCCTAAATTATAGAAAGTCTCTTAGTGCTGCTAGATCAGCATATTTTTCCATCCTTATAAAAAAATCATAGCAACATTATCATAGATTTTTATTCAGTAGTGTATCAAAACTAACAGGAAATAAAAGCACTGCATAAGCATGCACACCATCAATAGGTAGTAATGATTTCATTACCTTTTTTAATAATAAAGTTGAAAACATCAGGCAAAAAATACAGACAATTAATACAAATAATAATTATTTTATAAATAACCCTGTACATAGCACTATAATTATTACAGACAATCAGTTACAAACTAGAACATTTGGGTGTTCCACAGGGATCTGTCTTTGGCCCACTTCTTTTCTCTTTATATATGCTGCTTCTGGGTAAAACTATACCTAAACAAGGTATTCACTTCCATTGCTATGCTGATGATACATAGTTGTATATTTCAGCAAAGCCAGTTGAGAGAGATCAGCTTAACAATGTTGAGGAGTGTGTAAAGGACATTAGACAGTGGATGCTTGATAACTTCCTTCTGCTGAACTCGGATCAGACGGAAGTACTTTTATTAGGACGACATGCAGCTAGAAGCAAACTTTCCGATTACGTAGCATCTCTGGATGGTGTTTCTCAGTGTGTACAGCAGTCAAAAACCTTGATGTAATTATTGACCCTAGTCTTTCCTTTGAGGCCCATGTAAATAGTATTACCAGGATCGCCTGCTGTCAGAAATATTGCTACATTTATAAATCTGGTGTCGGTACAGGTTGCAGAAAAACTAGTTCATGGTTTTGTTACAACATTTTGGCTCTCCCTCTGCACAGTGTCTTTAACTTTTATACAACAATAAGGATATTTAATAATCATATCCTTCTCTCCCTGTCACCCTCTTCTTTCTCTCTCTCTCTCTCTCTCTCTCTCTCTCTCTCTCTCTCTCTCTCTCTCTCTCTCTCTCTCTCTCTCTCTGTCGAGTTAAACATGCTCCTGAGGTTCCAGTGACCAGTGTTCCTGTCCCTCTACTCTCCTCGGATCTGCACACTTCATCCCAGCCTGCCTCTGGATGGTATTTTCTTTGTTTCGAGGCCACTGTGTACAGCTGGGGATGGTTTCTTATCAACAGCCTGGGGATCTATGAAAATACGGAGTAAGAACAGGAGTTTTGATGATTTGGATTTGGACTGTAGTTAATGCCAGCAAGTCTGCTACACTGACTCAGGACTACAGTTTGCATATGATCATCACTGCACACCTCAACATCGTTTATCTGTAATAAATGGAAATATGGTGCCACCCAGATGGGTTCCCTTTTGAGTCTGGTTCCTCTCAATGTTTCTTCCTTATGCCATCTCAGGGAGTTTTTTTTTGTTGCCACGGTCACAAACGTACACATAAAAAAACATCTTATTAATTGTCCATCACCGCATTATCTGTGTCAAGCTGCTTTGAGACAATGTTCATTGTTAAAAGTGCTATACGAAAAAACAATCACTTATCATTAATCAAGCCTTTTTAAGTGTAAAGCTCCTGGTAATAGTAGGAATAAACTGTTCAGTTATTACTTACAGTGTCAATGTGGTTTCCTCTAGGTTCTATTGTTTCCTCCCAACTACTAAAACATGTCTGTTGATAGATAGATGGCTTATGAGAATGTGTGTTTGTGGGTGATCTTCTTGCAGGGATCCAGGTTGGATTTGTACCTCAGGCATAGTTTTCTCAGGATAAACTCCATTACAATTTAATCAAATGAATAAAGGGAAAAAAATAATTTATTATTAACCCATATGTAAAGACTTTAAGGGTAAAATATAAATTAAAGATTATCATAAAACCTCATTGTTTATCTTCTAAGAGAAATAGAAGTGCAGTGGTTATGAGCTTGGACTTCTAAACAGACTGTTGGAGTGAAATATTCCTGTACCACCTTTACCCTCAAAACAACAAAATAACCTTAAAACTAACATTATCTTTCAAATAAATTCAATGCAGCATACAAGTCACATCCTGCACTCCAATTTCACAGCAGTAAAATGATAAGAAAACAAGGATTTCCTGAGAAGCAGAAATTAAAGTTATTTCAAGCCACATCCATGCCAGTGAAAAAAATATATTCCTCAAAAGTTAACATGTATTAAATGCCAAAAGACTTTACAGAACAGGTGAATGAAATTGGAGTGGAGGAAAAAATGGTTTGAAGAAAAAGAAAAAAATAACCAGATGTTCAATGACCTACAAAGAGCTGAATGTGGAAGAGTGCAAAGACATTGTTCATACAATTATAAACACTGTACATGCAAAAATAAGTGATTAAGCAACAGTTAATAATGCAAAAAAGATGTTTGAGTGTGTGTGTTATGGAGTCTTATGGCTTATGGGAAGAGACTGTTATACAGTCTGGCTATGAGGGCCCTAATGCTTCAGTACCGTTTCCAGATGGCAAGAATGTGAAGAGTTTGTGAGAGGGGTATGTGTGTGTGTGTGTGTGGTCAGCCACAATGCTGGTGGCTTTGTGGACACCGTGTACAGTGCAAATGTCTGTGATTAAGGGAAGACAGATCCCAGTGATCCTTTTATGATCTGCCTGTATTCATTGCATTGCCTTGAAATCTGAAAGGCTTCAATTCTCAAATAGGCAGCTGTTCAGGATGTTCTTGATATTCGCCCTATGAAATTTGGTGAGTATGACTGGTGACAACTTAGATTTAAATATCTAATTTATTCGTTTGTACGAACAACTTATGAAAAGTAAGTTCGGATACAGCTTCATAAAGTGCTACATACATGATCAATATGTGACTTTTAGTGTAAAGTGTATACAAATAATATACTCGATTTCTATAGTTTCACTCCCATTTTCATTAGAAAGATTTTTCTTAATGAGATTGTTTTATTTCATTTATTTTGTTCTGTAAATTCTATTTTATTCCTGTTTTCTATTTAAATTCTTTATCACTTTAATTGATTTATTATTTATTTATTTATTTTTATGATTTTTATATAACAGACCAGTGATGTTTAATTGGGTTCAAGTCTGGGCTCTGGCTGGGCCACTCAGAGACATTCACTGAGTTGTCCCGTAACCACTTCTTTGTTATCTTGGCTGTGTGCTTAGGGTCGTTGTCCTGTTGGAAGACGAGCTGTTGCACCAGTCTGAGCAGGTTTTCATCAAGTATGTCTCTGTACACTGCTGCATTAATCTTTGCCTTGATCCTGCCACTGAAAAACATCCCCACAGCATGATGCTGCCTCCACCATGCTTCACTATAGGGATGGTATTGGCAAGGTGAAGAGTGGTGCCTGGTTTCCTCCAGACATGATGCTTTGCATTAAGGCCAAAACGGTAAATCTTTGTTTCGCATGGTCTGAGAGTCCTTCAGCTGAATTTTGGCTAACCATAAGTGGTCTGTTTTTTGTCTTTTTTTGAGGAGTGGCTTCCCTCTGGCCACTCTACCATAACAGGCCTTATTGGTGGAGTGCTGCAGAGATGGTTGCTTTCCTGGAAGGTTCTCCTCTTTCCACAAAGAAATGCTGGAGGTCTTTCGGAGTGATTATCCGGTTCTTAGTTACCTCCTTGTCTACGGCCCTTCTCTCCTGATCGCTTAGTTTGGCCGGGCAGCCCACTCTAGGAAAAGTCCAGGTGGTTTCAAACTTTTTCCATTTATGGATGATGGAGGCCACTGTGCTCATTAGGACCTTCAATGCTGCAGAAATATTTCTGTACAGATTTGTGACTCGATAGAATCCTGTCTTGGAGATCTACAGACAATTGGACAACAGGTATTGTTAGCCAACAGGGTACCAGTGGAAATTGGGCTACTATTGGACAAAGGAGGAGTAGGAAAGTGGGAAGACGTCTACAGAGACAACAGGGAAAGGAGAAGTGAAGGAAAGTGGAGGTTAGGGTTGGCACTATGACTGGTAAAGGGAGAGAGGTAGCTGATATGGAGCAGAAAAAGGTAGAGATGTGTGTTCAGGAGACCAAGTGGAAAGGGAGTAAGTACAGAAACATTGGAGGTGGGTTTAAACTGTGTGAAAATGGTGTAGGGGTGATTCTGAAGGAAAAATACAGTAAGAGTGTAGTGGAGGTGAAAAGAGTTTCTGATAGGGTGACAGGATCACAATGCAAGGCCAGATTATTCTGTCAGAAATTGTGGGTGATTGGAAGGAAGGACAGAGACAGAGACCCAAAAACAGAGTCCCAAAAACAGTCCAGGGTCAAAACACAGGCAAACAGGGCAATGCAGGCAAGGACAAAAACAAATAAAAAAAAAAAGTCCAAAATTAAGTAAGGTGATCATCTTGAATTATATACAGGTGCATCTCAATAAATTAGAATATCATTAAAAAGTTGATTTATTTTAGTAATTCAATACAAAATGTGAAACTTATATATTATATAGATTCATCACACACAGACTGATATATTTCAAGTGTTTATTTCTTTTGATATTGATGATTATGGCTTACAGCTAATGAAAACCCAAAACATTCAGAAAATAAGAATATTGTGAAAAAATTCAATATTGGAGACAAAATTGGAGACTGGTGGTGTCACACTCTAATCAGCTCATTAAATCCAAACACCTGCAAATGTTTCCTGAGCCTTTAAATGTTGTCTCAGTCTGGTTCAGGGGTCACAATCATGGGGGAAGACTGCTGACTCCACAGTTTTCAGAAGACGATCATTAACACCCTACACATGGAGGGTAGCACAAAAAAATGTCATGGCTAAAGAATCTGCTATGTACAGAGTGCTGTATCCAAGCACATTAATGGAAAGTTGAATGGAAGAAAAAAAGTGGTAGAAAAAGGTGAAACAAAGCCCATTCAAGAATTTGGGGGAGATTCACAAAGAGTGGACAGCAGCTGCAGTCTGTGCTTCAAGAGCCACCATGCACAGATGTATCCATGGGCTACAACTGGCCCATTATCCAATTTGCTTGAGGAAGAAGAAGAAGAAGAAGAAGAAGACCACTGACTGTGCAAAATTTACACTGGAGTAAAGTTTGCACAGTCAGTGGTCTTCTTCTTTCGGCTGCTCCCATTAGGGGTCGCCACAGCGGATCATCCGTCTCCATACCCCCCTGTCCTCTACATCCGTCTCCATACCCCCCTGTCCCCTACATCTGCCTCTTTCACACCAACTACCTGCATGTCTTCCCTCACCACATCCATAAACCTCCTCCTTGGCCTTCCTCTTCTCCTCCTTCCTGGTGGCTCCATCCTCAGCATTCTTCTACCAATATATCTCATGTCTCTCCTCTGCACATATCCAAACCATCTCAATCTCGCCTCCCTCACCTTGTAACCAAAATGTCCTACATGTGCTGTCCCTCTAATAAACTCATTTCTAATCTTGTCCATCCTCGTCACTCCCAACGAAAACCTCAACATCTTCTACTCTGCTACCTCCACCTCCACCTCCTGTCTTTTACTCAATGCCACTGTCTCTAATCCATACAACATCGCAGATCTCACCACAGTTCTATAAACTTTCCCTTTCATTCTTGCAGATACTCTTCTATCACAAATCACTCCTGTCACTCTTCTCCACCCACTCCACTCTGCCTGAACTCTTTTCTTTACTTCCCTAACACACTCTCCATTACTCCATGCACTGTTGACCCCAGGTACCTGAACTCCTCCACCTTTTCCACCTCTTCTCCCTGCAACCACACCACTCCACTGCCCTCCCTCTCATTCACACATGTAGTCCTTACTCCTACTGACTTTCATTCCCCTTCTCTCCAGCGCATACCTCCACCTCTCCAAGCTCTTCTTAACCTGCTCCCTACTCTCACCACAAATAACAATATCATTTGCAAATATAATAGTCCATGGAGACTCCTGTCTGACCTCGTCTGTCAACCTGTCTATTACCACTGCAAACAGGAAAGGGCTCAGGGCCGATCCTTGAATGCGTCCAACCTCCACCTTGAACCAGTCTGTCGTTCCTACTGCACACCTCACTGCTGTCACACTGTCCTCATACATGTCCTGCACCACCTTCAAAAACTTCTCTGACACACCTGACTTCCTCATACAATACCACAACTCCTCTCTTGGCACTCTGTCGTACGCTTTCTCTAAATCCACAAATACACAATGCAATTCCTTCTGTCCTTCTCTATACTTCTCCATCAACATTCTCAAAGCAAATAAGGCATCTGTGGTGCACCAAGTACTTTTCTAGCTGCCTCTCTCAACACTCCTGCAGTAGGTACCCAATCATCCAGCACTTCTTCACCACCACCGAGCCTGACCTCTTCCCTGAACCTCACATTACAGTCTTCCTCCTTCAGTTTTCACCATCTTATTCTCCTTTCAATCCTCACTCTCCTCCTCTTCTTCGCCTCCAAATGCATCCTACAGATCACAATCTGATGCTGTCTAGCTACACTGTCCCCTGCCAACACCTTACAGTCTCCAATTTCCTTCAGGTTGCATCTCCTACATAGAACATAGTCCACCTGTGTGCACCTTCCTCCACTCTTATACGTCACCCTATGATCCTCCTCCTTCTTTTTAAAATACGTATTCACCACTGCCATTTCCATCCTTTTAGCAAAATCTACCACCATCTGCCCTTCCACATTCCCCTCCTTAAAGCCACACCTACCCATCACCTCCTTATCACCTCTGTTCCCTTCACCTACATGCCCATTAAAGTCTGCCTCAATCGCCAATCTTTTATTCCTAGGTACACCATCTACCACTTCATCTAATTCACTCCAGAATCTTTCCTTCTCCTCCATCTCACAGCCCACTTGTGGAGCACCAACATTTAAAGAACCAACCCAAACCTCCACTCTCCTCCACTTCACCTTTCCCTGCCATCTCTGCAGATGTCTTCCATCTTCCCTTCTCCTCCTTTGGCCAACAGTAGCCCAATTTCCACCGGTACCCTGTTGGCCAACGATACCTGTGGCGGTCGTTGGTAACCCGGGCCTTGACCGATCCGGTATTAAATTCTTATTTGTGATCTGCATATTCGATTTGGCACATGTTTTACGCTGGATGCCCTTCCTAACGCAACCCTCCCCATTTATCCGGGCTTGGGACCTGCACTAAGAGTGCACTGGCTTGTGCAACCCTAATGGCTGTGTTGTGGTAAGTATTCAAATTTTTTCAGATAGTTAATTGGTAGGTTTTTGTTAAATGTAAGCCAAAATCATCAAAATTAAAACAAATAAACACTTAACACAGCATACCTTCACCCACAACAGTGGATTCCATCGTTGGGCCATTGGGTGGGTTACCCTACAGTACTTAGTGTGACATCTGGAAAAAAGGAAGGAAGACAAAAAGACGTGGTATTGGAATGTATAGGAGAGTACATGAAATTATAACAAGAAAGAGGTTGGTGAAACAGATTTGGGGTCGGCATATAGATAAGAAAATAAGGCAGGAGTACAAAGGAAGCAAGGGGAAAAGGCATATGAGGAGCTGTATGAGAAGTTGGACACTAAAAATGGAGAAAAGGATTTGTAGTGCTTGGCCAGGCAGAGGGACCGAACTGGAAAGGATGTGCTGCAAATTAGGGCAATAAAGGATGGAGATGGAAATGTGTCGACTAGTGGGGAGAGTGTGTTGAGAAGGTGGAAGAAGTCATTTTCAAGCGAAAAAAATTAGAGAAAGATAAGGTTGGATGATGTGGAGTTAGTGAAGCAGGAAGTGGATAGGATTAGTAAGGAGGAAGTGAGAGCAGCAATTAAGAGGATGAAGAGTGAAAAGTTGGTTGGCCCAGATGACATACCGGTAGAAGAATGGAGATGTTTAGTAGAGATGGAAGTGCAGTTTTTAACCAGGTTGTTCAAGATTTTGAAAGGTGAGAGGATGCCCGAAGAATGGAGAATGAGTGTGCTGGTACCGATTTTTAAAAATAAGGGAGATGTGCAGACCTGCAGTAACTACAGGGGAATTAAGTTGATCAGTCTCACCATGAAGTTATGGGAAAGAGTAGTGGAAGCCAGGCTGAGAGAAGAGGTGACCATCTGTGAGCAAAAGTATGGTTTCATGCTGAGGAAGAGCACCACAGACACATAATTTTCTTTGAGAATGTTGATGGACAAGTATAGAGAAGGTCAGAAGGAGTTGCATTGTATGTTTGTAGATTAAGAGAAAGCGTATAACAGGCTGGAGAGAGAGAAGTTGTAGTATTGTATAAGGACTTCTGGTGTGGCAAGAGTACTATGTTGACTATGATGTTTGCAGATGATATTGTGATCTTACTTATTGTGATCTTGAACTTACTAAAACCCTTTGTTGTGAAACAAAACGACTCATCGTTTTAATCACACAATAGACAAAAATAAAAATATCCCACAAAGCAGATGTCACTGATATAGATATTTTACCTCAGAGTCTTGATATTCCAGAACATTACCTCATACTGCACACAATACTGGTAGAGCATATTAACTGCTTTTCACCTCGTTATTGAATTGGTAGTACTACTGTTTCGACCACTAAGGACAGATTCATAAATAACCTGCCTCAACATCTTACTAAACCCCTAAATGCTAATGATATTGATGAAATTGCTAACAACATAGACAGTATCCTCACTAGCACATTACATTTACATTTAGCAGACGCCCTTATCCAGAGCGACGTACAAAAGTGCCTTGAGTCTCTAGCAATGAATAAATCTACACTGGTACACAAGATTACAAACTTAATATGAATTACATTAGACAACGTTTCCCCATCCGATTAAAAGTTTAGAGAAAAAACACTTGCACCATGGTATAATAGTCATACGCATGCCCTCAAGAGAACAGTCCGTGATCTGGAAAGAAAATAAAGCTAAACTAGTTCAGCATTTTTAGAATTGCGTATAAAGACAGTATGCTCAGCTACAGACAGGCGCTAAATGCTGCTAGAGCCGAGCACCTGAGAAAACTCCCAAAACAATAACAGGTTCCTTTTTTAATACAGTGGGTAAATAAACAAATCAGGTATCCAAAAAGAGTATTCCATCACAGTTTAGGAGTGAGGACTTTTAGTGAAAAAATTAAAAGTAATAGAAACACAATTGTGGCGCGCCAACCTCTGACAGCATCTTGTGATCCAGTCTCACCTACAGCTCCACAATTACAATTTAAAAAGTATAGGACAGGAAGAGCTGTATGATGTTATCACCAAAACCAAATCAACAACGTCTTTTAGATCCCATTCCAACTAAACTACTGAAATAAATGTTACTTACAGCAGGTAAACCTCTTCTCAATATTATTAACTCCTCACTATCTTTAGGTCACATCCCTAAACCCCTCAAGTTGGCAGTTATTAAGACCCTCATTAAGAAACCTAATTTAGATCCAAATTAACTATTAAATTAGAGACCTATTTCAAACCTTCAGTTTATGTCTAATATTTTTTTTAAAGATTGTGTCTGCCCAGTTATGTTTCTTCTTACAAGAAAATAATATCTTTGAAGAGTTTCAGTCAGGTTTCAGGCCCCATCATAGCATAAAAACTAGTAAAACTGCACTAGTTAAAATTACCTGTTTTTAGCTTTAGACCAAGACGACATCGTTCTGTTAGTTTTACTAGATCTTAATACAGCATTCGACACTATAGATCATAACTTTCTACTAGATCGCCTACAAAATTGCATAAACATTCAGGGACAGGCATTAAGCCGGTTTAAATCCTACCTGTCTGATTGTTATCATTTTGTAGATTTAAATGGCGAACTATTCTGGCTAATGTATGTAAATAATGGAGTACCACAAGGTTCAGTTTTAGGACCTGTGCCTTTCATAGTATACATGCTTCTTTTGGGAAATATCATTAGAAGGCATGAAATTAGCTTCCACTGTTAGGCTGATGATACCTAGCTATATATATATATATATATATATATATATATATATATATATATATATATATATATACCTAGCTATATATCTATATATATAGCTCCCAAAAAACAGTATTCAGAAGCTCGAGCAATTCAACTTGTTTTTAGAAGGATTTACTGTAACTACTAGTTCAACAGTAAAATACCTCAGAATTATTTTAGAGAGCAATTTGCCTTTTGAAAATCATATCAACCATCTTACAAAAAACGCCTTCTTCCAAGCTAAAAAAACATGCTGTCTTTATCTGATGCAGAAAAGCTCATCCATGCTTTCATGTTCTCCAAACTCGATTATTGTCATGGTGGTTGTCCTGCATCATTAATAAACAAGCTACAGTCAGTCCAGAATGAGTTCTCACAAGGTCGGGAAAATATGACCATATAACCCTAATCTTAAACTGGCAACCTTAAGTTTCAAATCAACTACAAACTATTGCTACTTACTTACAAAGCCCAAAATGGTTTAGCTTCTAACACACTACAATCTGTCACGCTCTTCGAGATCTCAAAACTCTGCACTTTCTTTACTCGGCACAAAACTCTAAAATCTCTACATATCCGAGGCATCCAGAGGTAGCGCCAGCTCCAGTTGTGTCCCACCTCTTAAAGATTATGAACCTTCAAAGAGTAGATGCTGACCCCGCAAACATCCTAAACCAACACGTTCTCACTCCCAACTCGTCACATATGGATGCTTGGTCAGGATCCTCTGGAGTCAAAAAACGATGCTAAAGGGATACCCAGTGCGTCAAAATGTGACTCCAGGGGATCCTGCCCAAGCGTCCGTATGTGACGAGTTGGGAGTGAGAATGTGTTGCCTAAACCATCTAGAGATGAACCAGTGCCTTTTGAATCCCACTTTATGTAGTGTTTGGACACTGGACCTCTTTGAGTGTTTAAAGGTTTTGGCATGGAGGGGTTGGTGTGGGATCTATGATGATCTCAAATGTTGAGCTATTTTATGAATTGCTTAGTAGCTCCTGGTAGAAACCTGCACTCTGGCTGGACAAGAGTTAATTGGTGAATACGGGTGCGGGTGGTAAAATAATCGGGTACAGCAAAATGGTCTTGAAAATGTAAAAGAAAATTACTAAAATGAAAGAAATTATGTATCTACTGCACTAAGCAACAATGGCAACTAAAATTAAATAAAACGATTTACAGGCAAAGGTCTAAAAGGAACTCTCACGTGGTTCATGTGTGGTAGACTACTGAAGCACATCGAGGCAAAATGTCTAAAGCACAAGACGGAGGTGAATCACTGAGTGCTACAGATATTAATACATTATAAATGAAAGGAACATACAACACAACAAAACCTTGGCCTCTTTTTTTTAAATAAGATATCATTTTAATTGATGTTCTGAATTGTTCCTTGTTCGTGTCCATGTTCATCACTACAAATTCAAACATCCTGGTTTGGTCATGTGCGGAACAGTGACATGGGGTATATCAATAGGAGAATGCTGAGGATGGAGCCGCCAGAAAGGAGGAGAAGAGAAAGGCCAAGGAGGACATTTATGGATGTGGTGAGGGAAGACATGTAGCTGCTTAATTTGAAAGAGGCAGATGTGGAGGACAGGGTGGAATGGAGACGAATAATCTGCTGTGGTGACCCCTAATAGGAGAAGTTGAAAGAAGAAGATTAAACCTGTGGACCGAGCACTTCCTCTGAAATCAGATGCCAAAAGAAATTGTTCCATGAGAAATCAATAACTAGTTTTCCATCCCAAATTCTGGCTATTTTATATTTTTTTTAGCTGGATCTCAATTTTTTTTATATTGATCTTTCCTCTGAAATATAATTTCATGTGAAACTGAATATGCCCTAAGCCAAAAATAACAGGCTATAAAGAACACTAAAAACAAACAAACAAACGCAAGATGCATGCACACACGTACTCTTGTGACACATAAGCGCTGATAGAAAGGGAAAAAAAAACCAGGAAATGACCTCGTTAATAAAAAGAACAAATCATCATAGTAGCTAAAATTTCGCCGCGTTTTTTTGTGATAATGCATCGCTGACGTTGCGTCACGGTGAACACGTGGCCTCCGTCCTGCGTTTCAGACTTACCGAGGGCCATTAGGCCTGTGACAAACACAGGTAATCTAAAATAGAAACAGCAAAGAGAAGCAAAAAGGGGGCAAAGTAGATGCATTATACAAGTGTATTAAAAGCCTCCTATGAATAGAGAAAGGAAATGCAGAGACAGAAAGGAAAAGAATGAGGCCAAATTAAAACACAACTAGGCAACATATAATTTTTTTTTTATTAATTAATTTTCTTTTTTTTTTATTAATTTGTTTGTTTATTTGTTTGTTTGTTTTCTGAACATGACAACATGTCCATTTAAGTGTCCTGTTGGGATCCAGGAGTCAGAGGTCGGTCACTGGTCTGTTGCTCATGTTTACCAACACAATTACAAACCTAATATTTCCTGCTGTAATTTTAATAATAAAAAAAATAAAAAAAACTTGTACTGACTATAAATATGTGTACCTACATCAATACCGGTAATGAGGAAAGAAAAATGCACAAATTTATTACCCTCATTATATTATAACTATTTCTTTTTCGCATTTTTATGGTATGTCTTAATAGCTTGTAGGTTGTACAAAGCTAATAGGTTGTAAAAACATTGCTTTACTAATTACTATCAATCTTAATTAGCAGACATATATTGTTTTTTATAAAGATCCAAGGTCTTCATGAGCTCAAGTTATTGTCTGTACTTTTTTTAACTGAGTTGAACATTTTCTCCGCTGTTTCCTCTGTGTTTTTTCGGTTTCCTCGTGTCAGGATTATGCCAAAGAACTACATCTATAATAATCCATTTCACCATATTGAGGGTTTGTTCTCACCCCTGTTTCACATACACTATAATCAGTACTTTTATAAAGACGTAGGACTCCACTCACCAGCTTTTGTTTGAGCCAGAGTTTGTCATCATTGTCATTCATGTCCATGCTCTGGTAAAGTTTTTATTTTTATTTATTTCGTTATTTTGTGTTTGGTTTTCATGTCTTTTACATGGTTGCATGGTAAACCAGAAATATCTGCATCTGCCTTTTATCAATATGTGACACCTCCAATTTCCAAATAACTTCCAAGATTGGCTAAATGGATTATCTATTCTCAAGAATCTTCTTAGTCTATGTTAGACCTTTTAGTGTTTAGTTATTATCAAGTGAAGACTGTGTCTTTAATAGACTGCATACAAGTGCAGTCTTTTATTGTGCAGATTCTGGATAAATAAATATATGTCAAATAAAAAACAATTAAGGCAATAAGTATTTGTAAAACAGACAAAAATACAGACTATAAACCCAGACTACATACACAACCTTGAATCAGAATCTGAACACAACCATGAACAAGACCATAACCAAGGCATTAAATAAGACCCTGAATCAGGCTTGAAATTTTGAACAAGATCATTAACAAGACCATGATCCAGGCTATTAACAAGACTGACAGTCAAAGCCCGAAACAGTCATGGGATCAACGGTCTCTTTTAGAATGAGGCACAAAAACTTAAATACAGTTGGTGATTAAGATGAAAACAGAAACAGGTGTGCATGGAGTAATTTGTACCATGGAGTATTTTGTGGCTCTAAACTGCTAGTGAATTCCAATGTCCAAGTGAGATTTTTCAGTATTCCAATTCACCACAAAGGTGTTCAATATTGTTAAGGTCAGAGTTCTACAGCAGGACATTCAGCAGGTATTCAGGTACAAGTTATTAATATAATAGACGAATTGATGTCTAGACTTCTGGAAGAAACCTAAACCAACAACAGGTAAATTTAGATGATTAATTCAAATTTATAAAGTCACATAACAATGTTTTAACAGGCATTAGTCGCACATGATTGCAGATAATAATGCATCAATTAATGATTTTCACACAACAGATGAACGAATTATGAACCAATAAAAGTGTATGGTTAATTATTAATAAAAAAGATATATATTAAAGCTTTAATATTTTAAAATAAAATGCAACATAAATATATAATACATGCAGCAACCTAAGTTACCCAAGTGTGTGTGTATGTATGTATGTATGTATGTATGTATGTGTATATATATATATATATATATATATATATATATATATATATATATATATATATATATATATATATATATATGATCTTTACAATAATACCTGACTTTATTAACACCCTTGTAGCTGAATGAACAAAAAATCTAGTGAAACATCCTTTCATCTTTACAGAGGAGTGGAGGTTATTATAACAGCAAATGGGGACTAAATGTGGAATGGGATGTTCTAAAATCACTATGGCCAAGTGTCCACAAACTTTTATCTCCATATAGCCAATGTCGATAATTATTTCATGATGGCTATTTGAAATCATTATCTACATAGATTATATAGGCAACAGTTTGTGAACACCAGACCATAACATCCCATTGCACATTAATTACCTATTTGTTGTTATAATAACTATTCTGGGAAGATTGTTCCACTAGATTTAGCAGTGTGCTTATGGAGATTTGTGAAGATTAATTCAGTCATTGGTGTTAGTAAAGTCAGGTACTGATGTAGGTAAGGAGGTCTGGGGTGCAGTCAGCAGGGACATTCATCCCAAAGCTGTTCAATAGGGTTGAGGTCAGTGCTCTATAGCAGGCCACTCAAGATCTTCCAGTTCACCCCATGTAAAGCATATCTTTATGGAGTTAGCTTTGTGCACAGGAGTATTGTAATGCTGGAATTTGGGTCTCGTAGTTCAAGTTACAGAAAAATGTAATGCAACCTCATCAAAAGACATCCTATACACTATATAAAACTGTGTGCCTCTAACTTTGTAATAACAGTTTGGGAATTAACCACATATGGTGTAGTGAAGTAATTAATAGCTCTTGACTTTGTATTGAATTAGCAAAGTTTACAGGATATGGATCAGGTTAATCATCTGTGCATTTTTAAAAAGAGACTGCAAAGAAACACAGCTCACATAATGAGCTCCAAACACACTGAGCGAGCAGATCGATAGAGCACAGTCTTAATGCTCTCAAACTATATACAAATTAATGACAATAAAATAACCAGAGAAATTGCATACACTTTCAATTATACACCAATAGCAACAGTGGCCTGTTGCTATGGGAGACAGACACACAGTCTGGAGTTTCCTAAGTTGCCGACTGAATTATGAAAATACATTCAGTGAGCCTGCAATATGTGACTCTGAAATGGTGAGAGATTGAAGCGACGTTGACATGCAGCCTCATTGATACACTGGCAATGATACATCAGTAGATCAATTACACTGCATACTATTAATGGAGATGTCTTCGCCTGAACTAAGTTTATGCATGTGCACATGAGGCCTGAGTTTATGCTGAGAGTGCAAATAATATTGCCTTTCAGAATCAGCCGTGTGAGGTGTTGCAGCTGTGGATGCATTGAAAGGAGACTTGTTAAATTGTGTTCATTGTGTTTCTTGCTTTAGTAATGCCATTCATTGTCCCTGCATGGGATACCTGTCTGTAATGCAACGCTCTGTTATGCTGCATACAAATCTATCCTCATAGTTCTTACGAACGTCATGGATATTTAGGCTGTTTATGTGAAACCATCCTATAGAGTGTATAGAGTGGTTCTAATGGAAATGATCTCTATACAGAGGTAAGTCATTTGGATGAATAGCGCAGATTTCTTTCTTTCTCTTTCTCTTTGTGTGTGTGTGTGTGTGTGGCTAGTGGTAAGCTAGACATACATACTTTTAGCAAACAAACTGAATCATAAAATAAAGAGAATGATGAGATGTGTGTGTGACACACACACACACACACACACACACACACACTTGTGGGGGTGTGTGTGTTGGAATGAAAAATGCTGGATAATCTGTTTCTCTGCAAGCTGAGCACAAAGAGACTGGGAGTAGTGAACCATGCCGGAAGTGGTGATTAGGCAGGGAAGACACACACTTATGTGCTTGTACACACACACACACACATTAGAAACAGTAAGAGGGAGAGAGTCATGGGTGAGTAGTAATAAGGCAAAACAAAACCTAACAAGGTATACATCACTCACATGGCTGCATGTGTGTGTGTGTGTGTGTGTGTGTGTGTGTGTGTGTGTGTGTGTGTGTGTGTGTGTGTGTGTGTGTGTGTGTATGTCTGTGTCTGTGTGTATGTGTAGGTGCTCCTTTTATATTATTACATTAAGAATTAGAAAATATAGTAGATATAAAGCTGCAGTTCAATTGTGCTCAATTCAATTCAGTAAATTGTTATGCACAGCACACAAGCACACACATTTATGTTGTCCACTGGGTTTCACTCATTATTTTTTTTAAATCTTATACAGATTGTACTATCTATCTATCTATCTATCTATCTATCTATCTATCTATCTATCTATCTATCTATCTATCTATCTATCTATCTATCTATGTCTGTCTGTCTGTCCTATATTGCCACAAGTTTGTAGACACCTGGTCATAAGTATGGTATGTGCTTTTTCAGCATCGTATTCCACATTTAGTCCCTTTTTTTCCTTATAATTCCTTCCATTCTGCCCAAAAGATGTTCCACTAGATTTTGGAGTGTGTTTATGGGCATTTCTGTTCATCAGCCACAAGGGTGTTAATGAAGTCAGGTACTGATGTAGGTAAGGTGAGGAGGCCTGAGGTGCAGTCATAGCAAAGGTGTTCAGTAGAGTTGAGGTCAGAGCTCTATAGCAGAAGATCTTTAAATCCAAACCATGTAAAGCATATCTTCATTAAGTTTGCTTTGCTCACAGGGGCATTGTCCTGCTGGAACAGGTTTGGGTCTCGTAGTTCAAGTAAAGGGAAAATTTCCATCCATCCATCCATCCATCCATCCATCCATCCATCCATCCATCTATCTATCTATCTATCTATCTATCTATCTATCTATCTATCTATCTATCTATCTATCTATCTATCTATCTATCTATCGATCGATCTAATCATTATCTTTCATAAGATTTGTAGGTGCTCTTCAGTTCTTTGGTTATTAAAACAGCAAATGAATATTTGGTTCCCATTTGCTGTTATAATAACCTCCACCTTTGTGGGAATATATGGAAAGGAAGTGGTAGATCAGTGGTTAAAGCTCTGGATTACTTTTTCGAAGGTTGAGGGGTTTGAGCCCAGGTATCGCCAAGCTGACACTCTTGGGCCCTTAAGCGAGGACGTTAACCCTCTATGCTTCCTAACATTGTTGGGATATGTGAAAAAATAATTTTGCTTTACTGTACATGTGATAAGTATAAAGCTCCATTTAGTTCTCTTCTTAATATGTTTTTTCACACGTAAAGAAACATTTCCTACTAGCAGCTCAGATAGATTAATTGTGTAAACTCATTTTAGAGAAGCTCCAAGCACACCAAAGAATTGCAAAATGCAGTGCAATTTTAAATGATTTTAATTAAATAGTGAATTAAAATTTATTAGGCACTGGAATAAAGAGTCCATGGTGACTAAAACTGCTAAATGCTACTGTATTTGGGCAAAATACATTTAGATTGGTTTCACAAGTCTATATTTACTTTTATGGCATTTGGAAGATGCCCTTATCCAGAGCAACTTAGTGTTTCAAGTGTTTTGAAATTTCTATCAATGAATACATACTGATACTGGTTCATTATGAGACAAAGAATATGAACGAAAAATTTAATTAGAAGACAATATAGGTGTATACATTAATTTAAATACTTGTTGTAGAAGTAGGTCTTTAGACATGGTTTAAAAACTTTTAGTGACTCAACTCAGGCACTGTACAATGGTCCTCATAAACCACTGCATGTCTATCAATGAATACATCCTGATACTGGTTCATTATGACACAGACTAAGAATATGACCAGTGGAAAACTCTGCCTGAGGAGAATATAGGTTAAAATGCTGATTTATATCCTTATAATATATAGAGGTAGGTCTGAAAACATGTTTTGAAGAGTTTTAGTGACTCAGCTCATTTCCTGGACTATGGTTCCTTTAAATCACTGCATTCTCATGTGCCACGTTACATGATCTCTGCACCCGAATCATGTTCTCTTGCATTTAGCACATACATATAAGGTCTCACATTTCACCTCACTTTTTCATCTCTTTGTTTGTTGTCAACAGTTGTTCACTGTCCTCGTCTCCATGCTAAGCTTGTGGTTTTTTGCTATTTTTTTCCTTTGTGTATTGTATATTTGCACCTTGTTAAACTGAAAACTTGCCAGCCGAAAGTCTTTACTTTTGCTTTATCATTATTACTGTTTTTTTGACTTGTCATTAAGCTTTATGAAAAGAGGATCTGCTAATGTTTTCCTGTCTGACTCATGAATGAGGCTCGATGAAAATAATAAAACCAAATAATAACATGTATGACAAACCGGAGGTCTATCAGTTCTGTTGAGAAAAAAAAATAGCTTACAATTGGAAAATACCAGATTAAATAACTACACTTCACTTTATGGCCAAATCCAGAACGGTAAAACCAAGTGAGTAATGCTGATTAAAGCTTGCCTCAGCTGTAATGACTATAATGCACATGTTGCAGCTTTTTTAGACAGTACAGACATTAATTACAAACATGGCTTATAAAAACGCACTTTTTACAACTTTTCTGAACAATGCACACAATAAAGCATGTAAGAGTGGGGAAATGTGATTCTCCTCCTACACCAGGTGAGAACAAAACAACCTACCAGGCTTTTATGCAAATGTTAAATTTTTTTTTTTGCTGTGTTGAGAGACGAGGCTAAAGTGGCAGCGCATTATTTGATTCGTTCTCACGGCCAAAACACAGTGGCTTGTTTCTTTGTTTTATATTTAATGAACCAAATGCATTCCTGTAGTGTGGTGTTAATACAGTGTGCCTACAGTGCTTTGGGAATAAAAAAAAAGTGCTGTTAGTAATTTGCCAGACAGCAAAATAGGATTTTTTTTTGGAAATCCAGGGTGTTTTTACGATGCAAGGCATTACAGTGCAGCTGAGCAATAATGTCTCATTCTTTATTGCTGTAAATGTGTAGACATTTATTTATTAATGAATGAGACATCAGACTTACCCATTTACAACTATAATTGTGTTCCTTTACTAACACGTTTTTCTTTTTCAGAGATAATAAAGCTGAACAAACTGCTAAAACTTGTCCAGTTTCTGAGAAACTATAATATGTGAAAATATTCACTTGATGGAAAACTTCCTGACTCCATATTCTAAGTCACATGCTAAACTATTCATTATACCTGTTTTTTTTTTTGGCACTGCTGTTTAGCACTTGTATATTGCCTTGACCTTAACAGCACTCATTTATGCTTCACTAAGATCGATCTCCCAATCATCCCCACTGTGGAGGGATAATGGATTTGCTGAGGATGTCGCTCTTCCTCTGTGTCCTGTGGAGGATGTTGCTCTGCCTCTGTGCAATGTGGAGGATGTTGCTCTGCCTCTGTTTTCTGCTTAGGACATAACACAGAGTGTGTCATTCTCTCTTCTGGCCTTGATTTACATAGTAGAATCAGAATCGTCAGGTCTTTGGGGTACGACAGCAAGTAGTCAACAAATAGCAAATCATGTTAAATCAGGTAAATTGCCCTCTAAGTACAGCTCAACATCGTTCCACTGAAAAAGAATCTCAAAATGAAGTTAAAGAATAAAATTAAAACAGAATATGCATTTAAAGATTTTCCCAGACATTTTTAAATACTGTATTTAAATGCCTGCTGCCAAGATGCTTCTGTGTCACTCACTGATCATGGAAAATGAAACTTAAATCTGTGGGTGGGTGGGAGGATTGGATTTAATAAAAGCTCTTTTTATTTCACATTTTTAGCAACATTATCATAATAGGATGTATATTCACTTATTAGAAGAAAAGCTGTAGTTTCATATAAAATTAGATATTGAGCACTCCGTATATCTAAAATGGCATGATCCTGGCAACACCTCTGCAAAGATTTGTGAGATTGGTATTCGAATCAGGCTCCTCCTGTCGAAGCTTTGAATATTGGACTATTTAGGGTCACCCCTACTGAGAACACTGCCCTAATGAGGCCCTGTTTTTCATTTGTTTCCCTAAAAGTTATATGATGCCCATTGCTTACTGAGTTGTTTATATTGCCTCCAAATGGGGGCTTTGTCAGGATTATGGCCCTGGACTATGTTTCCACTTAGCAAGTGCACCTCCACGTTTCAAGTCACATGCCACACTAATCACTCACATTGGTTCATTGTCCCTGCTATTAAACACTTGCATATTGCCTCACCGTTCACAGTACAGATTGTCTCATATTTGTATATTTGTTCTTAGATTATCTTTGTAGATATTTTGTGCTTTGTTTATAATGTTTGTGTTTTATATTTGCACAATAAAATGATATTTAGCACTCTCCTGGTTGCAACACAGAAAAGTGCAGAAATAAATAAGAAACATGACCCATGAACAGGTTATAATAAACTAAACAACTTTTTGAAAATTCAAAGCTTCTTCACATATTTCCAGTAATATGGGGTTTTAATTAACTCTGATGTGTTATGCACTGGGTTACGGAAAAGACCCAGCTTGAGTTATCTAACCCAGCTGCTTTTTTAAAATGGGTAAAAAAAAAAAAATCACTGGTAAGCTGTCAGGACCCGAACAACCCATTCCTGCTGACCTAGCAGTTTTTCTTTATTTTCTTTCTGCATGCTGTTTTTTTTTAGTTACATTAAAATGCTGGTTGGAAGAAGGAAAGGGGGGATTGTTTTGTTCTCCACAATTACAGAGCCTGAGCTTTAGCTTTTAAAGGCTTGGGAATTGTTTTTTTTTAATTTTTTTATTTTTTTACAGGAATTTCTTATTAAAACTTATCCAAAAGAATCGGACAAAGAAGGATGCTTGAAAGTTGTTTTATGTTTTGGTTAACAAAGATTTACATGAAATTATTTCTGAGGCAAACACTGGTAAAAGTTTTAACATGGAAACATTTAGGACGTCAACCAAAAGAACCCTTAAGACAAAGGTTTTTAAACTTTGGGGTCACATCTGAGATGCTGTAGTTTTAAATATATTAAATCGATTTACTATATACTCTATTCTGATTGGCTAGAAAGTGGACATTGAATGCACAGGTAGTTCTGGTCCATTTAATTATCATTCTAAATGAATGTACTGTGAAATTATAGAAAATAAGGGTAAATCTTTAATTTGTTTTTATATAAAACAACTAGCTAATGCTAACCATTATTTGTATCCTTTCAGTTAGTTTCGAACTGCAAACATCAGTGGCTACTTTTATTTGCCAATGCTGGAAAATAACCATGGTTAAATCCGTATAATCCATGAGTAGGTGTGCATTATACCACTTTAATAAACTATGCATTGTTTAGGGTAGGTTTTGTCCCTTTTGCATCATGCATTAAAATGATTTATTAAAATGATTTGCAGCTGTCAAGAATTTTCCCATGCTTTACTATATTTGTCCACAAGGTGTCCCAAGTTTTTCTGTTGTTATTATTGCTAATTGTTTTCACCTGTGTTCAGTCCCCACTGTGATTTATTTATTTATTTATTTTGTGGGGGGGTATTGTGTGGCCTGCTGATTGTGTTTGCTTCCTGTATCTCCAGCCTTGTATTGTGTTAACCTTTGTAAGTTTTTTGCAAATATCAAACTTTAAACAGGTCTAAGACTGTCCCTGCACTTGGATTTGCACGCTCCCTTGTGGGTCATTTGGAGAGGGTCTGACTATCATGTTGTCAACCCTGAATCGTGTGTCCCGTCCCCCCCCCTGGCAAAAAATATTTTTTAGATGTTCCTATTAACCTACAGTCTAACTTTCTAACGCAAAACACATCAATATATGCTATTATATGCACAGTATGCCCAAAGTGTTAAAATCTCTGCATGAAAATAGCCAAAAGTAATTGAGAAACTAGAGCCTTTATGCCAGGGGTTTATGGATGTGTTGAGGGAAGACATGAAAAGTATACAAAGTATATATGCAAAGTATGCAATTTTCTGTTTCTTTACACGGTTTTCTAATTTGCAAAAGCAGATGAAGAGGAAGGAAGCTTGTGATCTCTCTCTCTCTCTCTCTCTCTCTCTCTCTCTCTCTCTCTCTCTCTCTCTCTTTCTTTCTCTTTTTCTCTATTATGTCCCTCTCGTCAGTTGATACAGTAATTGAGTTCAAGGCCAGCAGTGAGAAGTGAGTGGATGTTGTTAATGTTATGATGTTGGCACACACACACACACACACACACACACACACACACACACACACACACACACACACACACAGTCTATACTGACTGAATAGATGACCTGGAAAAGGGGTGAGGGGAGCTCACAAAGGTGGTGCGTGTGTTGTTTCCGGTGACAGCTGTAATACTTAGTCCTTGGATGGCGCAGTGATGCGGTTTACAATAAGAGCCACTTATTAACTGAATATACACATAGAAATGCAGAGTGCAGTCAAGACTGAGATGAGAGAGAGAGAGAGAGAGAGAGAGAGAGAGAGAGAGAGAGAGAGAGAGAGAGAGAGATATGTGAATGTAAGCACCTTTATGCATTTCATTTTAGTTTTATATTACATCCCAACTTAATCTACATAAAGGCTGTATGAGGATCCTTCTGCATTATGAATAAAGCAGACCCAAATACCATTACCAATTCATCCATTTGACACTCATTCATACAACAATCTAAATGGATTGACTAATGGATAAACAAAAAATTCATGTTTTCTCAAACATTCTGAAATCTTACTGATACCTTTTTAGTGGTCTGCTAATATCTACTTAGTTCTGTGTTGTTTCATGTTGTTTAATAAAGTACATTGCTGTCTTTCACTGTCTACAGTACTGTATTAACTGTACATGGTTGAAATGACAGTAAAAGCCACTTGACCTTTTGAACAGAAAACAACAAGTCAATTCAAATCAAATTCCATTTAAAAGTCTCTCCTCAGAGATTGGCTTAGCGTAATCATAGAATGTATAGCATATATGATAACGAGTGCAAACATGTGAAGGTCAACTAGTACTGATATTATATTGCATAGCAGGGCATGGTGATTGTTACTTATACAGTATTGAAAATTGTAGGTGGATTTGATTATGTTATGAATAATCAAGCGACTGTTCAATTGAAGGTAACTGGTGCTTTGCTTTTCAATTGATTCCTTAGACTTGCAGATGAGTAATGAGTTTAGGGAAAACAATAAATGGAATACTAGAATAATTTCGCTATGTTTCTTTACTCCAAAATGCCAACCAAATACCAACCACAAACTTTATCTAGGAAGATACTTTATCTGGGAGTTTTTCTTTTTCGGCTCGCTCATCAGGGATAAACTTACACTTATAAAGAACATATTCATTATCTGTGTAAAGCTGCTTTGAGACAATGTTCATTGTTAAAAGCGCTATACCAATAAAAATTAATTGAATTGAATTGAATTGAATTGAATTGAATTGAAAAATACCAGGGCTGTAGTCAATCCAGTATATAGCAGTTTCTGATGATTTTAAAATAAATTGCCCAAAATCAGCCAGTTTAAATAAATTACGTGACTTACAATGGTACAAGAAAAATGAGGACATCTGAAGCAAATATCTACCCGGACACATAAAAATTCTCACTTCCTTTCAGTTGGATTAGCTTTGCTAATATCTCTGGAACGGCATGCACCAAAACAAAGTGACAGCAGGAGGCAAAAATCCTATAATCTTGATCGGCTGAGTTGCTTGGGCTTCAGATGTTCTGAGTTCACAGATAATCAAGGCTGGATGTGCCTTGTCAATCACCTGAGTCAACCCCCACATCCGAATCAGCAGTTTAGCATCCAGAATGCTGCCTTTGACGACTCACCGTCAAAGAAAGGATGGTTCTGAAGTCTATTGAATTGAGATTAAACAACCAAATACCAGCTAACACTTGGCTTTTGAATGCAGTCTTGTGGACTTAATGTGTTGTATTAATGTTTCTTTACTTACCTAATGTCTGTTAAGGCATTATTGAAGATACCGCTACCCATACCCTTTTTTCCCATATTGCTATTTATTGCAAATAGGTCACTATGCACTTCTGTTTAGATGTCAACTGCGTTCCATTGATTCAAAGTGTATATATATATATATATGCACACACCAATAAGGCATAACATTTACGTTATAATTAGTATATATAATTAGGCAGCAAGTGAACATAAATTTTGTCCTCAAAGTTGAGGTGTAAGAGGCAGGAAAAATGGGCATGTGTAGGGATTTAAGCACGTTTGACAAGTGCAGAATTGTGATGGCTAGACGGCTGGGTCAGAGCATCTCCAAAACTAAAGCTGTATATTTATGTGACAAATAAGGGCTTCTTCCTCTTCAAATCATTTTCAAAGCATCAGTGTAATTGTTGAATTCAAACTCCCTAAGCTAATAGAGAGGTCCAAAGACCCTAACCAGCTAGTGAATTCAGTTCCAAAGTCCCTAAGCTGCTCCTCAAGTCTATTCCAAATCCCAAAGCTGCTCCTCAAGTCCCAAAGCTTCTTGTAAAGTTAATTCTATAGTCCCCAAAGTGCTTGAAAAAGTCAAGTCCATAAGCTCAAAACTTAGTCCAAGGTGGACAATATGGCCCTATCCAATTTAACAAAATAATCACACATTTCCCATTTAACATATGCTAAAGGGTTAAGGGTTAAGATCCGGGTTTTTTTTTGCAAATAACATAAAATATGGCCACAGTGTCCTGATTGGGTTGAATGTTTTCTGGATAGTATTTGTCTTTTAACAGCATCTGTGTACTTTGCCTTTAATTGGCTTCAACAACTTGTCATGTGCAGTGCATCCTTCTCTAGTGTCTGCAGACAGTTCTAGCACTTGCAGAGGGCAAATAGTTCAGCATGTCTGGTACGCTGCTTTAATGAATTCTGGCCCACGGATGAGCCAACCCAGTCCCAAAAGAATCCGCGAGTCTGCGATGTACGTGCTGGCAGAATGTTCCACGCGAAGAAAGTGACAGCTGAGAGGATTAGAGGTACCGAACAATAATTAAAAGCGGGAGAGAAGGGGAGCTAGAGCTAGAAAGATAGCAGGTGTGGTAATAATCAAGTCCTGTTTAACTCTGTGATTTAACTGTTGCAAACGTTTTTGCAGACATCACATGATCACATGGAGGTTTCAATCCCTCTTGTTCAGCAGTCAATGACTTCTTACTCTTTACTCTTTTTCAGATATTATTGTCTACACCTTTGTCTAGTGAAAACTTTTCCTTTTTACAATTTGAAAAAAGCTGTTAATGGTATAGTTTTGTCTTTATTTAGCAGAACCTAGTGACAGCATATTTAATACCTTCCCTCTGGACATATTAATTTGTCAGTTTGCATTCCCAAAGTGAATAAAAAGCTTATTAAACTGCATTACAGGTAAAACAACCTTTATTATTTTAATTCTATTAAATATTTTACATGGGTTGGACTGGAAAATCTTGACTGGCCTGCTATAGGACTTAACCCTATTGAACAATTTTGGGATGAATTTGGAAATGTAGACTGCAACCCGGACCCCCTCATCTCACCTACATCACCTGACTTTGTGGATGAATGAATCTCCACAAACATCTTCCTAGAATAGTGGAGAGAGTCAAGAGTCAAGAGGCTTTTTATTGTCATTTTTACTATACACAGTGGTACACAGTACACAGTAAAAAACGAGACAACGTTCCTCCGGAACCCTAGTGCTAAACAACACAAACAAAGTGCATCGAGTGCAACCTGGTGCAAACAGTGCAAACAAAAAAACAGTGCAGACAGACAACACAAGACAAGACAAAAGACAAAAAACCAAGTATAGTGCCGACTAGTAAACCTACTGTATACTTGATTATACAGTACTGTGTAAGGAGAAATTTAAAAACTATACCCAGGAGAGAATACAAACAGAACAGAACAATGTAGTGCAAAAAACAGCAGCAAGGAGGTGCAAAGACAGCATGTAAACATTATACTGTAATACAAGGTGCGAGTATAAATAATAATAAATAGATAAATGGTGGTGGAGTGGATCGAGATGAGTGATGATTGTGTTTAGTCCAGGTTGTACAGTTCGGTAACACACATTTGAGTGAGTGTGTGAGTGAGTGAGTGAGTGAGTGAGTGAGTGTGTGCAAGTTCTGTTTCAATTCTGTGTGTTGAGAAGCCTGATGGCTTGTGGAAAGAAACTGTTGCACAGTCTTGTGGCGGCCCGAATGCTTCGGAACAGTTTTCCTGATGGTAGGAGTGTAAAAAGTGTGTGTGACGGGTGTGTGTGATCGTCCACAATGCTGTGTGCTTTGCGGATGCAGTGTGGTGTAAATGTTCATGATAGAGGGGAGAGAGACTACGATGATCTTCTCAGCTGTTCTCACTATCCTCTGTAGGGTCTTGCGATCCGAGACAGTGCAATTCCCAAACTAGGCAGTGATGCAGCTGCTCAGGATGCTCTCAATGGTCCCTCTGTAGAACATGGTCAGGATGGGGGGAGGGAGGTGGGCTTTCCTCAGCCTTCTCAGGAAGTAGAGACGCTGCTGGGCTTTCTTGGTGATGGAGCTGGTGTTAAGTGACCAGGTGAGGTAGTCTGCCAGATGAACACCAAGGAATTTGGTGCTCTCCACAGAGGATCCATCAATAATCAGTGGAGATTGGTCGCTCTGTGCTCTCCTGAAGTCCACAACCATCTCTTTTGTTTTGTCTACGTTCAGAGACAGGTTGTTTGCTCCACACCAGGCAGTTAACCGTTGCACCTCCTCTCTATATGCTGACTTGTCGTTCTTGCTGATTAGACCCACCACGGTCGTGTCATCGGCAAACTTGATGATATGATTCGAGCTGTGGGCGTTGGTGCACAGTCGTGAGTCAGCAGAGTGAACAGCAGTGGTCTGAGCACACAGCCCTGAGGGGCTCCAGTGCTCAGTGTGGTGGTGCTGGAGATGCTGTTCCTGATCCGGACTGACTGAGGTCTCCCAGCCAGGAAGTCCAGGATCCAGTTGCAGAGGGAGGTGTTCAGGCCCAGAAGGTTCAACTTCTCGATCAGGTGCTGAGGAATGATTGTGTTGAATGCTGAGTTGAAATCAACGAACAGCATTCGTAAATATGAGTCCTTGTTATCCAGGTGGGTGAGGGCCAGATGGAGGGTTGTGGAGATGGCATCGTCCGTGGAACGGTTTGGACGATACGCAAACTGCATGGGGTCCAGGGAAGGTGGAAGCTGGGTCTTGATGTGCTTCATGACGAGCCTCTCGAAGCACTTCATCACGATGGGAGTGAGCGCAACGGGACGATAGTCATTGAGGCAGGAGACAGTCGATTTCTTTGGCACAGGAACAATGGTCGTTGTCTTGAGGCACGTGGGAACAACGTTGCTGCTCAGGGAAATGTTAAAGATGTCAGTGAAGACATCTGCTAGTTGTTCTGCACATTCCCTAAGCACTCTGCCAGGAATGTTGTCAGGTCCAGCAGACTTCCGTGGGTTAACTTTGCATAAAGTTTTCCTCACTTCACGTTTTTCTGTACCTGGTATGGTTTTCCTCGCCTTCACGTTGTTCTGTACCATAAAATGGGCGTAGAAGTCGTTCAGCGCATTTGGGAGGGAGGCGTCACGGTCACAAGCAGGTGATGTGGTCTTGTGATTCGTGATCGCCTGGATTTTCTTTGCATGTGCATGCTTTGCCTCTTTGATGGCACGAGACAGTTTCGCCCTTGCTGTTTTTAAGGCCACCTTGTCCCCTGATCTGAAGGCAGAGTCTCTTTGTTTTAACAGCACACGCACATTTGCAGTCATCCACGGCTTCTGGTTGGAGCGTGTAGTGATGGTCTTGGAGATGGTCACATCATCAACGCACTTGCTGATGTAGCTGGTCACTGATGATGTGTACTCCTCCAAGTTGATGGAATCGCCGTTGGTTGCAGCCTCTCTGAACATGTCCCAGTCAGTGCACTCAAAACAGTGCACTCAAAACAGGAGGATATTATAACACAGCCCAGCCCAGAAATGTAATCTATTGATTGGTGTTCATAGACATGAATTTTCCTCTTTTTATTTTGTCACTGAGGAAGAATTTCTGTTTAATGTATTTCAATAGGACATATTTTTGTTTTTCTTCCTTTCTGTTATTGATTTTTGAAATCTTCAAGCACCAGTACTTAACATTTAAGCAGATTTTATCCTTGTTTTTATTGCTTAATATTTGATAAACTACTCGCTATTATAAACCCTCGTCAGTGGTTCCTTCCCGTCCAAATACAATACATATATTTCCCCGCTTAATTAAGGAGACTGCGTTAATTAAAAGACACACACATTTATTACAGTATAACCCTAACGCCAAACATATAGTTTCTGCCTTATTTTCTGATAAAAAAGTTCTGTCAGCTTTACCCATGATCCTCTGCCGTTGTTATGGAGACGGAGGCAGTCTTGCACAAAAAAAGAGGGAAATTCATGTCCATGAACACGAAACGAACAATTTAGGCTATATGACTATATCACAAAATGCCATGAGACAGCAAATGGGGACTAAATGAGGAATGGGATGTTCCAAAAAGTGTCCACATTTTTTTTACCCAGCAAAATATGTTGTATACATGTGTAAAAAAAGATTTTATCAACTTTTTTCTGTCAGTATGATAAATATTAATAATTACCATAAATAAAAAAATGCAAAAAAACAGCCAAAACAATACCAATAATTGAAATGTTTTTTTCTTTTAGATTTAATTTAATGTTTAATGTTAAAATAAAAACGTTTAATTTTTCACATTTGTCAAGGATTCCCCTGCCACGCCCCCCTCAGTAGCTGTCAGAGATGCACCCTGCCACGCCCCCCTCAGTAGCTGTCATGGTTCCTCGTTATCCCGTGCCTGCCTGAACGACCGAAAGCTGTGGCTCGTTACGGATCAGACTATATAAACTCACGTTCTCGAGTCACAGGCTGTCGGTTCTTGAACGTCATGCTGGTGATTTCCCGTGGCTGCTTTCCCCGCTGGTTCCTTTGCCGAACGCCGTTCCCGTGAGGACTATTCGAGGTCATAGGAGTTTACTTTCGTTTTCGGACTCTTGTTGAGGATTTCGGGTCCCGAGCGGATACTTTTTGGTTTGCGGACATTTGCCTGAGTTACATTTTGTGTTTGGAAAATAAAGGGACATGATTGAGTTATTTCCGCTTCCGCGTCATGGTCGGCAGCCTGACAACACTTTTTTTTATGCAACTATGTGACAAACCTTTGCTCAGTGCTCTCCTGTCTTTTCTGTAATAAGTCACACATCAACACATGATCTCTGGCAGTGACCTCTGAACCCATTTTTTATTCCCACCCCCTCTCTGCATCTGAATCGTCCTAAATTGACCCTGACATGATGCTGGAATTTAATGAGGATAACTGATTGAATTTCTACAATAGCATATTGAGAAACGGCATCATTAAAATCCGACTCCTACACATACACATACTCGCACACATACATGCACTGTGCACACACCCACACCCGCTGTCTGCCACTGTGCTAATCCCCATTATCACCAAACTTCTGCACTGTCTGAGAAATGGGCAGAGCTTTTAACACCTCTCATTACTGCAAGCATTATGAGTTTGTGGTCATTTGCAGAATTAGAAAAGAGCTCAGTGTTTTCTGTGTATACCTTATGTTGGACTTCTGGTCTGAAGGTTCAAAGACTATCAAGCTGCCATTCCTAGCAATACCTTAAACTCTCAACTGTTCAATTTAAATAAAATAATTGCATATTTTTTGGATATGGACGGCTGCCAAATGCCATTAAAGTAATAGTTAGTAGGGTTTTAGCTCACTCATGACCACTATACTTACAGGCAAATTCTGGTTAGTGTATCTAGTTACACTGCCTTTAAAAAGGAACCAATGATGTCATATGTCCTAATCTTTTGTTTAATATTATATTTTAGAAACTGAATCCATGATAAAAAAAAAAGAAATATCTTGCTTACATTTACAGCATTTAGCAAATGCTCTTATCCAAAGCAACTTACATTTGTCTTCTTCACACAACTGAGTGGCTATTGAGGTTACAAGCTGTGATTTGCCATTTAACGTCGGTTATCTCGGTGCAGCCGGAGAAGAACTCGCGAAAGTGGCGGAAAAATCAAGTCTTACAGCTGCTACAGGTGTTGTATTGTATACTGGTGAATCTCTGCTGTTAGTTAGTGCTAGTGTTCGTAGTGTTAGTAGGAGCGCGGCGCGGCTTTGGGAAGAAAAGAGCAGCCGTTGAGAGAGTGCCGGTGGGAAGACACGTACCGGGAAACGCATGAGCGATAACAACGACCGCCGTGAACCAACATATATGAACAATAATGGACAGTGAGAGTGTGTAAGTTTAAATAGGAGCTGGTGATGATGCTAAAGGAGCACCATATGTGCGCGATTGAAGCCGGGAGCTTCAGAGAAAGCGGCCGAGAAAGCACCTGACACACTGAAGGGGGCCGAAGGGGGCGTGGCAGGTGGATTCCTGACAGATAAACATGTACTGTATGTATTTTTATAGCATGCCTGCATCAAACAAATCGCGGCAACGCTGTTGTGTAAAAAACCCCTTCAAAAACACGTGCATGCACATTCTCATTTATTAACGCACATCATGTACATAAAGAAATTTCAAGCACGTTAATATATTGCCGCCATTTTGATTTTCGTTTATCTCGATCATCGGTTACCTCGATGCTTTTTGGCAACCCCCTAGGACATCGACATAAACGGGTTCCACTGTAGTATGACATAAATGGTCAGGTGTCTAAATACTTTTTCAAGGCATTGTTTGTGAGAGAATCAGACCTAGACTGCATGCTATATAGTTCTATTCAAATCTATATTCAAAAGGTTCACAATAATCATAGATAAAACAATATTGTATATTGAGAATATACACTGACCGGCCACTTTATTAGGTACACCTTACTAGTACCGGGTTGGACCCCCTTTTGCCTTCAGAATTGCCTTATTCTTCCGTGGCATAAATTCAACAAGGTACTGGAAACATTCCTCAGATATTTTGGTCCATATTGACATGATAGCATCACACAGTTGCTGCAGATTTGTCGGCTGCACATCCATGATGCGAATCTCCCGTTCCACCACATCCCAAAGGTGCTCTATTGGATTGAGATCTGGTGACTGTGGAGGCCATTTGAGTACAGTGAACTCATTGTAATGTTCAAGAAACCAGTCTGAGATGATTTGCGCTTTATGACATGGCGCGTTATCCTGTTAGAAGCAGCCATCAGAAGATGGGTACACTGTGGTCGTAAAGGGATGAACATGGTCAGCAACAATACTAAGGTAGGCTGTGGCGTTGACACGATGCTCAATTGGTACTAATGGGCCCAAAGTGTGCCAAGAAAATATCCTCCACACCATTACACCACCACCACCAGCCTGAACCGTTGATACAAGGCAGGATGGAGCAGGATGAATTTGTATCTAAGTAATGAAAATGAGCCATTGTTTTAATCCATTCAGTCAGATTTGCACTTGCTGGTAAATGATGGTGGTATACAGTAAGTGGAATAATCCATGAGTAAACGTGAGGTCTAACATCATTTTCAAATCAAGTCAAGAGTCAAGAAGCTTTTTATTGTCATTTCAACCATATATAGTTGACGCAGTACACAGCGAAATGAGACAATGTTCCTCCAGAACCCTGGTGCTACATGAAACAACAAAACGCTACGTAACAGAAAACCACAGAGCTAAGGACTAGTAAGTGTCCTCGCCACATTAAGTGCATCGTGTGCAACCTGGTGCAAACAGTGCAAGACAGTGTAGGAAAAACACAAAATAGCGCCGGCAGTAAACCTTCTGTATATTATACAGTACAGTGTGCAGAGAGAACTGAGTACAGGAGTGTACTTGTAGGTAAACAAAAGGGTTTGTACAATACAGCAGTCAAAAAGGATGTGCAAAACAGCATGTAAGCAGTTTGTAATAATGAAGTGATATAATATGGGTGGTATTAAAGACATGGATGTGTAAAATGAGTATAAGTTTGAGTTTGAGTCCAGGTTGTACAGAGCAGAAACACAGTTGAGTCTTTGTGTGTGAGTTTCAGTTCAGTTCTGTGTTGAGACACCTGATGGCTTAAGCGAAAAAAAATTGTTGCACAGTCTGGATGTGGCGGGACCGCTTCCCTGATGGTAGGAGAGTGAAAAGTGTGTGCGATTGGTGTGTGGGGTCCTTTTTAATAAACCCCACACCACACAGACAATGACCCATAGGCAGGGTAGTGCATTAAATTTATGTAACGCACACCGAGCCATGGATTATCTCTTCAATATATGTAATAAACAATCTGTAAACCCTTTCTGAAACTCCAAATAGTAAATATTTTGGCTCTAGTGGCTGAATTAACTTTTCTTTTCTTTTTTTTTTTTGCATATATAATTTAATTTAATTGAATTTAATCAGTGCTCTAGGAGCTTGGAATAAAGCCAATCTGAAAAATAGGCAATGCTATGCAAAAACACATCTAGTATGACCAGAAATAAACGCAAATTGCCTATCTTGCCTGCTGCAAATTAGGCCCAAAATAAACATCTTCTCTGGCTTTCTGGGCTCAAGAGGAGCAGCTTTAAGACCATTCAGCCTCAAATTAGGCACTATCAAAGAGGCTCTCGGATAAATTTGAGTAAATAAATAAATAAAAGCTGTAAATAGCCGGTTATAGAAACGGGACTTTGAAACAGCTACTTTCCAATGTGCCAGCTGTGGATGTCCATTTAGCAGAGTTGAATAATAATAATAATAATAATAAAAGAAGTCTCATAATTGATTCCTCTCTGCAAATTGAAAATCAGAATTGCACCCATGATGGAGAAACTATTTTAGGTTTGACCGGGCAGATTAAGGTGTATAAAAAGCATGAGCGAAATTGGTTGCAATTTTCTGGTTCTTAAGCAAAGACACCTGTTTCCCACACTCTTGTTTGAGTGTGTGTGTTATAATGGTGTTTTGTTTATGTAGTATATAAGTATATGCATCTGTTGCTAAAATTGCTTTCATAAACTATGTACAGTTTTTGTATCGTGCCTGTTATACAGTATGTGTGTTATTATAGGAAGTCAGAGTGTTGTTTTTGTATCTAAGTTTAACAACTGTCTATAAATATAGAAATGTTTCATATTTTATGAAAACATGAAAAGCTCGAGATTTGTATCTTTTTTTTATTTTATCAAGCTCAAGTCTGGATTAGATTACAATGAATTGTAGGTTGTTTTATGTATACTATATTGCCAAAACTATTCACTCACCCATCCAAATAATTTAATTCAGGTGTTCCAATCACTTCCATGGTATAAAATCAACACCTAGGCATGCAGACAGCTTCTACAAACATTTGTGAAAAAATGGGTCAACTGTTAGTGGTATTATAACAATGTGGAAGCGATTGGGAACGACAGCAACTCAGTCACAAAGTGTTAGGCCATGTAATATCCCAGAGCGAGTCAGCGGATGCTGAGACGCAAAGTGCACAGAGGTCTCCAACTTTCAATAGCTACAGACCACCAAACTTTATGTGGCCTTCAGATTAGCTCAAGAACAGTGCATAGAGAGTGTCATGGAATGGGTTTCTATGGTGGAGCAGCTGCATCCAAGCCTTACATCACCAAATGCAATGCAAAGCATCAGATGCAGTGGTGTAAAACACGCAGCCACTGGATTCTAGAGCAGTGGAGATGTGTTCTCTGGACTGACGAATCTAACTTCACTGTCTGGCAATCCGATGGACAAGTCTCTGTTTGGCAGTTGCCAGGAGAACGGTAAAGTTCCAGTGAAGGAACACTTAATGCTTCAACATAAGACATTTTGGACAATTTCATGTTCCCAACTTTGCGTACACAGTCCTGTTCCAACATGACTGTGCACCAGTGCACAAAGCAAGGTCTATAAAGACATGGATGCGTGAGATTGGTGCGGAGGAACTTGACTGGTCCTGACCAATAGACCACCTTTGGGATGAATTAGAGCAGAGATTGTGATCCAGACCTACTCATCCACTTTCTCTTGGCTGCACTGCTTTCAGTACGTGTATGTGGATGTTACATTTTTGTTCACTCAGATTTCAGATTTCAAAGTCAGTAGTGCTGGCCTTATGAGTCTGCATCTCTGGTGAGAAGGTTGCTATTTTATAAAAAAAATATATGTTTTTGTCATGTTATTAGACAAATATTTATTCTAACCTGCTCCAGATGATGTAGGTGCACAGTTGCGGTTGTAGTGTAGAGGTTTGAAGTCTTAACTGGGTTTCTTGCTTTAGTAAAATAGTATTCACCCTCCATATGTGAAATGCCTCTCTCTCTGTAATGCCTCTGTAGTGTTGTTATATTGCGTTTTTGTATCGCATTGATGGTTTTTATAATTGTGACGTGATAGTGGTGGTATTAAGAGGTTGATTAAGTCGGGTAAAGTCCCCAATAAAGGCCCAGGTACCAAAAGCATGGCATGCCACTGGGTCCATATATTATAGTACTCAAGAAATGCAAATAACCTTTTAGAATCTTTTATTACCTTTTATCTATCACATTATAGAGTGGTCTTTTATAAGATATACCTTTATTCGTCCCACAGCGGGGAAATTTCTCAATTATTGTTTCCAGTATGAGGCACACCTGTGCAATAATCATGCTGTCTAATCAGCATCTTGATAAACCAGATTTCTAAACAATATTTGAGACAAATAGGCCTTTTGTATACATAGAAAAAGCCTTAAATCTTGGAGTTCAGCTCATGAAAAATGGGGCAATAACAAAAGGGTTGAGTTTCTAATTTTGTTTAGAATATATATACTACTGCATCATACCAAAGCATGGAGATGTTCAGAAGATGGCAGTGGAGTTTTTAACAAGATTCTTCAACAAGATTTTGAAAGGTGAGAGGATACCTGAGGAATGGAGAAGGAGTGTGCTGGTACCGATCTTTAAGAATAAGTGCAGACCTGCAGTAACTACTTTGGAAGAAGTTTCAGTGCTAACCGACTTTTTTTTTTTTACAGACTACAGAACACAGCAATATAATGAAGGACTGTATGTTGATCCAATTTTTGCTTTATTTGATTATAGAGAGTGAGGTATTATTTTGTAATTTCCCATAGTGACATGTAAAGTGGCAAGTAAAGTAAAACAATTTGTAACACTACAGATATGCATAAAATGTTGCAGCATTGGATAGATTAGTGTTTTTGCCTGTATGTTAGAAGAATATTACAGTGCTCTGATTCATTCAGCTTTTGAGTCACACCATTTACTGAGTGCAAACATCTTCAATTTGTGTTCAATATATATTGAGGAAAAAAAACCTACTTTTTTTTCACACACTGAATGAATACTATAAACTGCATAACACTTTTGCTAATTAATAAAAGTCGCAGATATTTTCTAAAAGAGATCCTAGCTATGTCTATGAATATTAATATATAATAAATATACCCTATGTACCAAAGTATTGGTACACAAATTTTTGAAGCCATATTATATTGAAGGTGTAACCAACTGAAACTGCAGTGTGCTTTAGCTGTATCTTGAATTTATTCTCTTCTGGTGAGGTAGGATTCTGACTTTGTTATCTCAGTTAATTATAGAGTGTTGGTCTGTGCTTATTAATTATCTCAAGTGATTCAACAAGGGTGGTTTCAGTCTCACTTGAGTTGTGAATTGTGGGCAAGGTTTTACTCACCTATATTGAATGTGCTCCATAGTAGATAACCCTCCTAAGGCCGGTAACGCTTAGTGTTCATTTATTAGTACATATATTGTACTTTTGTTTTCTTCAAATTCATACATTGATCTCAAATTGGCAGATCAGTCATGTGTCTTAAACCCATCTCTGTAGTCACCTCTTACAGACACAGATGTTCTCATCCACAGAACAAAGGTCACATTCCCAGTAACTTCATCTACCCTCCTCTATTGTCTCAATCTCTAACAGGGTGGTAGGTGGACTTTGGAATTGCCAGTCGGCTAAGGAAAGCTGACTTAATCACAGCCTTAGTTTCCTACTACGCCTTTGACTTTCTGGCACTCACTGAGACCTGGATATCCTCAAAGAACACTGCTACACCAGCTGCTCTGTCTTCTGCCTATGCTTTCCTGTATTCTGTTGACTGGTTTACTGTTGTCACAGAAATGGTGTTTCACCATGTCATCTTTTGAATTTCATGCAGTTTCAGTTACTTCTCCAATCAACCTCTTCATCATTGTTATCTACCGCCCTCCTGGTCCCTTGGAGACTTCCTAGAAGAGATGTACACATTCCTCAGTACTTTCCCTTCTGACAGCACCCCTCTGACATTTCTTGGTGACTCCAACCTCCCATCTGACAAACTTCAGTCATCTTACTTTTCTGAATACCTTATCCTTGACATATAAAAGCTGCCCTCCCACACACAAGGAAGGAAATGTCCTGGACCTAGTTTTCACCCGCCTTACCCCAGCTACAGACATGACTGCTAGCCCACTTAACATTTTTAATCATCACCTGGTTTTCTTTTTAATCACGCTTCCTATTCTACCAAAAAATTATTTACAACATCTCTCTCTTATCCGTCCTAGTCAAGTCAAGTCAAGTCAAGAAGCTTTTATTGTCATTTCAACCATATATAGCAGATGCAGTACACAGTGAAATGAAACAACGTTTTTCCTGAACCCAGGTGCTACATGAAACAACATAAAACAACAGTCACAGAACAGAAGAACACAGGAACTAAGATCCTCGCCACATAAAGTGCATGTGTGCAACTGATGCAAACAGTGCAAGAGACAACACAGGACAGTGCAAGACAACACAGGACAGTGCAGGACAACACAGGACAATACACAAAATATAAAAATAAAAAACAGCAGTAGCTCTGCCAGTAAAACCTGTCGTGACAGGATAAGGTGCACAGTAGCAGAAATGTAAACAAATATAAACAGAATTTTGCAATTCAATAATAGTGTAAAAAATATAGTAGCAGCAGTCAAGATAAAGTGAACAGTGACCAAGGGATTAACGGAATATTGTGCAAAAAGAGCAAGTCCCTGAGATCAGCAACAAACGGAATGTAAACATTATGCTATAATGAGAGGTGTGAATGGTACTGAGACCTGGGTGTGTGAAGTGTATGTGTGTTGAGTCCGGTTGTACAGATCAGTCACTCAGTTGTGTGTAAGTGTGTGTGTGTGTGTGTGTGTGTGTGTGTGTGTGGTGTGTGTGTGTGGTGTGTGTGTGTGTGTGTGTGGTGTGTGTGTGTGAGAGAGAGAGTTCAGTCCAGATGTTTGTTCAGGAGCCTGACGGCTTGCGGGAAAAAACTGTTGCACAGTCTTGATGTGACGGCCCGAATGCTTCGGAACCGTTTTCCTGATGGTAGGAGGGTGAAGTATGTGTGTGAGGGGTGTGTGTGGTCATCCACAATGCTGTGTGCTTTGCGGATGCAGTGTGTGGTGTAAATGTCCATGATAGAGGGGAGAGAGACTCCGATGATCTTCTCAGCTGTTCTCACTATCCTCTGTAGGGTCTTGCGATCCGAGACGGTGCAATTCCCAAACCAGGCAGTGATGCAGCTGCTCACGATGCTCTCGATGGTCTGCAATCTCCTAGCCTCCGCTCCACCTTTTTTCTTTTCTGTAGCTTCATGTACCCTTTCATCTCTTCCTGACCCTGACTCCTTTTCTTCTCTACTTTGGCACTGACTCCTCTCCTCCCATTTTTTAACCATGGACCTCCTCTGCCCCTTGACCACAAAACCCAAGAAGAATTCTTGTCCCACACCCTGACTGTCAAAATTTTTTTGCAGCAATTTGCGAGAACTCAGCGCAGGAGAGAGGATGTGGAAAAAATCACAACTTGATGCAGACCTCAAATGTTACCGTGCACTCCTGACAAAATTGTCTTTGGATGTGACTTTTACTAAGACTGCCTTCTAAAAGGAAAAGCTCAAGGCCTCTGCACAAGATCCTTGTAAGCTTCACATCTTCTCTTAACTACTCAACCTCTCTGCTCCACCTGCTCCATCCTCCATGACAGCTTATGACTTTGCCTCCTTCTATGATAAGAAAATTAGGGTTAAGATTTAAGAAAATCTGCCAGACCTTCACTTCCGCCCCAACAATGACTACAATACACAGCCAGGAATCCCCTACTCCTTCGTTGTCAAGCTTCTCAACCATAACAGAAGATGAGATACTGCAAGTCATCCAGTCTTTCAATCCCACCACCTGCCCTCTGGATCCAATCCCTTAAACGATGCTTCAGACCATCTTACACACCTCCTGACCTGCATCTCCACAATCATCAACGGGTTTTTAACATCTACTATTTTCAAGCAAGCAATGATCATTCCCATCTTGAAGAAACCCGCTCTGGATCCATCAGACATCAACAATTACAGACCGGAATCACTTCTCTCCTTTTTTTCTAAATCTCTAGAATGCATTGTTTTTAACCAACTGTCTGTCTATCTCTCACAGAACAACCTCCATGATCCAAACCAGTCTGGCTTCAAAGGGGCCCTTTTCACAGAGACGGCCCTTTTTCCTGTTTCTGAGAAACTGCATGGTGCTTGAGCCAAGCTGTCATCTGTACTTATCTTCCCTGACATTTCAGCAGCATTGGACACAGTCAACCACAAGACTTTCTTATCTACCCTCAGGATCCTCAGTATCCATGAAACAGCATTGGAATGGTTCCTACCTGGAAGGTCGCTCATACCAGGTAACATGAAGAGGGTCCACATCTGCCCCACGCAGACTCTCAACTGGTGTCCCACAATGCTCAGTACTTGGTGCCCTCATTTTCTCCCTTTATACCCACTCTATTTGTAGTCATATCCTCACATGGGTTGTCTTACTACTGCTATGCTAATGACACTCAACTCATATTTTCTTTCCCTCCCTCAAATACCACAGCTTTTGCTCGGATCTCGGATTGCTTGACAGACATATCTTCATCAATAAATGCTCATCAATTAAAACTCAACCCCAACAAAACAGAACTGCTGGTCATCCCAGGTGATTCATCTCCAGGTCAAGATCTCCGACTAACTCTTCATGACTCTCTGTTTACTCCTTCAGCCACTGTTCGCAACCTTGGGGTAACTATGTACAATCAACTGTTCTTTGCCTCACATGTTGCTAATGTAGCTCGTTTTTGTTGATTTCTTCTCTACAAAATCTTTGGGTTTTGATCATTTCTGTGCACACAGGCTGCCCAGGTGCTTGTTCGGCTCTTGTCATTTTAAAACTGGACTACTGCAACTCTCTGGTGGCAGGTCTTCCTCTGAACGCTATTCGTCCACTGCAAATGATCCAAAACGCAGCTGCATGACTTCCACCCAACTGCTGCTCTCCCTTCACTGGCTTCCAGTAGCTGCACATATTAGATTTAAAACACTGATGCTTGCCTACAAGGCCAAAAATGGACCAGCACCATCTTACCTCAAAGATCTCATCTCCCCACTGCACCATGTTTCTAAGATCCTCCAGCACTGCTTGCCTGGTACTAGCTTCTTTTAGAAGGAGAGGTTAGTATACTTCAAGGCTCTTCTCTGTTCTGGCACCAAGGTGGTGGAATGAACTTACCTTAGATGTCCAAACAAAACAGAGTCCCTAGCTATCTTAAAGTTAGGGGTTGAAAACCTACTTTCCTGAAACACTTAAACTAGCACTTTCCAAGTTTGCTTTGTAAAAATCAAGATTTTGTATTCTGATTTATCTTAAGTTTGTAATCTGGCATAACAGTGTAGATTTCATTGCTAGGAACTCAAAGCACTTTTGTACGTCGCTCTGGACAAGGGCATCTGCTAAATGCCACAAATGTAAATGTAAATTCATGGAGAAGTACAGATGTTTTGAAATACTCTGGTAAAAGTTGAAGTACTGACCACACATTTTTTCACTCAAGTTAAAGTAAAGAAGTTTGGGCTCTGACTTGTACTACTTGTATACTTGTAGCTATTACTACTCTCTGTTTTAGTGTCACGCTGGTAACTGGACCTATATTAATATATTTATACAAAGGAATCTTAAATTTTGTTACCTAATGAATTTATCCAGGCTGAACAGCCACCATATAGAACACAAGCAGAGAAAAGATAATGAAGATCAGGTGATCAGGAATGTGTCTGTTCTCAGCCATGTTTACATCACTGACTCCCTCTGTCTCATCCACGTTAACCACATATATCTCGTTGTCTTCTGCCTGCTCATTGTTAGCTTAGTAAACTAGCCTACGTCTGTGGTGTGTGAGAGCCAGGAAATGATACACCAGTGGTATGTTGAAAAAGCCACGCAATGGCAGGAAATCGGTTGATGGACTGAAAACAGCACACAATGAGAAGAAAAAAAAAGATTTTAGACCAAAAGAATTTAAACTAATGTAATGAGCCTGTTTTCTACTTTGTAAGAAGTAGAAAGTACGGATATTTGTGTAAAAAAATGTATGAGTGAAAGTAAAAAGTTGTCTAAAAAATTATTAGTGAAGTAAAGAACTGATACCAGAAAAATCCAGTAAGGAAGTATTTGTACTTCCTTACTTCCCACCTCTGTATAGAATGCTTCTGTATGTGGTAGCAGGAAATTCTCCCTTCAGTTGAACAAAGAGACCCAAACCTGTTCTAGAATGACAATTCCCCTGTGCACAAAGCTAGTTTTATATTTTTATATATATATATATATATATATATATATATATATATATATATATATATATATATATATATATATATATATATATAAAAATATATATATATATATATATATATATATATATATATATATATATATATATATATATATATATATATATAAAATAGATATAAATGGTGTACATGGGTTGGAGTAAAAGCTCTTCAGTGACCAGTTATAGAGCTTTGACCCAAATATAATACATTAAACAGTAACAATAAGAGAAAATAAAAAATAGTAATAATGAGGCAGCATGTAAAGAAGTGTATGTATACAGTATATGTTAAATAAGTATTAATTTATTAGCATAAGGTACTTTTATAAAAATATGGAAGATGGAGGTGTACAAGGAAAATGTAGGATATGTCTGAAAGGATACGCCACGTAAAAGGCACTACACCACAAGAGTAGCACTATTCTGGATTCTATGAGCTATCACTATCACTATCTTGAATCAGAAAAAAAACCCCATCACATTCAGCAGAGCAAAGGCATTAAAACCCAGAGCAGCTCCATCACAGAAATTATATCTGCCAAAGATATAACGTGATTTTTCTCAAAATAGAGAACACAGTGCATAGTTTTTGTTTGATAATTTCATAGTATAAAATCTCAGTTCAACCTGCACTCGAGGTAAAAGTCATCGATTCATGATTCACTCTCCTGCCAGCAGGTATGACAGACATGATTTGATCAGGCAGATCAGATTTGCTGCTTTTTTTCTACTTGATCACATTTTAGCTGGATGTTGACTGCCTTGATTGATTATCTTACAATTGGATAGTAAGAAATTAGGTCCTCAGAATGTATGCATTACACAAGAGAACATGTGTAGGCATGGGCTGAATGACTGATACGCAACATGTAGTGTATAGAGCACAAGGATTTATAGTTTCCAAGAAAACCGTTCCTGTTCTTGAACGAATAAAGGAATAGCCATGAAGCATTTTCCGACTCTTCACTAACAATGCATTGATTTCTTGCACTGTCTGGAAAGGTCATCTTACAAATTCAACTTTGAGAGAGATTTCTACCTGATTTTGGCCATAAACAGTTATATCGAATGTAATATATAAGGCTGAGCACACTTTCATAACTGGTTCTGGAGTCGATTTTGTCTTAGCTAAAGTTTTTAATTATTGTTAACACCAATTTTCAAACATTTTACCAACTTCAACACCAACAAAATTCAGATTTTTTTGCCTTATTCTGTGTACTTCTTTTCCAGGCTCTTGGATAACTTTTCTCTTGGAGATGTGGTAGCTCAGTAATTACAGCTCTAGGTTACTGATCAGAAGGCTGGGGGTTCAAATCCTGGTATTGCTGCTGTGCTCCAGGGATGCTGTATAATAGCTAATCCTGTGCTCTGATCCCCAGCTTCAAAAAATGAATAGTATATGTGAAGAAAAGATTTTCATTGTGCTGTAATGTACATCTGACAAATAGAAGCTTTTCTTTTATAGCCTACACTGCAACACCTACATAAATTAAAGTGTTTCATGTAAACAAGCGCAAAATTGGAACATGTGACTACATAATATTTATTATACATGTGACTACATAACATTTTTATTCATGGCATTTGGCAGCCTGGCTTACAGTTATCTTATTTACACAACTGAGGCATCTAGGGTTAAGGGCCTTGCTCAGGGGCCCAGCAGCAACAGCTTGGTGATGTTGTTCAATGCCAGATGAGGAAGAGTTCCCTTTTAAGTCTGGTTCCTTTCAAGGTTTCTTCTCTGAACAAGTCTAAAGGAGTCTGCTTTGAGACCATTCTTAAATAGACTCAGAAGTATCCGATCTTAATGGTCTTAACCATTGAGGTACCTTTCATATTATGTACAGATAAAGGGCAAAACAGGCAAGACTTTGGTTTCATGCTGCTGAAATTGATTTATTATTTACATTGATATCTGCCTTTAAAATGTACCATTCTGAATGTAATTGCAAAAGAGAAACCCCCCACAGGTACTATTTATAAAAGCCTTCACCGGGTCTGTTGTGAAAACCTGAATTGTGCAGACTAAAAATAAATAAATCAATACTGTGATCAACTAAGTAATGAAACTTGTGGAGAAAAATGGATCATAAAATGCCAGGCTGACATTCAGATCAAGAGGTTACAGAAATCACGCTGGACTGCTGCCTGCAAAACCATGCTGGACCATCTGTTATACCCACATGCGATCTCTAACATCTGTCTGATGACGTGAATATCTTTGGGACAAAACTAGTAGAAAAAAATTATCATGACCCTGACCAGGTAGTTACTAAGGATGAATGCGGGAACGCTGTAAATGCATCGAGAAACGGCTTTCTTTGTCCCTCGAGTTGTCCATGCTGTCTGTCTATCTATCTATCTATCTATCTATCTATCTATCTATCTATCTATCTATCTATCTATCTATCTATCTATCTATCTATCCTTAGATGTTAATTTGCCTTTATTAGAGATCACCCACCTGGAAACAGTTTGGGCGTTGGTTAACATATAACAATACACACAAACACATTGGTTATATGGAGGGTAGTGTTGGTTTAGTGGTTAAGGCTCTGGCTTACTGATCATAAGGTGGTGGTCTTCAAGTCCCAGTATCACCAAGCTGTCACTCTTGGGCCCTGGAGCAAGGCCATTAACCCTAACTGCTCGAGGGGTCACGTGTTTTAGCTGAGCCTGTGTGCTGACCCTAGCTTCCTGCCAATTCGGGATATAAGAAAAAAGATTTTAATTGTCCTGTAAAGTACATATTTCTCGTTTTATTCTTTTAAAAAGGAAATGTTATAGTATGTATTGCTGGGCCTCTTTAAAGTTTTTAGCTTAAGCATAATGTTAAAAACAGGGCTCAGTTTGTCAAAACACTAAACACAATTCACACATCCACACACACAAATAGCAAAACACCTCAATTATTTTGCAAAAATACTTTATTCAAATCTTTATCATAATTTAACGAAACCCATTTTTTGACACCGTATCTCATCCCTTCACCTAGCTTGATCCGGCTTCCTTGACTTCTTCGACATCACAGGTGATGTCCTTTTTTAAAAGACAGTGAGAGAAGCATCTTCTTGAAGCTGAATCCATCCTTGCACAGACCCTGCATCAATTAAGTCACAGGCCTCCTCTATGGCTGGAATGAGGGGTATCCTGACTGAATGGAGAGTTATTTAGCTCTCTACTGCCCCCTACCGCTCTGTATACAGAACATCATGCACATACATAATTCCTTAGTTTAGCCATGCAGCTCACGTGTACAGACACAGTCAACACACAAGCACACACGCACACAAAATAGATTGCACTAAAATAAATAGTTTTTCCATTCTCACCTTTATTCTCATCAAAATATTGCATTTTGTACTTTTTTGCAGATAAGTGAGAAACCAGCCCTTGAAGCGAACACATGCCCAGTAAAAGGCCAGAGCCTTTCATGCTCGCATTAAAAAAACTATCCTGTCACATGTACACTGCAGATTTCAAACTATTGTGTTTTTGTTCCAGCCCTGCCTTAAAAAATGCAAGAAAAAAAACACTGCTTTATGGACACAAAGAAAGGACAATGAAAATGTAACAAGCTCTCCAGACTGGCACTATCCTTTTAACTTCACCTCTCCTCTGGAAAAAAAAGGGCGTCATGGAGCCCGCTTTGATGTCCGACACGTGCTGATTACCCAGAGGCCACTTGACATCGTGCTGCCATCAGGTCTTTTTGTTAAGTCTTGCTGTAATTGCGAATGCGTTATGCATTCGCAATCACACATCCGGCGGTACTCTTATGACCAGCAGCAGATTAGACAGGGCATGAACACTGCTCCTGCATGACCGGCTTAAACAAGTATGACGGAGATTTATGCATTTGTAAGTGTTTTTATTTTCCGTGACCTCAGACTTGATGCTCACCCTCAAGTTTGCGGTGGAGATCCGAATGCAAAATATGTAAACCGATATGATACTCAGTTTATAGAAGTATAGCATTTAGTTTTAATCCCACCCCTAGACTATATATATATATATTTTTTTTTTTTTGTTTGTTTTTTGTTTTTGTTTGCTTGTTTTGCTTTACCCTATTACAGTTTTATTTATTTTTTGACAAAATAACTTTAGAACAGTGATTCAGTGGTGATCAGTGGTTAAGGCTTTGTTTTTCTGCTCGTAAAGGTTGGGGGTACAAGCCCCAGTATCACCAAGCAGCCACTCTTGGGGCCCTTGACTAAGGCTCTTAACCCTCTGTGCACTGGGCAAGTGCACTGTATCATGGCTCACCCTGTGCGCTGTCCCCAGCTTCCTAACATCTCTACATGTGACAAGTATAAAGCACCCCTTTCCTTCTTCTTTGCATGAAATTGCTTTACATGTGAATGCTGACTGCACCCCAGGACTTCTCACCTACATCAGTACCTGACTTTACTAACACCTGAATGATTTTCCACAAATCTCCAAAAGCACACTCCAAAATCTAGTGGAAGATCTTTCCAGAAGTGTATAGGTTATTATAACAGTAATTGTTTACTAAATGCGGAATTAAAGCTTCAAAAAGTTCAGACCAATCTTATGGATAGGTGTCCACAAACTTTTGGCATAGCAGCCAAATGTAAACTACCATGAACCTGACCAGGCTGTTACTCAGGCCATGTCCACACTGATAGGTTTTTGTTAGAAAACGCATTTTTTTTTTCTTTGTTTGGGCCTTCCGTTCACAATCAGACAGTGTGAAAATGTAGCTTTTTGAGAACACTTTCCAAAGCGTATTATTTTATTATATTATTAGTAAATTTGCAGTGTAGACTGTGAACATGGAGGCTTCTGAAAACGATGACACAACGATGGAACAGAGGCGTTTCTCAGATGTTTTGGTGGGGACGAGCAACTTTTGTGGACCAGTTTTAGATAAAATCACCACTTTCAAATGTTTCTGGATTAGTGTAGACATTAGGATGAGTGAATGCTAAAAAAAGCCTCGTGCATAGTTAAGCAGAAGGGGATTTTTTAATTTGAACCCACCTTTAAACAGTTTGGGGTTGGTTAACATAAAACACACACACACACACACACACCCACACACACACACACACACACACACACACAGTCTACGTAATGTCAACCGTCATGCTTTGCACAGCTGTTCACAGATGTTCGCAAATGTTCTACAGAGTCATCAATTCCATGCTTATTCAGCCCAGGTGCCAAAAGGATGCATCATTTGTTCAGTCATATTTATTGGCACCCGGCTACTATGCAGAAAACCAGGAATAGCCGATGACAAATCATGTATTTTTTTCCTTCTGTTTCAAAACATGTAACCTTTAGACAAACTTCCTTCTAGCATCTGGCAAAAAGTACTTCCACCAATACCTCGATACTCCTTAATACATAGAGACATAGAGTTGACACCACACACACACACACACACACACACACACACACATACATACATACATACAAACATACATACTCTGACACTAAATAAAGACCAATCCACCTGCAGGTAAAGACAATAAATATATAATGCCACAGTATTTAATATTACATGGATGATATATCTGTCCTTTAATGTGCTGAGTGTTCTGTTTTTCTGTTTTCTGTCCGTTTTTTCATTGCATTTTATTTAATTTGATTCTTGTTCTGTTAGCACACATGCACTGATGTGGACCACAAACATCAAGCAAAAAGGACAAGATGTAGAGTTTATTTACCTGTCAATCATGTTGCCTGATAAATAACATATTCATATACTATGTATTTCCATTTCAATTTTTTAAAGATACATATAGATAAATATGTTAAGTATTGTTACATACTATTTTAATAGTAATATCCATATCACTGTGTAGTATACACTTTATAAGCAAAATTATGACCATTAGATTGGTATCCTCTTTTTGAACATGGGGGGCTCCATTTGCTATTAGAATAACCTCCACTCTTCTTGGAAGGTATTTCATTATATTTTATGGTCTGATTGTGGAGATTTGTGAAGATTCATTCAGCCACAATGGTGTTAGTAAAGTCAGTTACTGATGTAGGTAAGTTGAGAAGGCGTTCAATAGGTTTGAGGTCAGATCTCTATAACAGGAGATCTTCCACTCAAACCCATGTAAAGCATATCTTCATGAAACTGGCTCTATGCACTAGGCATTATCATGCTGGAACAGGTTTGTATCTCAAGTGAATGAAGAACGTAATGATACCACATTCAAAAACATCCTATACAATTGTTTGCCTCCAACTTTGTGGTAACAGTTTGGGAGAAGAACCACATATGGCTGAAAAAGTCAGGTATCTTAGTACTTTTGTCTGTACAGTGTGTCTCTGTATTGTTTCTGTAGCACCTCGGTCCTTGAGGAACATCATTTAATTTAATCGAGTACTCTACTACCTGTATAAGGCTGAAATGACAATAAAAGTCACTTGACATGACTTGACTTTAACAAAGCATAGTGATATCATGATGGCAGTTTGTGAAGTAAGAGGTGTTTAATGTTATTGGTGTCTCACTTGAATTATTTGCAGTGGAACTGGCAAAAACTGCTATATAAAAATTGTATGGCAATGCTAATCAAAATAGCGAGATTAGCTGATTAAATAATTACATGGCTTATCAATTCTATTGCATTTTTATTTTTAAAACAGAAAAAACCCCACCACAAAACAGATTTTTATAAATCAGGACATCGATTTGGATTCTTAATCAGGAAGTACAGATCTCACAGTGGTGAGGAAAGAAGCAGGAAACCTAATTTTTTTAGGTGACTCTGGATTTATTACAGTAAAAGTTTACAGGCAGCACTGGGTAAATAAATAGGATGGTTAGTATAAGCAGAAAATGAAGAAGTGTTTTATGAGGAACATGAGATTACAGCAACAGTGTGTAGGTACAAATCTAGAAAATCCATCTCATTTGATCTTCTTTTTTCCGCTTCTCCAATTAGGGGTCGCCACAGCAGATCATCCGTCTCCATACCCCCTGTCCTCTACACCTGCCTCTATCAAACCAACTACCAGCATGTCTTCTAATCCTGTCCATCGTCGTCACTCTCAATGAAAACCTCAACATCTTCAGCTCTGCTACCTCCAGCTCCACCTCCTCAATGCCACTGTCTCTAAACCATACAACATCACAGGTCTCACCACAGTCCTATAAACTTTCCCTTCCACTCTTGCAGATACTCTTTTATCACAAATCACTTCTGACACACCTCTCCACCTACTCCACCCTGCCTGCACTCTTTTCTTCACTTCTCTAACACACTCTCTGTTACTTTGCACTGTTGACCCCAGGTACCTGAACCCCTCCACCTTCTCCACCTCTTTTCTAGCCGCACCACTCCACTGCCCTCCCTCTCATTCACACACATCTACTCTGTCTTACTCCTACTGACTTTCATTTTCCTTTTCTCCAGCATGTACCTCCACCTCTCCAGGCTCTTCTCAACCTGCTCCCTACTCTAACCACAAATCACAATATCATCCGCAAACATCATAGTCTAGGGAGACTCCTGTCTGACCTCGTCCATCAACCTGTCCATCACCACTGCAAACAGGAAAGGGCTCAGAGCAGATCCTTGATGCAGTTCAACCTTTACCTTGAACCAGTCTGTCGTTCCTACTGCACACTTTACTTTGTCACACTGTCCTCATACATGTCCTGCACCACCCTCACATACAGTGAGGAAAATAAGTATTTGAACACCCTGCTATTTTGCAAGTTCTCCCACTTAGAAATCATGGAGGGGTCTGAAATTGTCATCGTAGGTGCATGTCCACTGTGAGAAACATAAAAAAAAAAAAAATCCAGAAATCACAATGTATGATTTTTTAAATATTTATTTGTATGATACAGCGGCAAATAAGTATTTAAACACCTGAGAAAGTCAATGTTAATATTTGGTACAGTAGCCTTTGTTTGCAAGTACAGAGGTCAAACGTTTCCTGTAGTTTTTCACCAGGTTTGCACACACTGCAGGAGGGATTTTGGCCCACTCCTCCACACAGATCTTCTCTAGATAAGTCAGGTTTCTGGCCTGTCACTGAGAAACACGGAGTTTGAGCTCCCTCCAGAGATTCTCTATTGGGTTTAGGTCTGGAGACTGGCTAGGCCATGCCAGAACCTTGATATGCTTCTTACAGAGCCACTCCTTGGTTATCCTGGCTGTGTGCTTCGGGTCATTGTCATGTTGGAAGACCCAGCCTCGACCCATCTTCAATGCTCTAAATGAGGAAGGGGGGTTTTTCCCCAAAATCTCACAATACATGGCCCCGGTCATCCTCTCCTTAATACAGTGCAGTCGCCCTGTCCCATGTGCAGAAAAACACCCCCAAAGCATGATGCTACCACCCCCATGCTTCACAGTAGGGATGGTGTTCTTGGGATGGTACTCATCATTCTTCTTCCTCCAAACATGTTTAGTGGAATTATGACCCAAAAGTTCTATTTTGGTCTCATCTGACCACATGACTTTCTCCCATGACTCCTCTGGATCATCCAAATGGTCATTGGCAAACTTAAGATGTGCCTGGACATGTGCTGGTTTAAGCAGGGGAACCTTCCGTGCCATGCATGATTTCAAACCATGTAACGTCTTAGTGTATTACCAACAGTAACCTTGGAAACGGTGGTCCCAGCTCTTTTCAGGTCATTGACCAGCTCCTCCCGTGTAGTTCTGGGCTGATTTCTTACCTTCCTTAGGATCATTGAGACCCCATGAGGTGAGATCTTGCATGGAGACCCAGTCTGAGGGATATTTACAATCATTTTTAGCTTCTTCCATTTTCTAATGATTGCTCCAACAGTGGACCTTTTTTCACCAAGCTGCTTGGCAATTTCCCCGTAGCCCTTTCCAGCCTTGTGGAGGTGTACAATTTTGTCTCTAGTGTCTTTGGACAGCTCTTTGGTCTTGGCCATGGGGTGGACAGGTGTCTTTATGCAGCTAACAACCTCAAACAGGTGCATCTAATTTAGGATAATAAATGTAGTGGAGGTGGACATTTTAAAGGCAGACTAAGAGGTCTTTGAAGGTCAGAATTCTAGCTGATAGACAGGTGTTCAAATACTTATTTGCAGCTGTATCATACAAATAAATAGTTTAAAAATCATATATTGTGATTTCTGGATATTTTTTTTTAGATTTTGTCTCTCACAGTGGACATGCACCTCTGATGACAATTTCAGACCCCTCCATGATTTCTGAGTGGGAGAACTTGCAAAATAGCAGGGTGTTCAAATACTTATTTTCCTCACTGTACTTCTCTGACACACCCGACTTCCTCATACAATACTATAACTAATCTCTTAGCACCCTGTCATACGCTTTCTCTAAATTCACAAACACACAATGTAACTCCTTCTGACCTTCTCCATACTTTTTCATCAACATTCTTAAAGCAAATAATGCGTCTGTGGTGCTCCTCCTCTGCATGAAACCATACTGTTGCTCACAGATGGTCACTTCTTCTCTTAGCCTGGCTTCCACTACTCTTTCCCATAAAGTCATGGTGTGACTGATCAACATAATTCCTCTGTAATTACTGCAGGTCTGCACATCTCCCTTATTCTTAAAGATCGGTACCAGCACACTCCTTCTCCTTTCCTCATGCATCCTCTCACCTTTCAAAATGTTGAACAACCTGGTTAAAAATGTTATTGCCATCTCTCCTAAACATCTCCATGCTTCTACCAGTATGTCATCCGGTCCAACCGACTTTCCACTCTTAATCCTCTTAATCGCTGCTCTTAATTCCTCCTTAGTAATCCTATCCACTTCCTGCTTCACCATCTCCACACCATTCAACCTTCTCTCTCTTTCATTTTCATCGTTCACCAGCTGCTCAAAATACTTCCTCCATCTTCTCAACACACTCTCCTCACTAGTCAACACATTTCCATCTCCATTCTTTATTGCTCTAACTTGCAGCACATTCTTCCCAGCTTGGTCCCTCTGCCTGGCCAATCGGTATAAATTATTTTTTCCTTCCTTAGTGTCCACTTTCTCATACAGCTTCTTATATGCCTTTTCCTTAGCTTTCGCCACATCCCTCTTCACCTTCTGCCGCATGTCTTTCTACTTTGTACTTTGTACTTTTCTCATCACTCTGTCGATTCCAATTCTGTTTTGCCAACCTCTTTCTCCTTATGCTCTTCTGTTCTTCCTCATTCCACACCACTTCTCTTCATCTTTCTTTCTATTTCCAGAGGTCACACCAAGTACTTTTCTTTTTTCAGTCTTCACTCTCCTCCTCTTCTTCCTTACCTCCAGCACCATCCTACAGACCACCATCCAATGCTGTCTAGCTTCACTGTCCCCTGCCAACACCTTACAGTCTCTTATCTGCTTCAGGTTGCATCTCCTACATAGAACTTAGTCCACCTTCGTGCACCTTCCTCCACTCTTATCCATCGCCCTATGAAGAAGGTTCTTAAAATAAGTATTCACCCCTGCCATTTCCGTCCTTTAAGCAAAATCTACCTTCATCTGCCTTTCCAAATTCCTCTCCTTAAGGCCATACCTACCCATTACTTACTCATCCCCTCAGTTCCCTTCAACTATATTCACCTTCACCTTTACCAGTCATAGTACCAACATTTAAAGTAACAATCCAAACCTCCACTTTTCTACACTTCTCCTTTTCCTGCCGTCTCTGTTGATGTCTTCCTCCTCTCCTTCTCCTCGGCCAAAAAAACCTCTGCAAAATTGTAATAGTTTTATAATGGGAAATGTTTTGGTTAAAATAAAATGGAAACTGTAATAGTGCAACCGTGTTGGTCTCTCCTGGAAATTTGGATACCATTAAAGACCAATAGAACACTTTTGTCAACTTGTAGATCACTAGTTGGTGCATTGAGTATCTAGACTCCTGTTTTTACAAATACATTTTTTTTTTAATGGATTTGATTTAATGGTGGAATCGGACGCACTAGACAATGGTTTTAATTGTTAATAGCAGATTTAAATTTATATATATATATATATATATATATATATATATATATATATATATATATATATATATATATATATATATATAGCAAAAGTTCAGTTTGGTGTGCTGATGATTTACGTAATTTAAAACACTATAATTACTTTAAAACATTTACAAGAATATTTTGTCTTTATGTTCTATGTTAAGTACGGTTTCACCAACGATTAACATATATTTGAATAAAGTATCCATATTTGCCCATGTTAATGATGATTATGTGACTGGTCTGCACCTTCACTCTGTGTTGTGTTAAATTTACATATAACTATTGAAACGCAACATCTAAAAAAAAATTTATATTACAGTATAACCTCAACCCAAACCATCTCATGTAAAAGTAAGAAATAGAAGTACTTGGTGTGTTTGTGTGTATGTGCTGTTGCAAAGGTGTTACTAATTATTTCCATCCTTTATCCAACTGGCACATTTCCTTCCTTACAACTGGTAAAATCAGTCAGGCAAAACTTACAAGAACAGGAAGAAAGTGTAATTTTGCCAAACCCCTTGGGTTTCCTCTTTCCTGTTGGCCATTTTCGCCACATTGTTTACTGATAATAATAGTTATTGCATATTAGCAGGCAGCAAAAGCTTCCAAAAAGCTGAACAGCTTTCTGTGTTCCAACATTTTCAGCATGTGACTCAGACCATCTGATGACAGCGAGGGGGTTTTTATGTCTGCCAAAGATGCCTGCTGTGATAAAGGGAACCTGGCTGAAGGCTTTCCTCTCTCAGAGTGTGTGTCTGCTTGTGTATGTGAACGTTAGCCATCTGCAGGAGGCTCTCGTGGGCTATACTGTTCACTCGTTTCGTCATGCGCCCTATTCCCTATTTGCAGCTGCTGTTTATGTTCGGCCATTAATTTTTTCAGCATGAAATGTGCAGATCGAATCAGAACGAACGTCAATCCCTGAAATATGAATAATTTTACCATATGTACCTCCTTCAGTCAGAACACTGAACAGACAGACGGACGGACGGACGGACGGACGGACGGACGGACGGACGGACGGACGGACGGATGGACAGACAGACAGACAGACAAAGTATAATTTATGAAATATTTTAAAATTATAAGAAATAATGCAATCATTTAGATATTCAGATATAAAAGATAAGTCTAAATAATAGTATTAAGTATTAATTAAATAATGTATCAAGTATTAATTAAATATTGATTATCTGTTGATTTTACAGTGGCAGTGGCAGTTCAGTAGATCCTTTATTGGATCAGAGATATCACACCAACAATGCCATTAAATTCTGATTGGTCAGCAAAAGGTTTTTGACAACTTGACTCCTAAAAGATTATACAATCCCAGTCTTTTTCATCAGCGCATGAAGAACACAATCAAACGAGTTTTAGCTTCGTCCTACACACAACAATCGAGCGTGTGGTCATCTCCTGCAAGTCCTCCTACAAAGGCTTCTGGATGTAGGCGTGAATATCAGCAGGTCATTTCCTGTTGCTTTAACTCTAGGGGTGGAATTATCTAGAAGCCACCATTGATATAAGGTACACCATGACTTTCGGTGTCAGTTAATTTATTACAACAAAATATAGCCTCTGTAAACAATTCTCCAGTCCTTCACTAAGCTGTTTTGTCATCGAGTACACCAGGCTTGGAAATGCAGGTGTATTGGAGTCAGGTTAAACCTTTTAGAGGGTAATTATGTGGTCACAAAAAGCAGCACAATGGATTTAATGCTTCTCTCTGCTACAGTTGTGTACCATACGATTACAGGGTTCTTCTTTGATTTTAAGTACAGAACATTTTTTTGAAATTAGTCAATAAAATGGTCTGGAGAAAAGTCTCTACAGAGCCTGATGTGGACCAGAAACATCAAGTAACAGGGACAAGACGTCTATTTACCTGTCAATCATGTTGCCTGATATATAACATATTCATATAATATGTATTTAACAATAAATATTGAAAAATGTGTTACATATTGTTAAATACTATATTAATAGTAATATCTATATCACTGTGCAGTATAAACTTGTTCCACTAGGTTTTGGAGTGTGTGTGGAGATTTGTAGAGATTTATACAGTGAAAAGTGTATTATTAAGTCAGCTACTGATGTAGCTGAGGTCAGGGGGCCTGGGGTGCAGTCAGCGTTTCAGTTCATCTCAAAGGTGTTCAGGAGGGTTGGGTTCAGAGATCTGCAGCGGGAGATCTTCCACTCCAACCCATTTAAAGCACATCTTGACGGAGCTGGCTTTATGCACAGGGGAACAAAGCCAGCTTCTATTACATCCAGCATTACATTATAATGTTTTAAATATATAATGCTTCAAATGTCACTGCATCAATTGCATTATTTAGAGCTAAAAGCAAGAAGCTAAATCTCACTGCCACCACATTTTTAATGTTTGAATTTTCATTGCCACCAAGTTGCCACTGTTGCCACTGTCCCTTAACCCTCAACAGCAAGTTGTATAAATAACATAATTGTAATTGTCTCTAAGGGGAGTAAATAGGGGAACTGGTAGACCTATAGTTATGGGTAGGTGGTAGCCTAGTGGTTTAGCTTAGTGGTTAAGGCATTGGACTTTGGATCTGATAATCATGAGTTCAAATCCCAACCAAACTAAGCTGCCATTCCTGGGCATCTGAGCAAAGCCCTTAACCCTATAGCTGCTCAATTGTTTGAAGGTTCCTCTGGATAAGAGGGTCTACCATAAATGTAGTTCAGGCTCTGGGTTCAGAATATCAGGGGTTCAAGCCCCAATAATGCTAACTGCCACATCAAGGCCCTTGATTCTGTCTGCTCCTGGATTGAATCATGCCTGATGCTGTGCTCTGACCCCAAGTCGCTGGCATTGTGATTAATGTCAGAACAAATGACAACACCATTAAATAATTTCCAAAACACAATGACGTAACCCATAATCATGTCACAATAAATTTTTTGGTCAGCGTTAAGAATTTGTGCAAGACTAATGTTTCTGTGTGTTCTGTATATCTTTTATGCATTATTGTGGAGCAACAACAACAGTAGGTCCTGAGCTCCTGTATGTGTGAGTAACTGGATGATTCATAGTGTGATGAGCATCTTGTAAAGCAGCTCCGTTATATTCGTGGCCTCTCACAAGGTCTTCAGCTTTTATCTGGAGCCTGTTATCAGTGTCTCCTTATCCTGAAACACATTCCACACACACACACATATACACAATGCTTTGATCCAACCCTATCAGCATGGCCGTTCTCAGTTTTTTTTTTACATGTCTACATCCTTCTATGACGTCCATTTCGGGTATTTTCGTCTCCGGCTGAAATATGTATTTTGGTTAAACGAACGCCTGGGTTTTGTCCTGCAGGCAGAAATAAAAAAGAAGAAGACAGAAGAAATAACTTCACTTATAGATTTGGAGCGGTTTTGCTTGACACATAACTTTGGTGCATCATATGCAGGCGTGTGAAAGAATAAAAATTCAAGGCTTCAATTCAAGGTTTTTTTCTTTTTTTTCCCCCATTCCAATCCATGTAGGCTATTGTCAAGTGCAGGGTGACATTTGCACAGTCACAGAGCTTCCAAAGTCCAGGTTACAAAAACATGAAGCAGGAGTTTAGATTTATGCACAGGTGAGCTCACACACTGACAGTGAAATGTGAGTAGTAGTACACTAGACTGGTGGCCTTGAGCATTCAGAGCTGCATCATCAGCACCTCACTGTCTGTGCTTTCGACTAAATTAAAGGGAAAAAAACGCTCACTGTTTTGATTTAAATCAGATTTTTCTTTCAGTCTCTATAGAAGAATAAATCAACAACCAAGTTGCTGTGATTCAGTATTACTCTTACAATTCTTATTTCAATGCAGGTGTTTTATTCTCCTCCCACACACATATAATATTTTATTTTATTAAAGAACATCACATTCTTTTAAAAAATATTTTATATTGACTCTTTACCTGATCCTCATATTTAATTTGGAACATGTCCCTCCCTATTCATCTGGGCTTAAGACCAGCACTAAGAGTGGATTATGTAACCCAAATGGCTGAGTTTGGAATGTGCAGAGCAGGGACCAGAGTGCAGGCAGGGTGGAGTTAGTGGAGAAGAGTGATTTCAGGAGTGATTTGTGATAGAAGAGTATCTGTGAGAGTGAAAGGGAAAGTTTATAGGACTGTGGTGAGACCTGCGATGTTGTATGGTTTAGAAACAGTGGCATTAAGTAAAAGACAGGAGGTGGAGCTGGAGGTAGCAGAGCTGAAAATGTTGAGGTTTTCATTGGGAGTGACGACGATGGACAGGATTAGAAAAAGTTTATAAGAGGGACAGCACATGTAGGACGTTTTGGAGACAAAGAAAGAGAAGTCCGATTGAGATGGTTTGGACATGTGCAGAGGAGGGACATGGGGTATATCAGTAGGAGAATGCTGAGGATGGAGCCACCAGGAAGGAGGAAAAGAGGTTTATGGATGTGGTGAGGAAAGACATGCATGTGGTTAGTTTGAAAAAGACAGATGTGGAGGACAGAGTAGTATGGAGACGGATGATCCATTGTGGTGACCCCTAATGGGAGCAACCAAAAGAAGAAAAAGAAAATATTGGCTTTGTACACAACACCTCAAAGAATATGAAATGAAGCAATCCAGATGGTGTAGTTTTCACAATTGGAAAGTATGTTTTTTTATGTAGTTTTTAAACTGTAATATAATGTAACTGTATTTTAATTTTACTTTTACTTAAGTATGTTACTTAAGTTTACTTAAGCACTCAAGTATTCGTTATTTGTTATTGCATTTTAATTTGTAAAGGTGTTCCTTCAATTTAAAACAACTAGTTTGAGATTTATACCCACTTTTCCTTTCTGAACTACACTAGAAAAAATAGTAACTCAGTAAATTTTACCCTGAGTAGATCTTAGACGAGTTACTTTTTACTTTCACTTAAGTTGTTTATTTAGACCTGTAACTTTACTAGTACTTAACTAAAATTTTATTGAATTAACAGTATATTTTAATTAGAATATTTTAATTACTCTTTCCAACTTGAGTTTAGTTCAAGGGTTTTAACAACAATATTTCATTAACTGTCATTAACTGTATAGGAATTATAGCATTTCTATCTAACAAAGTCCCTCTATTTCCAGAGCCTCAAAAGTAATTGTGCGAACAAGCAATATATAATAATTATTTTTTTTGCCGTGAAGGACTGCCTGAAGTCATGCACTTTAAATGTTGGAACTATGACTGGTAAAGGGGGAGATTTAGCTAATATGATGAAGAGGTTTAACATTTAGCATCAGAGGTGGGTTTAAACTCTTCTATCATGGTATGGATGGAAAGAGAAATGGTGTAGGGGTGAGCCTGAAGTAAGAGTTTAGTAAGAGTGTAGGAAAGGTGAAAAGAGTTTGATGGTGAAGTTGGAAGTTGAAGGGGTGATGATAAATGTCATTAGTGAAAGTGTGTTGAGAAGATGGAGGGAGTATTTTGAGCAGCTGATAAATGAGGAAAATGAGAGAGAGAGAAGGTTGGATGATGTGGAGATGGTGAAGCAGGAAGTGGTAGCGCAGTGTCTCGTTCCCTCAGGAAACTAGGGTTACATACGTAACCTAGAGACGTTCCCTTACAGGAACTCAAGGTGCGTCGAAATGCTTGCATTCCCAAAGCGTTTTGAAACGTATCCTAGAGATGAGTTATTTAAAAAAATATATAAAAAAGCTTTTTATGAACATTACCCATTTAGAGCTTGCAGAACATTAAGCTTCTTTTTAGAAGATAAATGATTAAAATTAGCAAAATGATCTGCCACTGGAAAAAACAATTTAAGCCTAAAATGTGTATGAATGGATTGAAATAGTTTTTATTATTATTATTATTATTTTTATTTTATTTTTATTTTATTTTTATTTTATTTTATTTTTATTTTTTTTAGTAATCTTATAATAGGAAATACCAGATACATTTGACTGTAAGGACGGAGACCCTTTAGTTCATCTGAATATTCAGTCAGATCTGCTTCTTCTATTTTTATTAAAGTAACTGTCCTGTATACAGAAACACACACAAACATACATACATAATAAGATCATTTGCAGAAAATGACTGCCTGAACACATCCCCTCAGGATTGTAGCATTCGATTAAAGATGTAAATATGTATTTCAAAATTCATTTAGCTACTTTTATTTATAGTCACATCATCAATAAACACCAGTGACCCAGATCTACAGACATACATTCTAGATAATGAACAATCACAAACATGCACCTACTTTCAAGTGAATGTTCAACGAGATTTGCTTCCTGCTTTTCATTTAAGTCACTTTCATTCATACAGAACATGTGATTACATTCAGTCTTCACTAAAGGATGAAAATCTGTGTGGATTTTATTGTATGTTCAGACTGAAATTTGGTAGGCAGGCAAAAGAACCTAAAAAAAAGACATTTGAATGACCTTTGAACAACCTTCTAATTTTGTGATGAGAACTAAGAGTCCTGAATGAAAGTGTGAAATGTGAACAGTTGGTTTTTCTCAAGAAAAATATCAGGAAATTAGACATGAGGAAATTTCAATTACTCTTTGTTGAAGTGCTTTTTGTGCTTTGTACCTGGTGAGACTGCAGAAACAGGGGTTGATGTACTGCATCTTATCACGTGCATGAACAAGTATAAGATTTGGGTTCAATTGTGTTTATTTAAAAAAGGCACCTGCCAAGGAAAGGTGATAGATAAGTGGTTAAGGCTCTGGATTACTGATCAGAAGGTCAGGGGTTTAAGCCCTGGTATTGCCAATTTGCCACTTTCTGGACTTTAAGTTAGGCCCTTTACCCTCTGTGCTCCATGGCTCTTACCCCAGCTTCCTAACATCATTGGGATATGCAAAGAAGAGTTTCACTGTGCTGTGAAATATATGTGACATAAAAAAGAAGCTTTACGTGTTTGTCATTTCTAAGTAGTAGTGAAAGAGGCATATCCAAAAATCACAATCTTTTTAATAGAGACATGAGGAATTGTATTGCCATGAGTGAACACTGATATAAATTGTGAAAATTGTGCTCTGAAGTACAGTATTTTATACATCTATAACACAATCTGAAACAGATAAAATGAGGTATTTGTGATGATGAAGGTATTACAGTATGAGTTGGACATTTGGAGAATGATCTGTTTCAGTGAATTATACTAATGAAGAGGTGAGAGATCTGGACAGCCTAAAAGACTAAAGTGCCGCTGCATCAATCTCTTTAAAAGACGAAAGCAAGGGCCAAAATTCCCCAGCACCATTTTTAGCAGGTGGTTTAATGGCAGTGTGGGTAATAAAAGAAAATAGTCCAGAATGCCAATTAGAAAAGTTAGAAATGTAGCCCAGAATTTTATTGCACATAAATTTTTATTAAATGTAATCTTCAATATTTGGCTATTACTAAAAATTAAAAATGTATGATAAAGTTTGGGTCACCTGAGCTTAAGTTTGATTTAACAAAAAAAAATTTTTTTTATCAATATAGCCATCATACTTTCCACTTATATGTCAAAACATTGCAATGGCTGATGATTGTGTCATTATTCCAGCTTCAACCCTGACATTTGACCTGCACATGTTTTTTTTTTGTTGTTTTAATAGAACATGGTCAGCAAGCTTGTAATTGACTTGTTTATTCGTTTGTGTAACCCACTTACTAGCTAGGTTTCTTTTATTGAACATATGTGCATTTAAAGAGTTATAGTCATAATTATTTAAAAGCTCATTTTAAATAACTGCACTATTCAGATAATTGGTGTCTGAAGAGGTTTGTTTTATTATCAAGTTTAAGTATTCTATGCATTAGACTGCGTTGTGTTTAAAGAGAAACATTTATTATGTAAACTGAAAATTAGTGTGTATCCCTTTAACTCGTCAATGGCGGCGAAAGAGTTAGGAAACCCCTGGTATTCACTCAAGTTTGGTTTAAATGCACCTGGAAGACATGTGCTGGTTACTACCTAGTTTTATCTTTTCTGTGATTGGATGTTTATTATTTCATTCCCACCCATGCATATCAGAGAGTAATATGATTGGTGGTTAATGAGTCAATTAAGGAGGAAAAAAAAAAGAAACGAGACAGGTTTGAGAGAGTTCGGGAGCAGAATCGCTCGGGCTGGAAAAAACAGTAAAATAACCGCTAAACGCGTGTTATATTGGTTTGGGTTTTTTCTTTGTAAAAGTTTTGTTTGTTTGTTTATGCATAAAAGTTGACCCAGGAGATGTGTTAACGGACTAGTTTTGTCTTATCAACTGTTGGTGAGACCCTTTTTTTTTTCCGTGCCTTGGAGTAGAAACCGCCCGTTGTGTTGATACGGAGGGCGTCTACGTAACGTTACCGGACTGATATACGGCATTTTGCGTATTAAAGTGGCGTTGCGCTATTTAATACTTTGAGTTGGACATTTCGAAAGATCGGTTTAAGTTCAGGTTGTGATCGGGCGAGTGAAAAGCGCTCAACACGTGCATTCATCAAGACTGTTCGGTTTGCCTTGGATCGCGGGAAACGTAGCACTATTCGCCGAGGATCGTGTGCGAGGTCTCCGCTTAGACTGTGAGTGATCACCGGAGCTCAGGTACATGTTATTAGTTTTGTTTTGGCTCATTTGAGTGAAGAGGCCAGTTTAAATTTTCAAAGGCCACAACGCACACCAGCAACGACACAGGCCTGCATCAGGGGGAGTGAGTGAGTGAGTGAGTGAGTGTTTGCTTGTGTGAGTGGGCCCACTACTATTTTGTGTTGAGATTTATTTTTTTGGTGTGATGTGTTTGATTTAGAATTGCAGTTGCACTGTTACAGAAATAGTTAACAGTAAGAGTGTTTAAGGATTTTCCTTTGAGTGCATATAATAATTGCTGTTTTTTTTGTGTATTACATTTTTACTTTTTACATTGTTTATTTAGTAAGGGATTGGACAGTAATTTTTGTTATAATACCTATTGACTTGTTATTCATACCTATATGTTATTATTCATATGCCAAATTGATTACTTAAATTTATAAATATATATATTATAATACATATCTCCATATATTCTATATAGCAAAAAAAGAAATAAATACACAACTGTTTCTTTTACGAATGGTTCTTTATCATTTTTTTTGCAGAGTTTAGGTATCAGAGTGTCTTAATTTTTAATGGTCGAGAGACCCCCAGTTATTGAACCCGTCGCCCCACCCTAAAGAGCTTAGACTTGACACAACTAAGTAGGGCAGGGGGTGCTACATTTGCATGAGCAGATCATCCAAATCCATGAACTCAAATAACACCTGTTTCCTCAATGAGTGTGATAAGACTCCATTACTGCTGACTCCAATAATTATAGCCTGCACAAAGAGAAAATGAGGATCAATAGCAGTACAAGGCTTCTTTGTGTGTGTGTGTGTGTGTGTGTGTGTGTGTGTGTGTGGTGTGTGAGGTGTGTGAGGTAGTCAAAGCTCCTCAGCAGTCTGCAGAAAATATATAGTGTCATAGAAAATCGCAATGAAAATCCAAACTGAAATAAGTGATTGTAGAAGTTTACTTAATTCAATTGTCATTTAGATTTTTGTTGTGATAAAAAGATTATTATTATGTTTATTATTAATATTATCAGTAGTAGTCATAGTAGTAGTTATTATACAGGAATACCTGGTTAACATCAGATCAGATGGTATTAAACTTAGCCAGATATACCAATAGGGTGTTTGCCCTTTTGATGATGATAATAATAATAATAATAATAATAATAATAATAATAATAGATATATACATCTTCTAATGTACATTTTCTTCTTATTTAAGACTTTTTATAAAGTGCAAATGATTTTTATCTGTTTATAGTAAAATTCTCTAAAAAATACAACCTAACTTATACCTTCTAAGTGGTCATTTTTCCGATGACCTGAAAACTTGTCTGAAATCTACTGGACTGTAACTTCAAGGGAAAAAAATGGAGTTATAAACTGGCTCATTTCATCTCCTTTAAAATATGGATTTTCTAAATTTCCTGAGGATCTGCAGCTGTAAGCTGCATTGCAGAGCTACATCTGTTACCCTGCAGGCAACATATTCCATCTGGGATGATTTCATCAGAACGTTCTAGAAAACAAGGGCAACACATAAAGAGCCAGGGTTAGTGACACTAGAAAGGAAAGTTAACACATCATTATCAATATTATCGGTTTATGGGCCCTGCTCAGGGGCAGCTTAGTGTGGTTGGGATTTGATCATATGACCTTCAAATCTAATGCCTTAACCTCTGGAACACCACCTTCTTTGCTAACGGGCATGGGGTAGAGTTTTGTACACATGCCGTAGAAAAATCTTTAAAAAATATATATATATTCAGTGAATCCACTTTCGGACACTTGAGCAAGGCTTAATTGTTTGTCATATTTCCTCTAATATAGATAAAAATTGATGAGACATTAAGGAAAAAAAAGACGATCATCTGTCATGGATTTACGTTCATCTTCTCATACATATATTTAATTTAATCTTTACTTAAATTACTTTAATTACAGTCTGTTCCATCCTCATATATTGCTCAAACAAGTTTTTGTGTGTGTGTTTGTACTTTGTTTACAGGAACTTAACCTCTCGCTAACACTCAATGAGTCACCATTCTATGATGTAGCCTTGCTGGCAGATTTGCTTTGTTATTACTGAGTCATCCAGTTGCTAACTGCATCATCTTTCTGTGCAGCAGAGTTAACATGTACTATTGTTGTCAATATTCATGCTACCTATTTTAACACGGAGGATCAAAACAAGAAAAGTGATACTACAGATCACTGCATGTTCCCTTTTTTAACCCTTTAATAATTGTTGGTTTTTGGAATTTTTGAAATAAATTCAAAAATCACTATTTTTATAGCTTTTTTTTTTTTTACCTATAATGTAATATAGCAATTAAGAAAACATAAGTGGAAAAACTAATAGACATTTTAGAAAAAGGCAGCCTCCTAGATAAGTTTTTACTTTTTATTTTGCTAATAATTAGTGACTGCTCTTTTAAATGTCACTATTTGGGGGTGCCTTATTTTCTTCATATGGTGATGATGAACACCTTCGTAGTGTTCCATATCTAATGTCTTGGTTTTTCTTTTTTTGTCCCTTGCTATACCTTGGTGTCTTTTTTAGGTGTCATCCTGCTAAGAGCAGGTAGTATATTAATGGTATATTTTGGTAATTTGATGATATTATACACCTTGTTGTTTAGCTAATCACTGGAACAGTTTTCTTTTAAGCAAAACCAGAGTTTTTGCACTAAACTATGTTTGTCATTTTCTAAAATGTCATCTTTGTTTAATAAATGTGGGCTCTTGTTCAATTCTGATGGTATTACCTAACTAAAAAACACATCTAAAATCATCCTTGCCTGAACATTTGAGTACAATTAGTCTTCATTTCATTAAGCAAGCTTTTATTCTATTAAAGCACCTCTTCAGTCCTCGCTTTTGCTTAATTGAGCTCTCCCGTTTATTTCCGTTAAAGGGCATTAAATGCATTTGAATGTGTTAATATTGCATTGACCTGCACTAAAAATACTGGAGATGAAAAATGACTGCCCTGATCGGACCAGTATCTCTTACAGACAATTCTCAGACAACTACCCAGTCAGTGTTAGTGCTAGTAATACAATTATGTTTGTCTTTCTGCTTGAGAAATGTCTTTAAAATAGCACAGCTTATTTACAATGAGAGGTCTTTCATAAAAATGTATTAAACATGATTGGATCAACAACAATTTGGGAATGCTTCTGCATTGTCCATGCTCTGAATCACGTGTATCCATCCAATTAAAAGCACGGTGGCACCAGCAGGAAGCTATAAAAAGTACATAGAGTGAACCTGCCACTAGCTTCTGTAAGAGAGAAGACCTCACAAAGTGATAGAAAATGTCATGGAGTAAGACTCCAGAGGACCAAGCCTCAGAGGCTGCCACAGTCCGGGTCGAGTGTGCTCTGACCCCAAAAGAAGCAGGGTGACCAGAGGATGTAATTGCATCAATAATCCACCTGCTTAGAGTCTGCTTGTTAGCAGGAAGGCCTCTCCTCGGAGAGCCATACAAATGAACAACTGATCTGAACCCTTAGGCGAACTGTTCCTGGAGGAATTCCAACAGGGCAGTTTACTGGATCTAATTGGTGAAGTCCCTCAACAACAGACGCCATGTCTACGAATCATGGTCTGCCCGTCCACCATGGGGCCACGAGGAGGAGATGGCTGCATCCCAGCAAACTGTCTCCAAAACTCCTGCAAGCACGATGGGGGAAAGGCGTACAGGTGTAGCCTCGGCCAAGCCTGAGCCAAGGCGTCCAGCCCCAGAGAGGCCGAGGGAGTAAGGGATTACCAAAGGGTACAGTGCGACTTCTCTTGATTTGTGAACAGGTCTACATGAGGCCTGCCGAATCTCTGAACATGTCTGAACAGATAAACACATGGTGACCTCTGAGGAAATGCTTAAATGCTAGAAGTATGGTCAGCATTTCTAGGCAATTTATGTGCCACAGCAGATGGGGCCCTTCCCATAGACCTTAGGCGGAGTGGCCATTAATGACCGCTACCCACTCTGTGAGGGATGCTTCTGTTGTAAGCGTTATGTGACGACTGAGAACTCCCAACCCTTGGATCCTGAGACACCAATGAAGGGGTCTTATGTGTAGGAGGCCAAGTGGAATAACATTGAATGCTGCTGCTTTAAGCCCGAGCTCTCTCTGGTTGACAGTGAGTGACTGCCCTCCTCTGATCCTCCTGACTACCATAAGGATGGGCACAATGCGGGCAGGCAATAGATGCATGCGCATAAGGGTTAAATCCCATACAATGTCCAAACAAGTGGATCTTTCTAGTGGAGAAAGCGCACTCTTTTTGGCGTTCAGCCGAAACCCCAGCTCAGCCAAAACGACATCTCGATGCCGGATTGAACTAATATTAACCAATCATTTATATAGTTTAAGATGCGAGTGCCCTAAAGCCTCAAAGAAACCAAAGTCACATCCACACACTTCGTGAAGGTGCGGGGTGAGAGGGCAAAACCAAAAGGAAGGACCCGATGTTGGTAAACTTCGGCCCCGAAAGCGAACCTCAGGAACTTCCTTTGAAAAGGAAGGATGGATACATGAAAGTATGCATCCTTTAGATCTACCGTGACAAACCGGTGCTCGAATCGAATTTGAGACACAACCTGCTTAAGGGTCAGCATCTTGAACCTGAGCCTCAAAAGTGCACGGTTCAGCTGATGTAGGTCTAGGATAGGACGCAACCCGCCGTCCTTTTTGAGAACTATGAAGCTGCAGAACCCAGATTATCTGTTTGTTACAGGGACTACCTCATTGACCTCTTTCGTTAGGAAAGTGTTTACTTCTTGTTCCATGATTAGAAGCTGCTCGGGTCCCACCAGGGTGGGGCACACCCGTCAAACCAGGGCGGACAAGACTCAAACTTAATCGTGTAGCCTCTGTCTTCTGTGCGCAGGACCCACCGAGACATGTCTGGCAGAACTTTCTAGGCTGTCAGGTAGTCTCTTAAGGGTATCAGTTTCTCGAGACTGACCTCTGGTACGCCTAGAGCCAGGGCGACGCCCTGGTGCAGCTCTAGGAGTCTCAAAGGAGGTTGCGAGTTCTCCAAGTCCGATACAATTCCGGGTGGAAATCCTGGGGTGCCGGGGGGGCGGGGCAGGCACAGACTCAAGATTGTTTGGGAGGCACCCGAGTTCTTTGCTGGGGGGTGAGCTTCAAAATATCAACCATCTTGGTTGGGTTTCTGAATTGCTGGTTTTATGCAGAGCTAAGCCCAAAGCTTTAGTGCATCTGCTGGGTTCGTTTTTGGCCAGATTATTCTGTCAGGAGTCACGGATGAATAGATGAGTGAGAACAATAAAGGCAACACAAAGACACAAAACAAAAACATGTCTAAAGCCAAAACCAGGGTTCAGGGACATGAACAGGATAAGGATTTAGAACAGGCAGGGTGGCAAGAGTATATTTAGTGACTAGGAAGCCGGTAGATAATCTAAACTCAAGCTAAAGTCAAGATGTCCTTATATGGCTTGGGAAAAACTGCAAGATAGCTGCTGAACCGGAAGTGCACGTCGTGAAACCGGAAGTGCCATGTGCCCAGAAGATCCTGAGAAAACTTAACCAGAACTAGATCAATTAGAACTCAAAACCTTGGTGGAATACATGTGTAGCAGGTCTTCAATTAACCAACCAACCAACAGGGCTTCAATTATTCTTATTGAGTTTACATTTAAGACTGTCTTCACCTTTTGCTGCATTTTCTTGTGTTTTTTGTAAAGAATATTTCCTGCTATGAAGCAAGATAAGTCCAGTTTTCCAGGATCTCAGCAGAGCTCAGATATTTCCAAACTGTGAACAGTGGGATTTCCTGGCCTGTAATCCACCTAGCTTTCATCCCCTCCGCCTGCTCAGTGTGTCAAGCCCAGATCACGTTTTGGCAGCTATAGGACATTAGGCAACTCTGTAAATACAGATTGCATTCTGTTTGGCATCTTGTTTATGTGACTGTGTAGCTTCACAAACCAAGCACATTCCTTCCAAGCACATCAATGAGCTTTGCATCCCACTGTCCTTTTTTTTAACCACTTTTAGTAGGTACTAACCACTGCATACTGGGAACACTCGTTGCCCAGACATCTAGCCATCATAATTAGATCCGTATCAACAAGCCTAAAATCTTTATGCTTGCCCATTTTTTTTGCTTCCAGCACATCAACTTTGAGAACTGACTGTACCCTTGCTGCCAAATATATCCCACCCGTTTAAAGTAGCATTTTAACCTATTAGCCTTCAGCGCTGCGCCAGTGTGACTGATATCCAATTGTCCCCGGGTGTTAATGTTTAGCAATAGATTAAATAAAAAGGGAGAAGTGTAACCATGACTAACTATACATCATTCTAAAGCTACAAGCCTCAAGCAGCGATTTCAGATCACTGTTTTTTAATGAAAAATGTGTAACTGAAATTTTTTTTTTTTTGCTGAATTTGTATAAGCAGTACACAACAACAACATGCACTAACATTATTATTGTAATAACAAGTCACAAACACATCCATTGCTGCTAATCCCGGTTTATTAGGAAAGATAAGGTTCCACTGAACAACAGTGCTGTAATTTAGATGGTTATTATTTTGTCTACGTCACAGAACTTCGATTGGTGTATTGTTTGTATATTTTTCGGAATAACTTTCGCATAAAAAACGACATGGTGGTAGAAAAACAAATATGGCTGGTAGAATATAGGGTTACAAAACAAATGAGACCACACACACACACACACACACAATAAAACAAAAAAACAAAAAACAAGAACAGTATAAGAGGCAGAATCTCGGACTTAAGCCTCCTCTTTATAAACAGATGTCCACGTTTTTATTATGCACCACCTATCATTCCAAAAATTTTATTTCCAGCCAGTAGCAATATACAGGAGGATTTTATTCGCCATTTTATTCCCCACATGGGTGAGTCTTAGTTTTATTACTCTTTACAAACTCTTAGTGGTCAAACAGAGGAGCATGTGCACACAAACCAGGAAGTGGTTGCAGCTCTCAGTTCTAGAAACTATGCATAGGCTACTACAAAACTGTATAATGTATAGTACATGCACTCACTATAAAGGTAATACAGAGTACTGTATTTCTACCAATTTACACAAAATTCATATTGCAATATTCTTGCAAATGATTTCTGTGTGTGTTTGAAGTGTGTGAGAAGATGATTTACGGCTTAAACAATAAAAAAACATATTTGGGGTGGCGTCAGTTTATCGCGTTTTTTCGTTTATTGTGGACGGTTTTGGAACATAACCAACCAAAATAAATGGGGGATGACTGTAATAAACATCAGCAGAAAAACAGGTAAATAATTTTAATGTGTAAGGAGTAGGTGGCACTTACTGTCACTCCCAACTGGTTGCACACTACGATCGCCTAGTGTGACTATGCCTAAAAACGGTGTTGTATATGTGGGGAAATCTAGAATATACTGATAGGTTTTTTGTATATAAATCTAGCACACCACCTCTGGAGTGTTCATTTTTGGGTAATGTCCGTTTGAGAATTCTTCCATCTAAATTGAATTATTTAGCACATATGTGTATATTCACAGCCAGGCAATGGGTGTCCAGCGGTAGCCAGATGAAGAATCCCAAAAGTAAGAGAAGAAGAGTGAATAGTGTGAGCAAGATGTTGATTTTGAGACTAGTGGCAATAGTACAATCGTCTTGATACGGGCTGTGGAGAAATCTGCCTCTGGTAACAAATATGTTGACTGAATAAAAAGAGAACTCAAATCAACCACACGCTTGTTGCCTTCTTCGAGTGTGCTACATATACAGTATATATATATATATATATATATATATATATATATATATAATATATATATATATATATATATATATATATATATATAAAATCAGTGGCGGGCCTTGCACTTGGTACCTTCAGTGGGGACTTTACCCGACCTAATTTACCTGACTTAATACCACCACTATCACATCGCAATCATAAAAAATATCGATACTGTACAAAAACGCAATATAACAACGAGTGACATTTTAGAGAGAGAGGCATTTCACATATGGAGGGTGAATACCATTTTACTAAAGCAAGAAACCCTGTTAAGACTTCAACCCTCTACACTACAACCACAACTGTGCACCTACATCATCTGGAGCAGCTCAGAATCAATATTTGTTTAATAACATGCAATAAAATACAACCTACTCACGAGAGATTCATGCGTACCGCTCATATTGACTGGTCTGGAAGTGGTAAACAAACCCTTTCCTGGGCTGAGACAAGCTAGCTAGCTTCGGGGTCGGCTGACCTCTCCTCATGATGTCTAGTTTTTCTTAAAAATGAATTTTTAAATATGTCCGAGACCAAATCAATTTCTATTCCTCCGTAGGCATCTAACTCAGATGTATTAATGTGTCATTGTTATTGGTTAAGGAAACAGACCTGTTGCTAATATTCTCTATGGTAAACAGCCAGCAATATTAACTTTGCAGGCCCTGAGCAGAATAGATTGACATGGCAGCACATAGATGCTGCAATCTGATTGGACAAAAAAATCGAACATCACTGTGTGACTAATCTGTACAACCTGGACTCAAACACACAACCATACTCACTTCACACATCCATGAGCATATTATATCACTTCATTACTACAAACTGTTTACATGCTGTTTTGCACATCTTTTTTGACTGCTGTTATTGCTCTTTTGCAAAACCATTTTGTTTTCATTTTGTTTAATTACAATGTTCACTCCTGTACTCAGTTCTCTTTTACACACCTCACTGTGTAATATACAGCAGGTTTACTAGCGGCGCTATTTTGAATTCTGTGTATTTGTCCTACACTGTCTTGTGTTGTCAAAATTACAACACGTGGCATTACAGAGAGTGAGAAGAGCAAGAAACCCGGTTAAGACTCCAAACCTCTACACTACAACCGCAACTTTGCCAGCTACATCATCTGGAGCAGTTCAGAATCAATATTTGTCTAATAACATGACAAAAACATAAAAATGTTAAATAAAATACATCATACTCACCAGAGATGCAGACTCATAATGCATAGCCACTAAATGGCTGTAAGCCAGTGGTACCGCTCGTATTTACTGGTCTGGAAGTGGTGAACAAACCATTTCCCGGGCTGAGACAAGCTAGCTAGCTTCGGGGTTGGCTGACTTCTCGTCACAATGTCTAGCTTTTCTGGAAAAGTCCGCCTTGAAAATATATTTTTAAGTATGTCTGAGACCAAATCAATTTCTCTTCCTCTATGAGCGATTGTGACTATAAAAAAGTCTAACATATGTATTAATGTGTGCAGAGGGCTACAACATGTTTTGCCAGTCGAACTTGGTTGTAACACAATACAACCCTCTGACCAACAAATCTATTCTGGTCCAGCTAGGTGTCTTGTGAGGCTAATATGAAATCTGATTGGTTACAGAAACAAACACATTGCTAATATACTGTAGTTTAAGGTACATCGGCCAGCACTACTGATTCTGAAGGGTCTGGGCAGATTAGATTAAAATGGCAGCAAATATAATCCACATACACTTACTGGAAGCACAGCCAAGAAAAACGCTACAAAATAAAAAGAATAAACTTTTGGGAATAAATTAGTACAATTTCAAATAATAGAATTTAGGTTGTAAGTGTAGGTTAAGTGTAGGCCAGCAGAGAAGGCCTTGCTGGCCCTGATGGCCCACCACTGATAATAAAAAAAATACATTATATAAAAATATAATAAAACTTATCCAACCTTATAAAATGCATCAGGAACACTACATTTAGTCATACTGTGGATAAAACCCTCTCTTGTGAGAGAAGTATTATTTCCTCTAGGAGAAACTTTTTCAAGTTTCAAACAAGCTATTTAGTGTCTGTAGGAAGCAAGTATGGTTTCATTGATAAAAATATGCCAGCCTTGACTTCGCCAGGCCGCCCACAGTGGTGTACAGTACTCTTCTCTCATCAGACGTACAGTGAGGCCGTCACTGCTCCCACAGCCTCTGAGAGGAAAGCTAGTTGACGCACTTTTCCATCCATCCACGAGCACTGGGTTATTTAAAGAGGCCTGGAGCTGTCTACTGGATTGGGCACACTCTTCATTCATCACACACACACACACACACACACACCCACGTTTGACTTTTCTGGCCATTATCTAGAGTGCTTAAATAATTAGAAAGTAAAAAATAAATAAATAAATAATTTTAAATAAATAGATAGAAAAATAAATACATAATAATATAATATAAAGAAATAAAGAAGATCGGTTAAATAAAATGAAATGGGGAAAAAATAAAAATGCAAAATAAAAAAAAATAAAAAAAGCAATTTTATTATTATTGTTATTATTAATAATAATTGAATTAGATGAAGTGGTAGATGGTGTACCTAGGAAAGAACGGTTGGTGATTGGGGCAGACTTTAATGGGCATGTAGGTGAAGGGAACAGAGGTGATGAGGAGGTGATGGTAGGTATGGTTTTAAGGAGAGGAATGTGGAAGGGCAGATGGTGGTAGATTTTGCTAAAAGGATGAAAATGGCAGTGGTGAACACTTATTTTAAGAAGAAGGAGGATCATAGGGTGACGTATAAGAGTGGAGGAAGGTGCACACAGGTGGACTATGTGCTATGCAGGAGATGCAACCTGAAGGAGATTGGAGACTGTAAGGTGTTGGCAGGGGACAGTGTAGCTAGACAGCATCAGATGGTGGTCTGTAGGATGGTTTTGGAGGCGAAGAAGAAGAGGAGGAGAGTGAGGACTGAAAGAAGAATAAGGTGGTGGAAACTGAAGGAGGAAGAGTGTAGTGTGAGATTCAGGGAAGAGGTCAGAGAGAGGCTCAGTGGTGTTAAGGAGGTGTTGGATGATTGGGCAACTACTGCAGGAGTGATGAGGGAGGCAGCTAGAAAAGTACTTGGTGTGACATCTGGAAATAGAAAGGAAGACAAGGAGACGTGGTGGTGGAATGTGGAAGTGCAGGAGAGCATAAGGAGAAAGAGGTTGGCAAAACAGAAGTGGGATAGACAGAGTGATGAGAAAAGTAGGCAGGAGTACAAGGAGATGCGGCAGCAGGTTAAGAGGGATGTGGCGAAAGCCAAGGAAAAGGCATATGAGGAGCTGTATGAGAGGTTGGACACTAAGGAAGGAGAAAAGGATTTATACAGATTGGCCAGGCAGAGGGACCGAGCTGGAAAGGATGTACTGCAAGTTAGAGCAGTAAAGGATGGAAATGGAAATGTGTTGACTAGTGAGGAGAGTGTGTTGAGAAGGTGGAGGGAGTATTTTGAGCAGCTGATGAATGAGGAAAATCAGAGAGAGAGAAGGTTGGATGATGTGGAGTTGGTGAAGCAGGATGTAGATAGGATTAGTAAGGAGGAAGTGAGAGCAGCGATTAAAAGGATAAAGAGTGGAAAGTCGGTTGGACCAGATGACATATCGGTAGAAGCGTGGAGATGTTTAGGAGAGATGGCAGTGGAGTTTTTGACCAGATTGTTTAACAGGATTTTGGAAGGTGAGAAGATGCCTGAAGAATGGAGAAGAAGTGTGCTGGTACCGATCTTTAAGCATAAAGGAGATGTGCAGACCTGCAGTAACTACAGGGGTATTAAGTTGATCAGTCACACCATGAAGTTATGGGAAAGAGTAGTGGAAGCCAGGCTGAGAGAAGAGGTGACCATCTGTAAGCAACAGTATGGTTTCATGCCAAGGAAGAGCACCACAGATGCCTTATTTGCTTTGAAAATGTTGATGGAGAAGTATAGAGAAGGACAGAAGGAATTGCATTGTGTATTTGTGGATTTAGAGAAGGCCTACGACAGGGTGCCAAGAGAGGAGTTGTGGTATTGTATGAGGAAGTCAGGTGTGTCAGAGAAGTATGTGAGGGTGGTGCAGGACATGTATGAGGACAGTGTGACAGCAGTGAAGTGTGCAGTAGGTACGACAGACTGGTTTAGGGTGAAGGTGGGACTGCATCAAGGATCGGCCCTGAGCCCTTTCCTGTTTGCAATGGTGATGGACAGGTTGACGGACGAGGTCAGACAGGAGTCTCCCTGGACTATGATGTTTGCGGATGATATTGTGATTTGTTGTGAGAGTAGGGAGCAGGTTGAGAAGAGCCTGGAGAGGTGGAGATATGCGCTGGAGAGAAGGGGAATGAAACTCAGTAGGAGTAAGACAGAATACATGTGTGTGAATGAGAGGGAGGGCAGTGGAGTGGTGCAGTTGCAGGGAAAAGAGCTGGAGAAGGTGGAGGAATTCAGGTACCTGGGGTCAACAGTGCAAAGTAATGGAGAGTGTGTTAGAGAAGTGAAGAAAAGAGTGCAGGCAGGGTGGAGTGGGTGGAGAAGAGTGACAGGAGTGATTTGTAATAGTAGGGTATCTGCAAAAATGAAAGGGAAAGTTTATAGGACTGTGGTGAGACCTGCGATGTTGTATGGATTAGAGACAGTGGCATTGAGTAAAAGACAGGAGGTGGAGCTGGAGGTAGCAGAGCTGAAGACTAGATTTAGTCAGTTTAGTGTTTAATTACTATCTTGTCCTGGTAGTTAAGAGGAAACAAGATAAACTGTGGGAAACACAAAAAACACACAAAAAACACACCCACACACACACACACACACAAAAAAAAAACAAAAAAACTAAAAATACTTCTTGGTCATGGATGTAGGCTTCAGGACATGAGTGTCCTCACAATAACAGGAAAAACAAATAGTGTTTATCCTTAATGACATTGTTTAGATTGACATGAAAAGGATCCGATTGGACAATCCAGCAATGACCTGTGGTACTTATTACACTCATCAAGCAAAAACTCTCTTGCTCTCTCTCAGACACACAGACAAACAACCAAACACACACACCACACACACACACACACACACACACACACACACACACACACAAACACAGGACTTTATATAGCCATAAATTACAGTTCAGACCCCATAATGTTCCAAGGAAAGGAAAGAATCGGATCTAAAAAAGGACTTGATGTAAAGTGAAGCAAAACATCACTGAGCAAAAGTTCATTATTAGACTCATGCAGAGGTGTAAAGAGTACCAGAAAATTATTTTTACGTAAAAGTATAGATACCTTACTGCAAAACATTTCCAAGTTAAACGTCACCAATTCAAATTTGACGAGTAAAAGTCTAAGAGAATCTGATTTGACTTGAGTATTTGACTCATATTGAAAGTAGGCTCAAATATGCACTAGTCCTCAACACCAAGACACATGTTAATGAAAAGTCAAAAACAGTTGATTTGTGAGGTTTTATTTCGTAAAATACATATCAAATTGTACACCTCAACACTGCGTTAACCGAAATCAACACAACAACCTCTTCAACAAAGATCAAACCAATCACTCAAGAAAAATACAAAGTTGGAAAGCAATCTTTTAAAAGGGATCTTTAATTAACAAAGAAAATACAGTTTCATGTCACAAATAAAAAGAAACAGTATTTAATAGACAAAAAACAGCCTACAGAATAATAATAAAAAAATAAACTCAATGCAATCTAGGGCATAAAGTGTGGTATAAATAGGGTTGCAAAATTCAATTTCAAGACTGGAAACTTTATATGAGAATTAACGGGAATAAACTGTGAATTAACATACAAAATTGCAGGTTAGCCTATAACAGGGAACTTAAATGCAGCTACCCTGCACATACATCAATCACACGCACACATCGCACTTACTGCAGGGTTACTGAGGCCACGCCACCTACATGCATAGTGCATTCTACCATAACATAACACACATCATTTCCTGAATCCTGTGCACTAAGCAATATCCAGAGATGTGTTCTTGGTGAGTATTTATGTAAATTTCATAAATATTACATACATTTATGTTTACAACTTCCTTGTGCTGTGTGTAAGCTATAGTGCAATGAAATTATACAATTGTAAAAACAAATACATTGACTGAGCTAAAAAAAAAAAAAAAAAAGATTTCCCCACTATCTATCTCCTTAATCACCTGGGGGGAATCCCTGCACCCAATACAACTCACCACCCCCCGTTTATTTGATTGGAAACACAGAACAAAATAGTAATATTGTGAAATATATAAAAAAAATCTATAATTTTTCTACTTACAATTAAATCAGTCATACATTTTTTTATCTGCATAAGTTTGCATGTATGTCAGTTGATGAAACAAAATATTTATATGTATGTTTGTATAGGATACATCTTAGAGAGTTTTCCTTGTCACAGTTGCCCAGGCTGATCATCAGGGATAAATAATTATTTAATTAATAATCATTAATTCCCATAAGTTCCTTGTAAGTCTACAATTTGGAACATTTGCAAAATTCCCCAGATTAAGTTCACATGGACACATTCACAACCTGACGACTGAATCTGGGTTGAAATCTGCTCAGAGTGCACATGCGTCGCTGCAGTTCGAACCATTTTCCACACAATTTCGAATCAATATCACGGACACTGAGCCAAAAGCATGAGCGTGAGTGTGGCTCCTTTATTACTGCTAGCGCGGCCGTGAGCTAATGCCGACGTAGCAGGATCGGATAATGAGACAGATTAAGAGAACAAGAGAGGTGTGAAGAAGGGTAATGGAGAAAGACCTAATGAGCGAGATTAAGAGATAGACAGAGATGGATGGCAGGAGGAGAAGGATGTAATATAGTGAATCCGATCCAACTGCATTTATCTCTTGTAAAATGTCAGCACAGAACATTGTTTCATAGATTTGATATGTTAGACAGTATTCTGATAAATTAGACAGTGGAGTTGTGATGTTCTGTTGAACTGAACCACTGATGGATGCAACTGTTGCACAAAGTATTGAATAGTGGAGGTGGAACACTGGGTACAGAGTCACGTTGCAGACTTACAGCTCCAGGCTCCCTTAATCCTGAGCTCGAGGCACTGGCTGGGTGCTGTTTATGATGTTCTCCACATATGTGTGTGTGTGTGTGTGTGTGTGTGTGTGTGAGACTCATTCGTTGGTTTAATGATGAATTGGTTGGCTCATTTACAGATTGGATGATGACTGATTGATGACTGATCAACTCACTGACTAAACAATGAAATGGATTACTGATTGATTGATTGATTGATTGATTGATTGATTGATTGATTGATTGATTGATTGATTGATTAGTTAACTGACTGACTTACAAATTGATTGATCAAATTATTGTGAGTGGATTGATTTACAGATTGGATGATGATTGCTTCATTTATGGTTTATCAATTCACTGACTGACCAAATGGCTGATTGATTTAACAATTGATTTATTAATGAATTGCTTAACTGAATTATTGACTGGTTGAATTATTTAATAATTATTTGATGATTGACTGGTTGCTTGCTTGCTTGCTTGCTTGCTCATTTGGTTGTATGGTTGTCTGACTGACTGATTGATTAATTAATTGGCTGATTAATTGATTAGTTTGTTGACTGATTTTGCTGATTTTGTTGGTTTTGTTGGTCAACGTTCCTTCAGAACCCTGGTGCTACATAAACAACATAGAGCTACATAACAGGAGTCCTTACTAGTAAGTGTCTTCGCCACATAAAGTGCATCGTGTGCAACCTGGTGCAAACAGTGCAAAGACAAAACAGGACAGTGCAAGACAACAGAAGACAGTGTAGGACAAATACACAAAACGCAAAATAGCGTAGCCAGTAAACCTACTGAATATTACGCAGTGCGGTGTGTAAAAGAGAATTGAGTACAGGAGTGAACATTGTAATTAAACAAAATGGTTTGTGCAAAAACAGCATGAAAACCGTTTGTAGTAATGAAGTGATATATTATGAGTGGTGCTGAAGACATGAATGTGTAAAGTGAGCACGATTGTGTGTTGAGTCCGGGTTGTACAGATCTGATGATTTATTGATTGATTAATTGATTGATTGATTGATTGATTGATTGATTGATTAATCGACTATTTGATTAATTGATTAATTGATTGATTAATTGATTGATTGATTGATTGATTGATTGATTGATTAATTATTTGATTGATTGACTGATTGATTGATTGATTGATTGATTGATTGATTGATTGATTGATTTACATATTGGTTAGCAGGTTAACTGTGTGACTGATTAATTACATGATTGATAGACTAAAGTATTAATAAATATTTAAATAATGACCAATGAAATTTGTTGCCAGGGTTAAGCTTGTTATAATGTGATTGGTTGATTCATTGATGATTGGTTGATTAATTGTCTGTTGATGTTTAGTGATGAATCAGTAAAAATGATGCCGTCAGGGTTACCTTTATTGTGCCATTAAAACAGCAGGAAATGTAATAAATGAATGATTCATTTGCCAAGCGACCTGTTTGTCCCTACTTACCATTCACACACGATTCAACTGCTACCTTCTTTTATCGTTACGCAGATTAACACCTCACATGCAGGGGATCGGGCAACCACAGGCGTTCCATCACGCAGTGACTCACTGTGTCTCCTGAGAGCTTCTACAAAGTACATGAATCACTGTGTGTGTTTGTGCTTGTGTGTGTGTGTGTGTGTGTGTGTGTGTGTGTGTGTGTGTGTGTGTTTCAGGGAGTATTTGTGAAAATGTCTGATTGCGTGTGTCCCTTGAAATGAACCACACAAACTTGCATGGTGTGTGTGTGTGTGTGTTGTCAGGTGTCAGTGAGTTTATGTGTTGGTGTGTGAAATTGTGTGTTCTAATACAATCATTTAAAGGCAGCCATTCTCTGACGATTAATATCAACAGTCACCGAGACAAGCCCTAGGCAATGCAATTAGAATAGACAACCATCCACCCTTAACACACACACACACACACACACACACACACACACACACACACACACACACACACACAGGCTATGTGTCTGCGTTAAGTTATTTCTACATTGTATTAGAATATATATACAGTGGAACCCGGTTATCTCGACCTCGGTTACCTCGACAACCCTATTAAGTCGACGTTTCTGAAGTGGAACCACCAAATTCTCGCTTTTTCTAAGCATTTTTTATCAGTTATGTCGATTTTTTTTTTTATGTCGCCGAACCCTAATATCTCGAGCACAAGGGGGGAAAAATTTACCATTTAAGGTCGGTTATCTCGGTGCAGCCGCAGAAGAACTCGCGGAAGTGGCGGAAAAATCAAGTCTTACAGCTGCTACAGGTGTTGTATTGTATACTGGTGAATCTCTGCTGTTAGTTAGTGCTAGTGTTCGTAGTGTTAGTAGGGGCGCGGCGCGGTGCGGCTTTGGGAAGAAAAGAGCAGCCGTTGAGAGAGTGCCGGTGGGAAGACACGTACCGGGATACGCATGCGCGATAACAACGACCGCCGTTAACCAACATATACCAACAATAACGGACAGTGACAGTGTGGAAGTTTAAATAGGAGCTGGTGATGATGATAAACGAGCACCATATGTGCGCGATTGAAGCCGAGAGCTTCAGAGAAAGTGGCCGAGAAAGCACCTGCCGGACCGAAGGGGGCGCTGAAGGGGGCGTGGCAGGTGGATTCCTGACAGATAAACATGTACTGTATGTATTTTTATAGCATGCCTTCATCAAACAAATCGCAGCAACGCTGTTGTGTAAAAAACCCTTCAAAAACACGTGCATGCACATTCTCATTTATTAACGCACATCATGTACATAAAGAAATTTTAAGCACGTTAATATATTGCCGCCATTTTGATTTTCGTTTATCTCGATCATCGGTTACCTCGATGCTTTTTGGCGACCCCCTAGGACATCGACATAACCGGGTTCCACTGTATATATATATATATAAATCGCATGATTCTTTCATACATGATTTTAATTTTTTTCATATTTATACATTTACATTCATATGATATTTTAATGATTAATTTATTATTTAATTTACATGTAATATTTGGACATTTATTTCTTACATATGATTTTTTCCCCTCCTGTTTCCTTTTACATGGTTCATTCACTTCCACATGATTTTGCTTTTTATGATTCACACATTTTCATGTGTAATTATTTTGATTCTTTTTTTGTTTGTATTTATTTATTTTCATGTATTTGTTTGTTTGTTATTTTGTTTGTTCATTCATTTACGTTTTTGCAATTTCAGATAGATATATGTTCTTTATCATGAGCATACTAAAGTATCTCTATAGCTTGGGGCCCTTTTAGCTAGAGGTTTTGTGATTTATATAATTTTATAGCATTGGCATTGGCATTGGATCTGAAGATTTGAGTTCAAATTCCAGCCACACCAGGCTGCCTCTTCTGGGCCCCTCAACAAGACTCTTAACCTCATAGCTTCTCAGTTGTATTAATTATCAAGTTTCTCTTGATATGGATGTTTGCCAAATGCATAAATGTAAGTACATAAACTTTCACAAATGTAATTATATTGTATAAACTTTATTTAATGAACTAACAATTTCAAACTAAACGTGATTTTTTTTGCATTATTTATTTATTTATTTATTTATTTATTTATTTATTTATTATAAACTTAATCAATATCTTCCTGACCAATTAGATTTAAAAGTTCAAAAACCCTGAACAGATGCACTGCAGAATCAGTAAGAAATTGTGTTATAAAGAGAGTGAGAGATGGAGAGAGAGAATATGGGGGAGAGGGGGGGAATAGAGAGAGAGAGAGAGAGAGAGAGAGAGAGAGGTGATGGGTAAGTGATAAGTGGCAGGTTGAAGGCAGTGTGTTAGAGAGAGAGAGAGAGAGAGAGAGAGAGAGAGAGAGAGAGAGAGAGAGAGACGCCCTCATCATTGCTTGCGTCAGAGTTTGATCACTGAGCACCCGTGAGGACCCTCTCCCACTCCACTGACGTATGTGCATGTTTGTGTGTGTGTCATTACACCAACCCAGAGAAAAAAGGATACACACATGCACACACACATGCATACACGAGTGGCAAGGCAAAGAAGATTAAACGGCACACCCACACGGGCCAAGGTCAGGAGTCAGGCAGGCCTGTGAGTCACTTAAACAGGAGAGTGAGGAGAAGGGATTGTGCTTCCCTTTCTCTCTTAATACCTCTCTATACCTCTCTCTCTCTCGCTCAGAGACTGTCCGTCTCTAACTTTTGTTCTCTCTCACTGTCTGTCTGTCTATATATATACAATGTTTAATGTGTGTGTGTGTATATAGATATATAGATGTGTGTTAAGAGAGAGAGAGAGAGAGAGAGAGAGAGAGAGAGAGAGAGAGAGAGAGAGAGAGACTGTTACTTTGCACTGTTGACCCCAGGTACCTGAACCCCTCCACCTTCTCCACCTCTTTTCTAACCGCACCACTCCACTGCCCTCCCTCTCATTCACACACATCTACTCTGTCTTACTCCTACTGACTTTCATTTTCCTTTTCTCCAGCATGTACCTCCACCTCTCCAGGCTCTTCTCAACCTGCTCCCTACTCTAACCACAAATCACAATATCATCCGCAAACATCATAGTCCAGGGAGACTCCTGTCTGACCTCGTCCATCAACCTGTCCATCACCACTGCAAACAGGAAAGGGCTCAGAGCAGATCCTTGATGCAGTTCAACCTTTACCTTGAACCAGTCTGTCGTTCCTACTGCACACTTTACTTTGTCACACTGTCCTCATACATGTCCTGCACCACCCTCACATACAGTGGGGAAAATAAGTATTTACACACCCTGCTATTTTGCAAGTTCTCCCCCTTAGAAATCATGGAGGGGTCTGAATTTGTAGGTGCATGTCCACTGTGAGAGACATAATCTAAAAAAAGAAATCAAAATATATGACTTTTTAACTATTTATTTGTATGATACAGCTGCAAATAAGTATTTGAACACCTGTCTATCAGCTAGAATTCTGACCCTCAAAGACCTGTTAGTCTGCCTTTAAAATGTCCACCTCCACTACATTTATTATCCTAAATTAGATGCACCTGTTTGTGGTTGTTAGCTGCATAAAGACACCTGTCCACCCCATACAATCAGTAAGAATCCAACTACTAACATGGCCAAGACCAAAGAGCTGTCCAAAGACACTAAAGACAAAAATGTACACCTCCACAAGGCTGGAAAGGGCTACGGGGAAATTGCCAAGCAGCTTGGTGAAAAAAGGTCCACTGTTGGAGCAATTATTAGAAAATGGAAGAAGCTAAACATGACTGTCAATTTCCCTCAGACTGGGGCTCCATGCAAGATCCCACCTCGTGGGGTCTTAATGATCCTAAGGAAGGTGAGAAATCAGCCCAGAACTACACGGAAGGAGCTGGTCAATGACCTGAAAAGAGCTGGGACCACCGTTTCCAAGGTTACTGTTGGAAACACTAAGACGTCATGGTTTGAAATCATGCATGGCACGGAAGGTTCTCCTGCTTAAATCAGCACATGTCCAGGCACGTCTTAAGTTTGCCAATGACCATTTGGATGATCCAGAGGAGTCATGGGTGAAAGTCATGTGGTCAGATGAGACCAAAATAGAAATTTTGGGTCATAATTCCACTAAACGTGTTTGGAGGAAGAAGAATGATGAGTAGCATCCCAAGAACACCATCCCTACTGTAAAGCATGGGGGTGGTAGCATAATGCTTTGGGGATGTTTTTCTGCACATGGGACAGGGCGACCGCACTGTATTAAGGAGAGGATGACCGGGGCCATGTATTGCGAGATTTTGGGGAACAACCTCCTTCCCTCAGTTAGAGCATTAAAGATGGGTCGAGGCTGGGTCTTCCAACATGACAATGACCCAAAGCACACAGCCAGGATAACCAAGGAGTGGCTCCGTAAGAAGCATATCAAGGTTCTGGCATCGCCTAGCCAGTCTCCAGACCTAAACCCAATAGAAAATCTTTGGAGGGAGCTCAAACTCTGTGTTTCTCAGTGACAGGCCAGAAACCTGACTGATCTAGAGAAGATCTGTGTGGAGGAGTGGGCCAAAATCCCTCCTGCAGTGTGTGAAAACCTGGTGAAAAACTACAGGAAACGTTTGACCTCTGTAATTGCAAACAAAGGCTACTGTACCAAATATTACCATTGACTTTCTCAGGTGTTCAAATACTTATTTGCAGCTGTATCATACAAATAAATAGTTACAAAATTATACATTATGATTTCTGGATTTTTTTTTAGATTATGTCTCTCACAGTGGACATGCACCTACGATGACAATTTCAGACCCCTCCATGATTTCTAAGTGGGAGAACTTGCAAAATAGCAGGGTGTTCATATATATATACAGAAAACATTAGGGATAGGTGTGTGTTTATAGCGGATCATCTGTCTCCATACCCCCCTGCTCTCTATATCTGCCTCTTTGAAACCAACTACTTGTATGTCTTCCCTCACCACATCAATAAATAACCTCCTTCTTGGTCTTCCTGGTGGCTCCATTCTCAGCATTTTCTACCCTCCTCTGCACATGTCCAAACCATCTCAATCTCGACTTCCTCACATTGTCTCCAAAATGTCCTGCATGCGCTGTCCCTCTGATAAACTCGTTTCTAATCCTGTCCATCGTCATCACTCCCAATGAAAACCTCAACATCTTCAGCTCTGCTACCTCCAGCTCCACCTCCTGTCTTTTACTCAATGCCACTCTCTCTAAACCATACAACATCACAGGTCTCACCACAGTCCTATAAACTTTCCCATTCACTCTTGCAGATACTCTTCTATCACATATCACTCCTGTTACTCTTCTCCACCCACTCCACCCTGCCTGCACTCTTTTTTTTTCACTTCTCTAACACACTCTTTATTACTTTGCACTGTTGACCCCAGGTACCTGAACTCCTCCACCTTCACTAAGTCTTCTCCCTGCAAACGCACTACTCTGATGCCCTCCATCTCATATATACCCCCTCTGTATCTACACCTCTCTATATATACACCCCTCTATACCTATCTCACATTTTCTTACATTTCTTAAAACCTTTTACCTTCTCTTTACACCCCTTTTATACTCTTACCTCCTTTAATGCTCTGTATGCTTTTCTCTCTCTCTCTCTATCTTTTACCTATTCACTGACTGTACCAATATTTCTCCAAGACAAGCTACATGCATTCAAAAGATGATTACACAAAATCATTTTTTAATAATCAATGTTTTTAGGCTACACAAAGGAAGTGGCACTGGAATTTAATAAGGAACATTTCACCCAGAGATTTAATAAAATATTTTACAAAGTAGGTGGGAGAAATAAATAAAAATAATCCTCCAGCCCACTTACACTCAGTAAGAAGCATAGAAACAAGCTGCCTAAGAAGACATGTCCAACAAGCATCACTAATCTCCAGACGTCCCACAGAATACGCTGCATCTCTGAGGAGCTCCTCAAGCTGCCATTACAACTGGTCCACAGGTTGCTGATGAATCTAAAGTACATGTGTAGTAGTGGATAAGTGTATGTAAATGTGGTAGTATTACTATTACTATAGTTGAGAATGATGGCCTTGATGGCCATAGTTGAGAATCTAGATGAGTGATTAAGTCTGTAATGAAAAATCTTTAAGCAAAAAGTAATTTATTGGCATCAATACTGTTTATATACAAGTATTTTTACAGATAAGCCCATATGTAAAATTTAAGAACATGCCCATACATTCTTCCCAGAAATACACCCATCTATTTCAATCAAATACATTTTGCCCTTCTCAAAGGCATTTATATATGTCTAACTCAAAAAGTTTTCCATAACTTTAAAGATATAGCAGACTTGTCTGTATGACTTAAATATGTTTTTATCTGTGCCAATCAGATACATCTAAAATGTCCATATGTCGCTTTAAAAAGACCCCCCAATTTTGTAACAGACTGACACTTCCATCTGTCCTGATTAAATACAGACCCATCTGTACCACTCTGACATCTTCATCAAAACAACTCAAAAACATGTCTAATTGGTCCCACTAAAAGAAACACCCAGCTCTACTACTTAAAGACATGCTCATATCTACCACTCCAACATGCCCATCTATACCACTGAAAATCCTGCATATTGGTCCCGTCCAAAAACACATCTCTCTGTATCACTGTGACACCCCCTACCAATAACACTCAAACACACCAATCTACATCACGCTGACATACCAATCAATACTACTCAGACACATCTGTCAATATCACTTAGACACACCCATGTCTACAACTTAGTCCATGTCCACACTAGTACGTTTTCCTTTGAAAACATATTTTTCTCTCTGTTTTGGCCTTCCGTCAACAGCAAGATAACGTTTTAACTCAACGAAAATGTAGATTTTTGAAAACACTTTCCATAGCGGTTAAATTTAGAAACTAGATTTTTGCTATGGAGTATAGACTATGAAAATAAAGACTTTCAAAAAACGATGACGCATATTTAGTCATTGCCGCAAAGTTTTAAAGAGCTGGAGAGCAAATAAACGGCAGGCGGAAAATCTTACGTTTTGCTCATGTGCGTAAGCGGTTTGAAAAGTTTCAGTGTGGATAAGCAACTTTTGGAAAACGATTGAAAATGAAAGTGTGGGCGTGAAGCGCTTAGACTTTTAGACGTAAATGCCGTGTTTAAATGTATCCGGATTAGTGTAGACGTACACACAGAAAAATCAAGGTACAGGACATGCAATGTTTGTTTGAACCTCATAAAAGTACAGTCATGCACCCCTGGTGATAGAAATGTACCTTTGTGTTCTAGTATGGTTTAAAATGACATCTTGATTTTTTTTCCCCATAGCATTTCACTGATGTTCTGCTGAACAAATTCTTTTTACAAAATGTAATACTTTTAAATGAAAAAGTACACTTGCATGAGGCAATTTAATTCCTTTTCAGAAATGGTAGAGTACAAAAATGTACCAATGTTTAGAGGTACATTGCTGTACCTTGCTAGGTGACAAAGCATTTGTACTCTTTTAGGTATGGTTCTGTACCTTGATTTTTCTGTGTGCTCAGACACACCAATCTACAGTATACCTCTTGGACATGCTCATCTATACCCCTCTGACATGCCCCATTAATACCACTCAGACACAGCCATCTATACCTCTCAGCAGCAGCAGCAGAATCGTGTTGGACCACAAGCTGCCACTCGTGGGCCCCATGAGCAAGGCTGTTAACCCTTTGTGCTCCAGGGGTGAGGTATCATGGCTGAATCTGTGCTCTGACCTCAGCTTCCCGAAATTGCTGGGACATGCAAATAAATCAATAAATAAATAAATCATCCTAATTTAGGGGCAGTGGTGTTTCAGTGTTTACAGTTTTTTCCAGTTGCTTTGGAGCGTTTCTCCAATCAGAAAAGAAATATTCAAAACTTATTGTTCAACCTTCGTCATCAAGTCACACAAAAAAACATTTTCTTGTTGCTTTGATCAAATTGCTGTTTCCTACATGATCAGTTGTTTATGTTGATGTTTATCAAAATATATTAAACTAGTTTCACTTAAAAAGTATGGTTTGGTGCAGAGGAGGGACATGCCGTATATCTGTAGGAGAATGCAGAGGATGAAGCCAAAAAAGGAAGGCCAAAGAGGAGGTTTATGGATGTGGTGAGGGAGGACATGCAGGTGATTGAGTTGAAAGAGACAGATGTAGAGGACAGGGGATTATGGAGACGGATGATCAGCTGTGGCTGAAAGAAGTAGTTTTACCTAAGTAGTCTTAACCCCCAAAACAGTTCAGTGTATAAGTCATTATATGCAAAATGGTTAAACCACCTGTCAAGCTTAAATTTCTATTACATTTTTTAGGTAAATGTGACTTGAATTAATGAATTGTGCAGATGAATCTTGAATTTCACAAATAATGGGGAGTGAAGGCATCAGATCAACCAATGACCAACTAGTTCTCTAAAATAGGTCAAAGGTGAATCTTGTTAACCTTCATTTGGCAACAGAGCAAAACACAGAATTACAAATTCTGAAAATGGATGAACAACTAAGAAACGAACGGATGGTCTCTTGCAATCGATATAAATCAAATATACAATCAAATAAATACATTTGTGCTGCTGATATTCATAGATGCCAAACAGAAGAAATTCAGCATGTGCATTTTCAATCTCTGCAATCCATTGTAATCACTAACCATTTTGATGATCTTGTTTGTGAACATTGGCTTAGGGATTTTCATTCTAATGGGAATGAGATGTTCATTGACACAATACTTACTTTTGAGTACTAAGGATTTTATGAAAAGTACAGGCTTTTGCAAGAAATCCAATGTGTTGTACCGTTTGTATACATTGTTTTGAGAATGCACTTACTGGTTTGCAAATATCAAGGATAATTCAACAAATGCTCCAAGCAACTGAGAAAAACTGTAAGGCTCTGGGTTACTGATCACAAGATCAGGGGTTCAAGCCCTAGCACAGCTAAGCTGTAAGGCCCTTGAGCTAGGCACTTGACCCCAGCTTCCTGACAAGTTAAAATATGCGATTGAGAGGAGGTAGCTCTGTGGTTAAAGCTCTGGCTTATCGATCGCTATCGCCAAGCTGTCACTGTTGGGGCTTTTGAGCAAGGCCCTTAATCCTCTTTGCTTCAGGGGCACTGTATAATGGCTGACTGCACTCTGACCCCAGCTTCCTAACATTGATGGGATATGCACAATTTCACTGTGCTGTAAAGTACAGCCAAGGGCACGTTGGGGACATAGAGGAAGGCACTGGACATGCCTGGGGTGAACAGGTGGGGCTCACAGGAAGTGTGTGAAGGTCTGCAATTCTCTTTAGAGACGAGATGGCCAGTAGAAAAACAAAAAAAAGTCTTGACTTTTAAAATCTCAAGGGTACCTCAGGCAGTGGCTCAAAGTGAGGTTTAGACAGGGCTTCCAATAAAGGCAATCTGGTTCGCACCTGAGGCCTCAGCCTCAGGGTACTGCGGAGGAAAAGTGTCACTAATAGGTTGCCTCCTGCAGTATTTGTATTTTGTGAGCAGGTCCAGCCAGAGTTTATGGCCTGCCCTAGCCTGTCTTGATCCCACCTCCCCATAATGACATCACTGATTCGCAACTATATTTAAAGAGGAAGAGGAGAACATGGTGAACATTCTTGTTAGGATAGTTAGAAGATTGTATGTTGGCTTGAGTGACTCATAATTATATTTGTTTTCCATAAAAGTTAGACAAAATTTTCAAACTTTTCTATTAGCTTATATTTGTGGCAAACTTCTAATCAATTACTGATTTACTCAATTATACAGTATACAACAGAATAACCGCACTGTTGGTCTGAATGACAGGTATTTATTTTTTAAATAGACAAAAAAAAAGAAAAATGTATTATGTATTAACCTCCTGTCACCATCAATGATTCACCAAGGAAAAGAGAGATAAAAATAGAGAGAAAGAAATAAGAGAATAATGAATAGTATTGCGCACAGGATCTTTCTTAAAACATTAAAATACCTGAGGATTGATGTCATATGTACTTTCTGCAACAACCATCATTTAAGTGCTATAGTTGTTCATCTAATGTGGCCATAAATCAGAGTTCAAATTACCTTTTCATGGCTACTTTTGAAATATGGTCAAATCAGTTCATAGGAAAAAGGTTACCTATTCAGGTTTGGATTTAGGGAAGGCTTTCAGGTTTGTACATGTCATCAGGTTCAGGCAAGGTTGTCTTACCTACAGTAGTGCTAGCATTTTAAACTTTTGTATTAGCCTAAAGCAAGATTTGTAATCTAAAATAAACATAATCCAAAATATTTTACTAGAGTGCGAGTAGGATTTTAGTATTGGGATTTGGGCTTTTAGTATCAAATGTCTATACACCATTATTCTTCTGGTTGGTGGTATTTTGTCTCAGTGAGTCTCGGTGCAGGCATTACATGTTACTGTCTACTATTACTTTTCTTTCTCTCTTTTTCCAGGATGTTGTGTATAATTTGCAGATGTCTGGAAGCCACAATTAATGCAGGAGACTCCTAAAACTTCTATGCTTACCACTGTACTATACACCTGATATTTGATTAACACTCGGGCCTTAATAAACTGGCAGTCCTGTTATGGACTGTGCAAGAAGCAAAAGCCCATTGTCAACTGTCTCTCACACACACATGCACAAAGGCAGCCTCATTTACACCCACTCTGCTATTTCTGCACTTTTTGGAACACTATGACCTTCCTAGCACATAAATGCAGCTATCATCAAATATTTAAGTTTAAAACAAGACTCTCTTTCAAAGAACATACTGTGGTTCTCAGTCCTTGTTCACTAATCATGCCCATGTTGATTAGAGTATTGAAAACCTGAAACGTAGGTAAGGTACATTTAGAACAGATAAAAATGTGTGAGTAAGTTGTGATCAATCATGAGTTAGCTCAAGACAAGCATGCAACTAATGCCAGTTAAATATTTGAATCGATTGACACATCTACTGTATATATATATAATTAATTTTTTTTGTTTGCAATTTAATTGAATTTCTTTCGGTTGTTATCGTATTACAGATTAAAAAAAGATCTACAATCAGTTATCTTTTTTTTTTTTTTTTTTTTATAAATCACAAAGACTTTCAATATCCACTCTAGTTTCAAACCATCAATTATGTCTCTATAAGAAAAGGCTTTGACATTTCTAGGCTTCTATTTACACACCTTCTAACCAAACCGTATTAAACCCGCTTAATTTGATCACCTCACAGCCGAATGCAGGTGTTTTTATTTAATCAACGATTGTGCTTTCATCGACGAGGTCCTGCGTCAAGGGAACATCACCAGCGTGCTCCCAAGCAAGTGGGTCACCGCTGAATAAACGAAGGCCAGTCAGCAGCTTTAGTTCTTCAATCACAGCAGGCACAGAGTAAAAATAAAACGTGCCGTTACAATCTGAGACTCACAAAAGGGGTACCTTGGAAGATTAAGGCCTTGGAGAAAAGTCACATATATACACACACCCATAATACATCCATGGTGTATGTGATTAGCTGATCATGTTTTATGGTTATAACAGCACATCCGATCAGAAAGTACATTACTCAGACTTAGTCATGGCTCAAGGCTGTGCATTTTGTTATGTGGCTTGACTGCCAAAGAGCTCTTAAAGGGTTATTTCTGGAATCAGATGAAAAAGAATGCAAGCAGCGCTGGGGATTGCAGTTAATAGAAGACTCCGGGAACTCATTTCCTCAAAGCCCTTCAAAATATGGATTTAAGAAAGAAATAATAAATAGTTAAGGATTTCTTCCTCTTTCTTCACCTACTTGTAGGACAGGAAGTTCTGTTACCCCGTTTGTGGATACTTAACCATACGATACATAAAGTGCATTTTTTTATTTATGCAAATCTCCACAACCACGCTTCATGATCTAGTTGAAATCTAACTTCATAGAAGAGTAGAGGTTATTCAAACAGCAACTTGGGAGTCATTGTGCAATTAGATGTTTTAAAAGCACATATGGTCAGTTCCACACACAAACTGTTGTCCATATAGTGTTGACTATTTAGTTGCATATAGGCTTTGGTTAAATTTCATGAACTTTCCAAATCCTCTCAGTCCATTTTTAGCTCTCCACTTCATTCTGAACACCTGCTTTTCCAGCACTGCGTATTTCATTCACTGCTCAGCATCCATTCAATGCTTAGAACTAAAAAAAAATGCTGCACAGCAGGATTGATTTTCATTTCATTCACAAAAAAAATTGTTTCATTCAGTATTTCTTGAAGTGCAGTGTGTCACAGCAAGCACTTATATATCGCATTTCTGTGTTGTATGTTGTTCAGAAGCTCACGTGAATAGAAATGTGTAGGAAAAGGTCAGGAAACATAGCAGAGATAATGATTGTGTAGGTATGCATATGTGGCACAGTAAGGACCATTTTCTGGTGACCGGTTGAAAATTATTTATATTCTTCCTGCTGAGGCAGTAATGCTGTATAAGGTATAGATCCATATCCTGCCATTATAAATGAAAATGCACTACTGAGTGATCGTGCAAAAAGTGGATAATGGCAGCAAAAAATATGGAGAAAGAAAAAAGTGTTTAAATGGTTTGTGCATCTGTCTGTTTTTGTGGACTGTAGTTGGTGTCGGCGGTCTGCTGCACTGACTTGGGAGTGCAGTTTGCTTCTGATCGTCATCACTGTACCCCGCAACATTGTTTATCTGCTTCAAATGGACATTTGGTGCAACCCAGATGAGGATGGGTTCCCTCTTGAGTCTGGTTCCTCTCAAGGTTTCTTCCTTATGCCATCTCGGGCAGTTTTTCCTTGCCACAGTTGCTCATCAGGAACAAACATACTTACATATTTACGTTTAATCACCACATTATCTGTGTAAAGCTGCTTTGAGACAATGTTCATTGTTAAAAGCGCTATACAAATAAAAATGAATTGAATTGAATTGAATTTTTTCCTTTTACTGAAATATAATTTGCACAAAACAGAAATTGTGTGCAAAATCGGACGTATGACAAATGCTTGCTAAATGGATGATGGAAGATTTTGTACAGCAATTGAAGCAATTATGAGTCTATACAAATCCTACAACATTTGCTTTTGCTAACCAACAATGGAAAAGTGAAGTAAAATAAACTGCTTCTCCAAGTATAACCACGAATTCCTCCAGATACATTTATTTAGGTTCAGTCCGAGACTGCAGTACTGGGCCACTACTCCAACAAAAGTAGAGTATGTCAAAAGAAACATACTTCATCCATACCTTTATTTATTGTCCCTAAAAGTTATTCTGGTGGGAACAGCCTGAGAAGGTCAGCCCAGACTTTGCTAAGCCTCCTGACAGATTTCTAGATGTCCCTGAGTCCAGAGTCTGCCCCAGGTTCACCCTGTCCAGTGGGACACACATGATTTAGAGTCTTGCAAGAGCTGAGAAGGGCGCATGGAATAGAAATAGACGTTATCATATGTGACCATTTATTTCTGTTGCAAAACAGCTGCAGTAGCCTGAATATTCTTTTTATTACACTTAATGAATCTAATTGTAAATCTCATCCAATAGAGTTTAATAAAGGTTAGTGTGTTTGAGCATTGTATGTTGACATTGTTCCTCCTTCCAATTAAAATTAAAATCTAAATCTCTCTAAAATCTGTAGTCTGAGATTTGTTTTTTGTATCCCAGTTTGCTCTGCTTGTCACCTGTTCTGACTTATGGACTTCCATCCCACTTTTATCCTGGAGAGCGCTCTTCAAGCTCTCACTGGGGTTCGCAAGGTTTGCAAGAGTTTGGAGATGGGCTTGTCCGGCACCCCTTTCTCAAGGTTCGGAAGCATGCCATTCTGCGTTTTTTTTCCTCTGTGAAGGGGGCACTGAGCTCCACTTCTTTTGTTTTAAGGAGAGTGAGGGGATGGATGTGAGCAAACCCGTTGACACGCCCTTGCAGCCAGTCCTTTTTAAGAAACTTTTGGAAGTATTGACTCGTGCCGTGGCCAAGCTAGATCACTCACTTTAACACTAACGACAGATGCTTCCCTCCTGGAATAAGGGAGCAGTCATGAGTGCCTGCTCCACTCAAGGTCTATGGAAGGGGCCCCACCTCTTGTGGCACACCAATTGCCTGGAGATGCTGGCCTTTCGTATCTGAGAGGCCGGCATGTGCTGATCCATACGGACACTTCTAATTTCTCTAATTTACAGCGGCACCCAGGGCACTTGAACAATGGAACAGACGCTCTTTCAAGGAAAGGGCCAAGGCCTGGGAAATGGAGACTCTACCCCAAAGCGGTGGAGCAGATTTGTGAAAGATTCTACAGAGCACAAATGGATCTGATTGCGACTCAAGAGAAGTCACACTGTCCCCACTGGTTTTTCCTTACTCACCCAGCCCCTCTTGGGTTGGACACCATGGTACGCCTTTCCCCCTGACACGCTGCTCCCGGTAGTTCTGGAGAGACTTTGCTGGGATGGAGCAGCAATGGTTCACGGACCAGGAGGGATCTTCTCTCTCAGAGCGTGGACATACAAAAGCATTCCCGAAGTGTTGTTGACACAGGGTCTACTTTTCTCTGGGAACCAGGATCATATATGTAACCTAGAGACATTTCTGAACAATTTTTGAATGAGCATCAAGTTAAGTTCAATGAACATGAACATAAAAAGCTTTCAAGTTCAAATCTTGAAGAAAAGTTTCTGCATAGAAGTGAGGAAAATCTCTAAAGCTGAGTCAGCACTCAAGGAAGCCATAATGGTGGAATAAAAAATAGAATAATAGCGTTTTCCAATGAAAAAGTATTAGTTTATTTTTCTCTCTGTTTTGTCTTTCTGTCTGCAGTGAGATGGCGTTTGTAGTCAACGGAAACAATGTTTGTCAAAAACACTGGATAAACTTGAAAAAGTCATTCTCGTGTCGTAGTGTGGCCTGTGAAGACGAAGATTTTCCAAAACAATGAGTCATGTGATAAAGCCTTTTACTTTGCCATGACCTTTCAAAAAGCCATAAAGTATATAAACAGCAAACGGAAATGAAGCGCGGTGAAGTGTGTTACTTTTTGCTCATGCACAGCATAGGGACGTAAATGTTTTCAGACGTTTCACTGTGGATGAGCAACTTTTGGGAAATATCTGAAAATTATAGAATGGACGCAGAGTGTTTTGCAATGAAAACACTTTTTTAAATTGATCAGATTTACATCAATGATCATGGCTTTTGGTCATGGTCATTTTATGCTGCCAGAGATCATCCCAAGCTAACACACTTTCACACATTCATGTCTGTGTTCTCATGCAGCACGGGCATTTTTTTTTTCATTGTCACATGCACTTGTTTTCATTCATGTCATGTCTCACCCCTGTCTCATCTGTGTGGTCTCGCCTGCAGCGGTCTTCACTTCTATGTTTAATCCATGTCTATAAACCCCTTTTATTTCAGTGTAATTTCTGCAAACTATTATTTACAGTTTCCTTCCAAATACCAAGTGTTTTATGTTTAACGTTTCGTGCTTTTGCGTTCTCATTTTTGTTGTTTGTGTTTTCTGTCTCTGATTTTGCCATTTAAGATTTTGACACTTAAGATGTTTCATTCAAAGCACAATCTATCTCACTCAAAAACACACATATATTGGACACTGTTGTGTAGGTGTCTAGTATTTTGTCTCTTCAGTCCATGAACAGTAGCCTTTCCCCAATCCTAGTCTTTTTTTTTTTACCTCATGCAGACAATATTACTCATGTAAGCTTCATTTTTCTTATGCTATTACATCATGAATAACTAAACAGATAAAGAAGCATTGTGTGTGTGTCTTTTAATGGATCCTATATTCTTATGATAGCAGGTTTAGCTATTGTACACCTGATTGCAGGTTTGTTTAGACAGGCTCCGTTTATAATGTAGAAACTCCTGCAGCTGTGCAACATTCGGAGGCTTGACAAAAGAGACACAGCAATTATCCGTGCTCGTGTTTAATTCACGAAAGTAAAAAAGAGCTCACCTCAGCCTTATGTAAAATTTGTGGTTTACGATGTGGCAACAATAACATATAATAACCGCACTTTGGTTCACTAACAGCATGAGCACATTGGACATAAACACTGTAGCTGTAACAACAACAACTCGGAGTGTTATGTCTTCAAGTGTGGGGGTAAAAGGGGTTGCATCCTTTCTTTTCCTTTGTAATGTGCATTTTTTTGCAATTTTTTTTATTTATTTTTTATTAAATTAAATTAAATGTAATCTAATCTAATTTAATTTTAAAACTCGCAGAAAAATCTGTGTCCAAAATATAAAGCTGATCCTCTGAGAGTCATCAGCTTTCTGAAGCCCTACCAATAATTAATCTTTCTTCCCATCCACCTCCTTATTAAATTCCTGCCACATCATGAAATGATGAACTCAGTCAGCCTTCGGAATAAATTACCATGATGAAACAAGAGCGGCCCTGACCTCCCTCCCTGCGGCCATCATAGCGATATATTCCGGTGTACTAAAAGTTCTGTGGAGGGAATTCTGGCCGACATGACAGGAAGCTTGTCAAAGAGAAGAAGATCAAAGAGGTTGTTTCTGTCAGTCTGGGTTTTACTGGTTCACCCATTACAATCATGAGCATGTGTTTATATCATTGCATCAGTAAAATTATAAGCGATCACTAGTTGCAGAAGTGACGTGTCTTCGGGTTTTTAGTCCTGACAATGAAGTTAACAATCAGACTACAAGACATGAGTATGACATCACGTCTGTGTTCAAGGGGAAGAAACAGATTGTATTCAAAATTGATTGAATCCAAAGTTAGAGTTTGACATGACAGATGATTAGATATCTGCTAGAGAGTCTTGTGAATTATAATATATTTTCCTTTCTTGTTTTCTCGTGATCACGACTTCATTTTCTCATCATAACAATTTTGGTTTTCTCGTGATCTCAACATAACAAATTGATTTTCCATGATCTCGACATAACGAGTTGTTTTTTCATGATCACGACTTAATTTTCTCGTGATCTCGACATCATTTTTAAAAAGATCATTTCCTCACCATAACATCTCTTGTTTTCTCGTGATCGTGACAAAAGAGTTGTTTTATCATGTTCATGGTATTTTTTTTTTTGTGATCTCAACATTATAATGATCACGACTTAATTTTCTCATGATCTCGACATCATTTTCTCATCATAACAAACGTTTTTTTGTTATCCAGACATAGTTTTCTCATGATCGCAACATAAATAAACATGTCTCATGATGTATTGCGAGAAAATCTCGCACCTTGTGAATGTTTCCGGTGTATATAATGGAGTACGCTTTGACGTCTAAAACCTGACAGACTTCTTCTCAAGTCAGAAGCTTTTGTGCATGTTGTCAATCACAGACACAGAGCAATTTCAGTTTAAATGAGAAAAATATTATAATGCATTGCCTTTTAGGACTTCCGTATCTTTTCAATGGAGATGAAAAATTGGGGTTAATTTATGCAGTCATATCTTCTGTATTTTCAGTGGTGGAAATATACAGTAGTGTTTTAAAGAAACCATGAGAAGAAAAACATTACACATACACTACATCAGGGTTATTGATAGCCTGTATTAGCTGAGTACAGCAGATGTGTGACTGGCAGAGTACGTGATCCATTTAGAACAGAATTCAAGAAAAATGCAAGGTGTCCATTTGCTAAATGACCCGGCGAGGATGCACCGCATGAAAAACTTTTCCTGCTGCTTCCTCATCATGTCTCAATTAGGCCTGAAAAGCCGTGACGCAAAAGCCCTTTCTCCACAGAAAGCGATCTCCTCATCACACTGGCGTCCAGCACGGCTTGATCCTTCACCGTTGCTGCAATGAAAATGTACTTTCGAGACCGGAAGTGCTTCATCAGATGCGATGAATCATTGTGTGGGTTTTTTTTTTTTTTTTTAGTTTTTTTTTTTAAAACAACCCTTCAGTTTTTAAGAGTTTCCTGTCCACAACAAATTAAAGACTGACTTTACCATATCGTCATCCAACAGTCATACTATTAATCTTATACACTCACACACTAATTTTCACATTAGCAGGCGAACTGACTAATAACTGACTAAATACTATAAAAGTTGTAATAGATAGAGTTTGACTCGACAAATGATTAGATATCTACAAAAGAGCCTCAAATAAACTTGAATTCACAAACAGCCAAACAAGACAACATTTCCTAAAAGCTAAGTAATGAATCAGCAGCAAACCCAATAACACCCTCTTTCTTGTCCCACTACAGAATCATTGGATTAAACAAAAAAAACGTTTAAAAAGGTAAGCAACTAATAAACAAATGCCAAGAAGACACAGAAAGCCTTCTTTACAACTTAAAAAATGTCACTATCAATATACTAACACTGTTATATATACAGAATAAACTTAAATTTACTTTAATATAGCAACAAAACACATTAAAAGTAAATTGCATGTAGAATTTATATTTGTGCATCAAGTACAATAAATCTACATTTAGTTTTTTAACAGATGCGCACACACTTTACTTAAGCATGTCCTTTTTTTTAATAATTGTTTTATATATAAAGTTATGGTTATATATAATGCTATTGTGTTGAATTACTATATATAGATTTGTAATTAATCATTACACAAATGTATATATATATATATATATATATATATATATATATATATATATATATATATATAATTATTATCTTTCAAACCTTAATAGTTAAAATTCCATTTCAAAAAGTTTGGGATGCTGTGTAAAATTTAATAAAACCAGAATGCAATGATTTGCAAATCCCCCATCCATTGTTCAGATTTACACTATAGAAATCAAAGAGAATCAAATATTTTAACTGAGAAAATGTACCTTTTTAAGCAAAATATAAGATTTGAATGTGATGGCTGCAACACGTATAAAAAAAAAAAGTTGGGACGGGTCCATGTTTACCACATTGTAGCATTCTTTTAACAACAGTCTGTGTACATCTGGAACTAAAAAGACCAGTTGCGGGAGTTTAGGCATCTTTATATACAAATGTTGTCCCATTTGTTTCTGTTGCAGGATTCTATCTGCTCATCAGTCCTGGATCTTCTTTGTCATATTTTTTGTTTACTGTTGGGGCAAATGTGTTCTACTCTTCTATTTTTGCCATATGTATTTTATTTTACATTTGTTTATTTAATGTATATAGGTATCAGTGCTCAGCTGACATTCACCACAAAAATATAGTGTTCAGACATTTCTGAATTACAGCATGAGCACGCAAGGTGAGTGTGAGTATTTGCAGAGATAAACCAAATGTTTTATTATTATTATTGTTATTATTATTATTATAATTATTATCATTACAATCAGAGCTGCTACTCGTTCCTGTTAAAGAAAAAAAAGAGGATTGAGTCTTGCTGGTGTGTGCAGTATAAAGCTCCTAGCTCTGGTTATATCAAACCTGTAGATCTCCAAATAAAAGGACACATGAAATACCAGAGCAGCGTACATTTCGAGCCCTGTGAGTGACCAATGGTTATAAAAATTTCTACAAAGAATCAAGATATGGTATGACGCATACACATTCACATGTCGACAAACAGGATGAATAGTTTCCATCAGCACCTTTGCGCTCTCTTACCTTCTTCCTCTGCCTTATATTTCTGAATGGTGTCACAACACAATGTCTGAATAACATTGGGTAATGTGTGTGATTAGGATTTTTTCTTATCGGTTCCGAAATAAGTTTTGGTATGGGGAGATGCTGATGTACAGCTCGTCCCCTGATAGCACAGAGGGTTCTGTGGTATTTGCATTTCCAGGAGTTAATATCTGTTACTTATTTGAAAGAGTCTCCCATTTTTCACATATCAGCAGACCAGGGTTAGGTCTTAGAGTTCTATGTACAAAAACATTATCAACTCTACCATTAAAACTATTATTATTATAAATATCGCTATGGACGACTCCCTGATCTCACCTTTAGTCTATTGTTACCTTCTGAACACTATCATGAACTGTCCTTTGTTCTCCCATTACTAATTTCAGTATGATGTATATTCAGACAGGTGACTTGTTCAATCACTTGTCATCTTAAAACTAGACTACTGCATCTCACTCCTCTCAGCTCTGCTTTTAAAAAGCATTCGATCTCCACATTTGATGCAGAATGCAGCCACACAAATAGTTTTCAACACCCAGGTTCTCCCACACTACCTCACTGCTACGCTCCTTCCGCTGGCTTCCTGTAGCTGCCTTGATCAGTTTTAAGTCAAGTCAAGTCAAGTCAAGTTTATTTGTATAGCGCTTTTCACAACAGACATTGTCTCAAAGCAGCTTTACACAAATCAACAGTGATGGTGAATGGTGTGAATTTGTCCCTGATGAGCAAGCTGTGGCGACTGTGGCAAGGAAAAACTCCCTTAGATGTTATGAGGAAGAAACCTTGAGAGGAACCAGACTCAAAAGGGAAACCCATCCTCATTTTGGGTGACATCAAGAGTTTGATCATAAATCTTTCAACAATACAGAACACTGGAGAGTGAGAACTAACATGAGCACTGGAGTATAAGATTATAAGTGATGTTCTTTCTGCAGTCTTATACAGTCTATATGGTTAGTAGCTCCGAGTTTTATGAGCTCAGCATTTGTGATCACCACAGATCCAGCATCAGCTTCTCCATGCCAGAGCCTTTAACACTCCAGGAGGTCCAATGCCAAACTCCACACATGTAGCGGGATCCAAATGGCACTGGTACGTCTCTAGATGGTTCGGGATGTTTGTGAGTTCGGCATCTACTTCTTCAAAGGTCCGTAATCATCACGAGGTGGGAGGTGACTGGAGCTGGCCAAACCTCAGGGTGTCTCGGGATGGGGAGAGAAAGAGAAGCAGTGGAGAGCAATTAGCGTAGCTGCTGTTCATGATATTAACAGCACAAGTTGATAATGTGCATGTGATCAGATGTTCTGGAGCACAAGGTTATGATGTGATGTGTGTTATGTGTAGGCTTTGCTAAAAAGATATGTTTTTAATCTACACTTAAACTGGGTGAGTGTGTCTGAGCCCCGAACACCGTCAGGAAGACTATTCCAGAGTTTAGGAGCTAAATGTGAAAAAGCTCTACCACCTTTAGTGGACTTTGCTATTCTAGGAACTACTAGAAGCCCAGAGTTTTGAGATCTCAGGGAGCGTGGCGGATTGTAGCGAGTTAAAAGACTGGATAGATATATGGGAGCCAAACCATTTAGTGCTTTATAAGTGAGAAGTAATAGTTTGTAGTCTATTCGAAACTTAACAGGAAGCCAATGTAGGGACGATAAGATCGGGGTTATGTGATCATATTTTCTTGCCCTTGTAAGAACTCTGGCTGCTGCATTCTGGACTAACTGAAGCTTGTTTATTAATGACGCAGGACATCCACCTAGTAATGCATTACAGTAGTCTATTCTGGAGGTCATGAACGCATGGACGAGCTTTTCTGCATCGGATAAAGACAACATATTTCTTAGCTTAGAAATATTTCTAAGGTGAAAGAAGGCTGTTTTAGTAACTTGATTGATATGATTTTTGAAAGACAAGTCGCTGTCTAAAATAACACCCAGGTCTTTTACTGTTGAATTAGTGGTTACAGAACATCCGTCTAAATGCAGGTTGAGATGCTGGAGCTTCTGTATACTAGTTTTTGGTCCGATGAGCAAAATCTCAGTCTTATCGGAATTTAAAAGTAGAAAGTTATGGGTCATCCAATCTCTTATTTCCTTAACACACTCAGTTATCCGACTTAATTGAGCTATATCGCCTGGTTTAGATGAAATATATAGCTGAGTATCATCAGCATAACAATGGAAGCTAATTCCATGCCTTCTAATAATATTTCCTAACGGAAGCATGTATATTGTGAACAGCAGGGGTCCTAGAACTGAACCTTGCGGCACGCCATAATTTACTTGCATTAGCCTGGATAGCTCTCCATTTAAATCTACGAAATGGTAACGATCGGACAGGTAGGATTTAAACCAGCTTAATGCCTGTCCCTGAATGCCGATGTAATTTTGTAATCGATCTAGGAGGAGATCATGGTCTATAGTGTCGAAAGCAGCACTAAGATCAAGTAAAACCAACAGCGAAATGAAGCCTTGGTCTGAAGCTAAAAACAGGTCATTAGTTATTTTAACTAGAGCAGTTTCTGTGCTATGATGGGGCCTAAAACCTGACTGAAATTCTTCAAAGATATTGTTCTCTTGCAGGTAGGAACATAACTGGGCAGCGACAATCTTTTCTAAAATCTTAGACATAAATGGGAGATTTGAAATGGGTCTGTAATTTGATAACGTGTTTGGATCCAGATTAGGTTTTTTAATGAGGGGCTTAATAACTGCTAACTTGAGGGATTTAGGGACGTGACCTAAAGATAGTGAGGAGTTAATAATATTCAGAAGAGGTTCACCAGTTGTATATAACACTTCCTTCAGTAATTTAGTAGGAATTGGATCTAACTGACATGTTGTCGATTTAGCTTTGGCAATAACATTATACAGCTCTTCCTGTCCTATACATGTAAAACAGTGGAGTTGTGGAGTTGAAGGTAACACTGTCTCAGGAGATGGTGTCAGAGGTTGAACTGCCACAATTGTTTTTCTAATGTTATCTATTTTTTCAGTGAAGAAAATCATAAAGTCCTCACTACTAAACTGTGATGGAACACAATTTTCAGAGCCCTGATTTGTAGTTAGTTTAGCTACTGTACTGAAAAGGAACCTGGGATTGTTTTTGTTGTTTTCTATAAGTTTGCTCAGGTGTTCAGCTCTAGCAGCTTTTAGCGCCTGTCTGTAGCTGAGCATACTGTCTTTATACGCGATTCTAAATACCTCCAATTTAGTTTTCCTCCATTTTCTCTCCAGATTACGTGCTGTTCTCTTGAGGGCATGCGTATGACTATTATACCAAGGTGCAGGTGCTTGTTCTCTAACCTTTTTTAACCGGATGGGGGCAACGGTGTCTATTGTGCTAGTGAGGATAAGGTCTATGTTGTTAGTTATCTCATCAAGATTATTGGTAGTTATGGGTTTAGTGAGAAATTGAGATAAATCAGGCAGGTTATTTATGAATCTGTCCTTAGTGGTCGGAACAATAGTCCTACCAAGTCGATAACGTGGTGCAACACGGCTAATCTGCTCTACCGGTAGTGTGTACAGTATGAGGTAATGGTCTGTGATGTCATCACTCTGAGGTAAAATATCTATATTAGTGACGTCTGCTCCGTGGGATATTATTAAGTCTAATGTGTGGTTAAAGCGATGAGTTGGTCCGGTGACGTTTTGTTTAACCCCAAAAGAGTTTAATAAGTCAACAAATGATAATCCTAGAGCATCGTTTACATCATCTACATGAATATTAAAATCTCCTACAAGCAGCACTTTATCAAAATCGATCAAGAGATCTGATAGAAAACAAGCAAACTCTTGAAGAAAATCAGCGTAGGGCCCTGGGGGTCTGTACACGGTGACCAGAGCGAGTTTTCTATGTCTGTCTGAAAATACAACTTTAAGAACGAGCACTTCAAATGATTTAAAACTGAATCCTAACATCTGACTAACATTAAGAGAGGCAGTATAAATGGTTCCTACACCCCCCCCACGACCAGTCTGACGCGGCTCATGCTTATAAACATATCCTGACGGTGTCGACTCGTTTAGACCCATATAATCACCTGGTTTAATCCAGGTCTCAGTGAGACAGAGTGCATCGAGATTATTCTCTGTGATCATCTCATTTATAATCAGCGCTTTGGGTGCAAGTGATCTAATGTTTAAAAGACCAAACTTTAAAACTTTTTGGTGTTTGTTTATCTGGCATTTTTCAGTTTTAACTTCAATGAGATTATTTCTGGATCTTGTGTATTTAATTCTTGGTTTTGCTACACGAGGAATAGATACGGTTTCTATAAACTGGGCTGTGTGTGAATTTGTAACTATTTGGTCTGTTGTATGCGTGTTCTCATTGTCGTAAATTTCCTGATGTCTTACCAGTCAGATGGTGTGAAGTATCCTAGAGATGTTATCTGATAGCACTGCTGCTCCAACTCTGCTGGGGTGCAGGCCATCAGGGCGGAAGAACCTAGGACGCTCCCAGAAACAGTTCCAGTTATTAACAAAGAGAAGTTTATGTTCTCGACACCATGACTGTAACCATTCATTTAGAGCTAAAAGTCTACTAAACTTCTCAGCCCCTCGCTGGTAAGTGGGAAGGGGTCCTGACACTATGATCCTCGTTGTGGGTGATGTGCTGCGTACCGTCTCCACCAGGATCCTGAAATCCCTCTTTAAGATCTCCGTTTGCCTCAGCCTGGTGTCGTTTGTTCCGGCATGAAGAACAACCGCTCCGAAGTTCTCCTTCAGGATCGCGGGTACCTGCGCAGCGACATCAAGAACACGAGCACCAGGAAAACAGCGAGTGTGCACCTTACCTTTAAAAGCACTGATGCTCATCTACAAAGCCAAAAGCACCTCTGCCTGACCTCTCTAGGCAGCCCTCTACCTCACAGCACTTATTCCAGCCTGCACTCTGATTCTCACCCACTGCCCAACTGGTCCCACCATCTCTCACAGTACAAGATAGACATACATCAAGACTCTTTTCTGTTATGGCACCTGGATGTTGGACCAAATTTCCACATTTACTTACCGTGCCCTACATCAGTACCTGACTTTACTAACACGATTGTGTCTGAATGAGTTTTCACACTCTCCAGTGTTCTGTATTGTTTAAAGATTTACGATCAAACTCTTGATGTCACCCAAATGAGGATGGGCTCCCTATTTGAGTCAGGTTCCTTTAAAGGTTTCTTCCTCATAACATCTAAGGGAGTTTTTCCTTGCCACAGTCTCCATGGCTGCTCATCAGGGACAAATTTACACCATTCACCTTAACTGTTAAAATTCTGTAAAGCTGCTTTGAGACAATGTCTGTTGTGAAAAGCGCTATAGAAATAAATTTGAATTGACAAATCTCCATAAGCACAGTGTCAGGGATTCCCCTGCCACGCCCCCCTCGGCCGCTGTCAGAGATTCCCCTGCCACGCCCCCCTCGGCCGTTGTCAGAGATGCACCTTGCCACGCCCCCTCAGTAACTGACAGTTCCTCGTTATTCGTTCCCTGCCAGGATCACCGACAGCTGTGGCTCGTTAAGGACTAGACTATATAAACTCACGTTCTCGAGTCACAGGCTGTCGGTTCTGAAAGTGTCATGCTGGTGAGACCCGTGGCTGCTCGACCGCCAGCCTTCCCCGCTGGTTCCGTATCATAGTTCTGTTCTGTGTGGATTACTCTTCTTCCCGCTGGAGTTTACTTTCACTTCTGGTTTTGTTTTTCGTTGGACTTTCCCTTTGTGTTGTGGATTACTCGTTTCGAGCGGATATACTTTTGGTTCATGACTCTCCGTTTCCTGAGTGAGTGTGTTTTGTTGCATAGTGAAATAAAAGACTATGATTGACTTGCTTCCGCTTCCGCGTCCTGTCCGTCAGCCTGACAGAAGAACCGACCTTAACCGAAAGCGGAATCGCCCTCCCGCGATTTCGGCCGCGATGAAGTGGCAGCCGAACCCAGCCTCGGATTTTCGCCGGGGATTCCAAGCTGCTTCTCGCGGCGCAAAGCCACAGAAGCCGGAGCATGAAAGCGCGGCTGCGCCACGCCCCTCCGCGAGCGCGAGGGGATTTCCGGCTCGCTTCTCCGGGAAAGGAGAAGAATTGGGCGGGTTTCTGAGGAACATCGGCGAGTATGTGGAGGAAAATTCTTCCCAGTTTTCCTCCGAAAGAACCAAGATCGCCTTCTGCGTTTCTCTCCTGTATGGTGATGCTCTCTCTAAAAGCAGCAGGTTATGGAGCGCCAATGGGGGCAATTTCGGCTCACTCGCCGAATTCTGCGAGCTTCTTCTGGGGATGTGTGGGATGGAGGTGGTGGATCTCCACGGCAGTCCCCTTGAGGATGAAGAATCTGCGTTCCGTGGTTCTTCAGAGCGCGTGGCACCGTTTCAGGATTCTCAAGGGTGCTCGGTTCCATCCCTGGGCATCAAAGAACGCGACGCTCAGTTCCCGGGTTTCCACGGACACATGGCCCTGCCCCTGGGTCAGTACAAGCGCGCTGCTGTATTCAGGGGTTCTCGTGGACGCTCTGCACCATCTCCGAGCGTCTGCGAGCGCGCCCTGGCATCCCAGCATTCCCAGGAGCTGTCTGTGCTGGCACCAGGCGTCTACAAGCGTGCTGACCTGTTTCGTGGTTCCCGTGGGCGCGCCTCTTCGCCACAGTGTCTCCACGAGCGCGCCTCTACGCCACAGTGTCTCCACGAGCGCGCCTCTACGCCACAGTGTCTCCACGAGCGCGCCTCTACGCCACAGAGTCTCCACGAGCGCGCCTCTACGCCACAGTGTCTCCACGAGCGCGCCTCTACGCCACAGAGTCTTCACGAGAGCGCCGGGCCGCCACAGACCCGTCACGAGAGCGCCGGGCCGCCACAGAGTCCTCACGAGAGCGCCGGGCCGCCACAGAGTCCTCACGAGAGCGCCGGGCCGCCACAGAGTCCTCACGAGAGCGCCGGGCCGCCACAGAGTCGTCACGAGAGCGCCGAGGGTGCCGCTCAGCTTCAGGGTTCCGCCGAGGGTGCCGCTCAGCCTCAGGGTTCCGCCGAGGGTGCCGCTCAGCCTCAGGGTTCCGCCGAGGGTGCCGCTCAGCCTCAGAGTTCCGCCGAGGGTGCCGCTCAGCCTCAGAGTCCCCAAGAGAGCTCGCTCCCGGTCCAGAGTCCCCAAGAGAGCTCGCTCCCGGTCCAGAGTCCCCAAGAGAGCTCGCTTCCGGTCCAGAGTCCCACAGAGAGCTCAGGCCGCGAAGGGGTCATCGTACCGCCGCCTGGCCGCGAAGGGGTCGTCGTACCGCCGCCTGGCCGCGAAGAGGACCACGGCTCGCCCCCAAGTCCTCCTCAGGTCGACGTCGGGCCTCCAAGTCCTCCTCAGGTCGACGTCGGGCCTCCAAGTCCTCCTCAGGTCGACGTCGGGCCTCCAAGTCCTCCTCAGGTCGACGTCGGGCCTCCAAGTCCTCCTCAGGTCGACGTCGGGCCTCCAGGCTCCCCTCATGGCGACGTCGGGCCTCCAGGCTCCCCTCATGGCGACGTCGGGCCTCCAGGTTCCCCGCAGGGCGACGTCGGGCCTCCAGGTTCCCCGCAGGGCGACGTCGGGCCCCCAGGTTCCCCGCAGGGCGACGGCAGAGCTCTCCAGAGGCCCTTCGAGGGTGTCGTTCCGGGTCAACGTCCGAGCTCTCCAGAGGCCCTCCGAGGGTGTCGATCAGGTTCAACGTCCGAACGCTCCAGCGGCCCTCCGAGGGTGTCTTCCGGATCAACGTCAAGGCGCTCCAGAGGCCCTACGAGGGTGTCGTTACGGGTCAACGTCCTGCCGAGGGTGCCTCTGTGTTCCTGGTCTCCGTGGAGGACGTCTCTCCGCCGCCTGTCTCCAGGAAGGTCGTCGCTCCGCCGCCTGTCTCCGTGGAGGACGTCTCTCCGCCTCCTGTCTCCGTGGAGGAAGTCTCCCCGCTCCAGGTCTCCGCCGAGGTCGTCGCTCTGCCTCCTGTCTCCACCGAGGGCGTCGCTTGGCCCCTGGTCTCCGCCGAGGGCGTCGCTCGGCCCCTGTTCTCCGCCGTGGACGTCGCTTGGCCCCTGGTCTCCGCCGTGGACGTCGCTCGGCCTCGGGTCTCCGCCATGGACGTCGCTCGGCCTCGGGTCTCCGCCGTGGACGTCGCCCGGCCTCAGCTTCCGGCCCTCACGAGGACCGCTGGTCCGTTCCGGATCCCAGCCAAGGTCGCTGCTTTGCCTTGGGCCCCTTCCGATCCTCCCCGGCTCCGCTGTGAAGCTCACGGGGCCTCCTTTGTCCCGGGTCGGTTAGGGGGGCCTTCCTCAGAGTGCCCCGGCCCGCCTGGCGTTGGTGGGTTTTTGGGGCGTCGGGTGCCGCCCCTGGAGGGGGGGTACTGTCAGGGATTCCCCTGCCACGCCCCCCTCGGCCGCTGTCAGAGATTCCCCTGCCACGCCCCCTCGGCCGTTGTCAGAGATGCACCTTGCCACGCCCCCTCAGTAACTGACAGTCCCTCGTTATTCGTTCCCTGCCAGGATCACCGACAGCTGTGGCTCGTTAAGGACTAGACTATATAAACTCACGTTCTCGAGTCACAGGCTGTCGGTTCTGAAAGTGTCATGCTGGTGAGACCCATGGCTGCTCGACCGCCAGCCTTCCCCGCTGGTTCCGTATCATAGTTCTGTTCTGTGTGGATTACTCTTCTTCCCGCTGGAGTTTACTTTCACTTCTGGTTTTGTTTTTCGTTGGACTTTCCCTTTGTGTTGTGGATTACTCGTTTCGAGCGGATATACTTTTGGTTCATGACTCTCCGTTTCCTGAGTGAGTGTGTTTTGTTGTATAGTGAAATAAAAGACTATGATTGACTTGCTTCCGCTTCCGCGTCCTGTCCGTCAGCCTGACACACAGCCACAATCTAGTGGGAAACTTCAGAGAAAAGTGGAGGTTATGAGAACAGCAAATGGGGATTAAATGTGGAATGGGATGTCCAAAAGCAAATACAAATCACATGCTCCTGTGTCCAAAAGTTTGTCTTTATTGTTTATTGTTGTATATTCATAGTTTTGGAACAGACTAAAAACAAGCTAGTTTCTGTCATCACTAACATTGAAGCAGCTCAAGGACCTCAAGGGCCCAAGAGTGGCAGATTGGCGATTGTGGGGCTTGAAACCTCGATCTTCATGAGCCTTAACCACTGAGCTACCTCTTACCTTTATATAATTGCAATTTTGTTAGTAAAATAAAACCTGAATAAAAACATTTATGAAAATTCCTTTCACACTATCCTTAAACAGTATAGTACAACCTTTATTCAATATCTCATGACATCAATATTAAAAGCATTATTTTGTAATAGTGTGAGAGCCATTCATTGTTTTGTTCTTTTATTGTTTTTTGTCTCCGTTTGTATCTATATTTTTTGTTTTAATGTATATTTTAATGAATAAATTTATTCTTAAAAAAAAAAAAATTCCTTTACTGAGCTCTAACTCCTGCTCTGTACACTGTGTTGATTCTTACCATATGCTATGTCAATGGTGTGTCAACATTGTGCAGTATTGTCTTAATATTGTGTCAATGTTAGGTCAATATCATGTAAAGTTGCATCAATGATGTGTGAATGTTGTACCAATGTTGTGTAAATGTTTTACCAATGCTGGGTGAATGTTGTACCAATGTTGGGTGAATGTTGTGTCAACACTGTAACATCCCAATTTGAGTCCCAGCCCTGACACCACATCTTCCTTCCTCCTTTAACATGCACCATAATTACCCTGCCAAGCAATCCAAAACATCTTTAGAGATTGCCAGTTACTCCTCTTTTTTTTCTCTCTGCTCTGACACACTCATTAGCAGTGTAAGGTGTTTTACAACACAGCTCAGTGTGCAGAATGTTGAAGTCAGAGGACTTCAGAGAAGGTCTGCTCTCACACGTCATACAAATAATGAATTCCCACTGGTTCACAGATTTTCCTTTAAAATAATTCACCATTTAAAAAAAACTAAGACAGCATTCCCGCTCCGTCCCCTTGGCTCTAAATTAACATCAATTTCACATCTGGTAGAGCCTAAGGTGATAGAATAAACCCAGTATTTAATAAATGTATAATTTTTGTTATTTTAATGAGAACTTGTCCAAGAATCAGGTTAAGCACATTTCTCTGTATATTTGTGGAGAAGAGCAGTAGCGAAATCCGGCCCCACAAAAAATACTGTAGCAGTTTTGCTACAGTATTAGATACACAAATATTACACATCATCTTTTCTGTTCACTGGTCATTCAGTTGGCAATTCATGTGTGTTTATGGCGTTTACCTAGTTTCTTGCATAGAAGCAGTAGGAACATGTACATGTACATTACAGCACAGTAAAATTCTTTCTTCACATATCCCAGCAATGTTAAGAAGCTTGGGTAAGAGCACCAGGTCAGACATGATACAGCACCCCTGGAGCACAGAGAATTAAGGGCCTTGCTCAAGGGCCCAAGAGTGACAGCTTGGCAACTGTACTTGAACCCCCAACCTTCCCATTACTATCTCAGAGCTGTAACCACTGAGCTACCACTTCTCAATTGTATAAGTGCATTTTGTGAGTGAAATTAAACCTGAATAAAATTTCAATTGTAATAAAATTCATTATATCACTTTTATTCTCCTTTTTCATACTGTACAGTACAACCTCTATTCAATACCTCATGGTGTCATTAAGATACCACAAATACATAAAGCAAATATTTGACATACATTGTATTTTGTAATTATTTTATAGAATGATGGTCTTTTTAGAGATTTGAATGTAATACTGTATGTGTGACTGTAATACTGTGTTTCCCTAAAAAAAAAGATAAATATTATTAAGATATACATTTTTGCTCCAAAAGATGCATAGGGTTTATTTTGGGGGATGTCATAGTTTCATGTGCAACAATCTACCAGTACATTTATTTATGTATGGATAAAAAATCTATCCATCATCCACTTCATATTGCTCTCATTATCTTTGGGATATGTCTTATTTTCAGGGAAATATAAGTGCAATATAATTTTTTTTGTATTTCTGAGGACTTTTAAAAAGCTCCAGTAATGTTGTTTAATATGTTGGCGTCACTACCTATAATTACAGTCAACGTTTCTGAGATGTACAAGTTAATTTTGTTGATCCAAGGTGTTACTGAAATACCGGATGTTATCCGAGTCCAACTCACACACAGAAATGATGAAAATATATATTAGATTTACTATATATCATATATATATTGAACTCTGTTTACCAGACCCAGGAACAGTTTCTTTCCTCAGGCAATTACCCTCATTAACAACGTATTATTAATAAATTATATTCCCTGCTTCACATCATACCGACTCATACCGAGTCAAACATTTAAACGAATAAAGAATATAATTAATAAATAAATGAATGAAATGTTTTATATATTATAAGAATAAATATAAATTCGTATATATAAGATGTTGGAGTTCTGATTAAAAGACTGTAAGTTCACATCCCAGCAGTACCAAGCTGCCCCTGCTGGGCCCTTGAGCAAGGCTCTCAACCTCAATTGTATAAATTAGATAATTGTACATTACTCTGGATAAGAATGCATGCCAAATGCTGGAAATGTTTATGTAAATTTTATAAGTTGGGTTTTTGTAAAGTATTTTGTAAAGTTGGGTTAAAGAGCGGTGATTTATAATATGGATCTGGAAAAATCTGGCAACCTCTGAGATACAAGCATGCAGGTAATTCACATAAACTGGAAGCCTAGAAAATCCACTCAATAATTATTTCATCTCCAACTAAAAATAACTTTTGATGTCTTTTTTGATGTCTTTTTATATTATATGCCCAGACTTTGCTGTGTCTCAGAATTTACAGAGTGTAATAAAATATGACAATAACCCAGTGCCTGCTGATCACTATCATCAAATCAGCAACGTCATGCACCGTTTGATATTACACACAGGTCTGATATTAAAATGCAGCCTTGAGTGAATTCAAAGTATCCTCTCCTTCTTTGCTGCCTCTGCATCTGCCTCCTCCTCCTCCTCTTCCTCCTCTGTGCTATGAGACTAGAGGTCCCTGATGACGCCAACACAAATCCGAAAAACCACTTGTATGTCATTGTTCAAGTGGTTCTGCACCTTCTGTTCATGAAGAGGACATATGCACAGGCATACAGCCTCGCACATCCGGATGAAACTCATTCATTGGTGGAGATGTTATGAAAGACACTCAACAATGTAATAAATCCTTATTGATTCAGACCCCAATTGTTTCAAAACAAAACAAGCTGAATTTGGGAAGCACAGTGACTTAGATGTTGGATTTCTGATTGAAAGTCTTTGAGTCCAAATCTCAGTATAACCAAGGTGCCATTGGTGGGCCCTTGAGCTAGGCCCTCAACCCTCACACTCTCAGCTGTATTACTGAAATAATTGTACACTTGTAAAATGTAAATTCCAAAAACCCATATTTTAGAACAATAGAACATAGAAAACATATCAAATGTTAAAACCTAGAAAATGTATCATTTTAAAAAAGAAAATAAGATTGTTTTAAATTTGATGGCTGCAACACATCTCAAAAAGGTTGGGACAGGGCAACGAAAGTGGAAATAGTAACTGCTATTAAAATGAAACAGTTGGAGAAACATTCGCAGCTAATTATGTTAATTGAACAGGTCAATAAGATAATTGGGTATAATATATATATATATTGTCTTTGAACATGTCATTTACAAATGCAGGTTAAATCTCTATCACACAGAGAAGAAGTTATGTGTGAACATGATCCAGAAATGCTGCCATCCTCTCTTTTCTTTTATTTAAAATGTACTGAGGCAAAGTGGAAAACTATTCTGTGGTCAGACAAATCAAAATTTGTATTTCTTTTTTTGAAACCATGGACACCATGTCCTCCGGCTAAAGAGCATTCTGTTTTAATTTACATTTTACACAGAGTGTTCCAGCTTTTGTGGAATTAGGGTTGTAATACAAGGTTTACTTATTTATCCTTATCATTAAACAGGGAAAAGGGGTTCCTTGATGGTCCTTTAAATGGATTTTCCATTTCAACCTTCTTGTCTCTTATCTTAGTGTTTATTTTCTAAATCCTTTTAAGATCTTCCCTGGTTTGTACATTTGGTGTACCACTAAATATAGAAAACTGTTATGGTTATGTTACAGGTTAAGACCATAGATCTTCCGGACTACCTACTGCTCTTTTCCCTTGAGTTTCCATGCTCCTGGCTACGCTTCAGGTCATTACATTCAATTACATTCCACCACTTACATGCCAGAACAAAGTAGCGTCTTGAAAGCATTCTTATTCTTATTCTTCTTCTTTTGGCTTCTCCCATTAGGCAGGAGGACTTGAAACTAGTAGAAAGAGAACAGGAAACATTAACTATATAAGGAAAAGTAATTAAAAATGACAAAAAAAGATTGACCCAACTGGTGCGGCTCAATGAACTTTTGTATAGGAATGTACTTACAACTACAAATATGCAGCAGTAATGCTGTCCAAAACCCTTTAGCTGACATCCTTCTAGTTGCCCGTAGCAACCGATTTAGACTTTGGCCAAAGATGCTATCTGTGGTTTCTCACTCAGCCCAAATCTGCTCTAGTTTTACATTATTAACCATACACACAACCTGAACTTAACTGATCCCACAGATTTTGATGAATTGATAATAAACCATGGCTGTGCTAATTACTGGGTAATGAATGGTAATGACGTTCTGACGTATAGCAGTATTCGGAAAAACCCACGACGCTACGTACCAACAGCCGCTGCGAGAGCAAAACACAGCATGTGGGTCTGCTAAGGACACTTAAATTATGTTAACTTATGCACTTATGCTAATCTTAATGCTAATCTGTGGAGATCGGCGTAACATTAACGCTATTTCTTCTGCATCTTTACTGAGAGCTTAAACTTGGCCTACTTCACATTCAGCCTACAATATAATAGAGATATTTTAGGTACTTATAATGCTACTTTATTCATTGTATCTATGAAAAATATCGTAACACATTGTGTTATTTTATGTATTGCTGTACTGGGACACCTGACTTTCTAAGCCATATGTGGTTAAAACAAAGTTGGAGGCATACAATTGTATAGTGTTGTCTTCATTGGAGTAGCATTAAATATGAGCTCTGAGCTCAACCATTGAGATGAGTCCTCACCTCACCTACATCAGTACCTGAATTTACTAACACCTTTAGGCATTAGGTTAGGTTAGGTTTGATTAGGTTAGTCTAGGCTAGGTCATGTAAGGTTAGGTTAGGTTAGGCTAGGTTAGTTAATTGTTACAACAGTAACATAAACAGTATGATGCACATCGGTAGTGAATAAGGCTAAAGATTAAATTACAAATGAGAAATTGTATGCTTTTACAAATGTAGCCGAGGGAAAGTTATTTATTTTTTTTATCATGTTTGGTATTTTAATCTAAAACTGGATTGTGGATTTTAAGAATTTTACGAAATGTACCGTATTTTAAACAGTGGTATCTCAATGGCTCATTTCCCTAGGCAACCAAGCTATCACTGTTGGTTCCATGCCAACTCAATGCACTTAACTACTAACAACTACTTACAATTAGCTGAGGATTTGCTTGGATGGTTTTGTGATGGGGTGGAGCTAGATTTTAACAAAGAAAAAGGGCAGATAGAAAAAAATAACTTTTATCTAACGTTTATTTGACCTTGTATCTGCATGGGGGTTCTAAAGCTAGGGAGCATCATTGGCTGTTTTTGTACCATGTGTGTAATTCATATTCACAAGATAATCAGGGACTCCCCCCATTCCAGTCACAAAGTGTTCAAACTCCTTCCTTCTAGTAGTTTATACAGTAGGCTTTTGACCTACAACCATCACCCTACTGAACTCCACTTCATTTCATAATAGATAATTCTCCAGCTGACTGTTTGCTTGGACGTGTACTTCAGGTCATTGTTGTATGGTGAAGTTGGTTAGAAATGAGCAGCAATCCAGACAGAATTGCATGGTGTTGAAGTATGGAATGGTAGCATTTAGGATTCCTTCCACCTGAAATATGTCTCCAACCTTCCCTGCTCCAAAACAAGCCCAAACCATTAAACTATCTATCTTCATGTTTGACTGTGGGGGTGAGGCAATCCGCTAACATCTTCTCTCCTGTTCTATGCTTTACAGCCAAAAATGTAAAAATTGGACTCATCTGTCCACAGAACCTTCTTCCTCTCAATCACTGTCCAATTATTTCCAATTTCTTTCCAAATTTGTCACATATAAAAAAGGTGAAGCGTATCGCATCGCATCGGGAGTTGATTTACTTTGTCTTTTTAATGTATCATATCGTTGGTTATGTATCAAGATGTGAATCGCATTAGCCTCAGTGATGTAGATGCACATCCCTACTCCACACTTCTTGTCCTGTCCTGTGCCTCCTAATTCTAGTCTACTTTGCTTACATCCTTCTTCTGACTGCACATTACTGTATATACCCAGAGCTATACTGTAGGAAAAAATAACACACTGCATGGCGCACTACAGGAAATGTTTCTGGACCAAAGCGTTGTATAAAAATAAAAAATACTGCAAAGGACAATCCTCATTCAAGAAAACTACTTGGTTTCCGACATGGCTTGTGACGTTTTCGTAATCTGTGTATTGCAACACCTGGCGCTCACAGGAAGCTGATTGAAAGTAAACAGTTTGACAAGTGGACCTGATTGCTTCCATAAGCTGGAGGTGAAATTACTTTTGAGAACATGCAAGTTTAAGATCGTATGTGTGTGTGTGTGTGTGTGTGTGAGGGAGGGGGGTGTATTTTGCACTGTAAAGTTAATTCAGGTCTCAGGGTGTTAGTTAACCCTGATAAATGATGAATTCTGGAATTATTCAAATTAATAAGTGGCTGTAAAATGGCTTCTCATCTGTATTTTAATTCTGTGCATTGACGTAAATCAGTGAACCCGAAGGCTGGAGTGACAGAGGCTTCCAGATTGACTTATACAACAACCAATATGTCAGGGCTGTGGAGAACTCTGACTTCCAACAACCCACACAGCTTGCAGATATGGCTGTGATTGACTACAACTCTAAACACACACACACACACACGGCAACCTTTTACAGTATTTTACGACTGCTTACAGTTAGTAGAAATCTTACCCTCGAGGATCAAAACCTCATCCCAGATATGCACAACAATAAGCACATTCTCAACCTCACACTTGTTGCAAAACATTGCACACCATTTTGCAAAAAAAATGGTAAACACACTTCCCTGAATTAAACACAGAAATCTAACATAATGTCACTTCTTCAACATTTCAAGACATTGCTTTTTAAAATACCACCCCATAAACCGATTGATCAATCACAGCCTTCAGATGTGCAGACACTTAGGTGCTTAATCGTAAATTTAACGATCAGGTGTAAGCACTATAAAAAGGCAACACGTGAACATGTCTTCAACAAAAATGGAAGGCAACATTGCAGTAAGAGGAAAAGGAACAGTGAGGATAAGAAGGGGAGCCCATGGAGGAAGAGTGGTAGAGAGAGGAAGGGGTAGGAAAAGGTAGACCTGGAGGAGAACCTAGACAAAGAAAACAGGTATCAAATTTATCAGATGCATAATTGCCCACATCATCAGAAACATCCCTGGCCAAGAAGCTATATTGGATGTCTCAGGCCAATTTGGAGGCAACATCACAATGTGTGCTACAATCCTGCAGAATGGGGTCTTTCACCGCCATGCCAAGTTAGGTCCTTACAACACGGCTCACCTTCTCACATTTCTAGACAGAACACACAACATAGTCACAGTAGAAAAACAAATGGATGCAGAGCATATGATTTACATTGTCATCTGGGACAGTGTATCTTTCAACCAATTTGCTCTGGTCCAAAACTGTTTTTATTATCATCTACAATTTTCCTATAATATCTCCCACCATACTTTCCCTTCCTTAAACCCATTGAAGAGGGGTTTTTTTTCGGCATGGCGATAGAAAGTTTATGATCTCCAGCCTTATGTCAGGATACTCCTCATTCCAGCCATGGAGGAGGCCTTTTCACCTAATTGATGCAGGATCTGGATTCGGCATTCAGGAAGATTCTTCCCTCGCTGTTTTGTGAGAGAGGACATCGCCTGTGATGTGGATGAAGTGTTCTGGCCAGATTTAGCTAGGTGAAGAGATTTAATGGATTTATGGGCTTGGGTTTTATATTTTATTATATTGAATATTTTTATCAATATGCAGTACTGGTTTTGTGTTTACTGTTTGGTCGATATATTCATGTACTTTGCTCTAACAGTATCTCTGAAAAAATCAAACACAGACCATATCATTAGAAAGTTTACATTTTACAAGTGCTTAAGGTTGAGAATAGCAGTGTGTATATAAATCAAACAGAATCCTATTGTATGAACCTTGTGTTTTATATGGTGTAAAAAAATAAAAAAATATGGTGTATATTGGGTTTTGTTAAATTATGGTTAAGTTTTCATTTTGCAAAAGAACTGAGGTGTTTTGCTATTTGTGTGTGGATGTGTGAATTGTGTGTAGTGTTTTGACAATATGAACCTTGTTTTCAAAATTGTGCTTACGCTATCGTAAAAAACCTGAAATAACAAATTTGCTCAATTTAGCTTTAATTATATGTTATTATTAATAATGAATGATATTTATCTATATCTAGTCATCTATATTTTAATATTGTCATTTTTTAATTAACACCAATGTAAGTGTGATTTTGTCAGGGAACCACCAGTCACGCCTCCATCCAAGGCTTTAACTCTCACTCAGCCTCACTTTGCTCTAATCACCTACACCTGTTCCCGATTACCTTTCCCCTTTATAAGCTCCCGATTCCAACTCACTCATGGTCGGATCTACTCGTTGCCGTTAGAGATCTACCGGACTTCCTACCATTAGTATTTCCCGTACTTTCATGCTCCTGGTGCCGCTTCGGAGGACTACTACCCGCTTGTTGTATGCTTTGTGGTAACAGTTTAGGGAAGAACCACATATGGTTGGAAATGTCACTGATTTTTGTCCATACAGTGTATTTTTAAGACCTGTGGTTACTTTTTGAAACTCTGTACAGTCTGTGGTACACATTGTGACCTTATTGATCTATATATCAAGGCACCCTTGAAGATTTTGACCTTTCATGTTGTTTGCTCATAATTCCATCAATAATCACAGGTCCTCACTGTCCTTCACTCTCATTCAGGTCAGAATTCTTTTGTGATTCCGGTGTACAGATTGCCAGCTCTATCATTAAACTTTTTTTCTAAAGGGGACACTGAAATTAAAAACAGTGAGTGTCTGCGAGACAAAAAGAGACATAGATAGCAAAACCATCTCCATCAGCTGGTCATTATAGGTCCTCATTATTTAAAGATTTATCCAAATCAGGCCAAGTTAAATTTACTTGTACGTGGTGGTATCAAAAAGTTTCAAGACTATCTCTGTTTACAAGAAAGTCCTTTATTTATCTAGGTTTACACACTATCCCTTGCACAGCAATACAGTGCTCCCAGCATTTCTGCCGCTTCTGGAATGTCTCCTGAAACTCTTCATTTTAAAACGTGTCAAATACCGTCTGCGATTCGCACTGGATCTTAACAACGACCTTTGAGCTGGATCTTTATCTTCCAGAAGAGGGCGAAGTCCACAAAATCTGTTAAGAAGGGTGGGTGTGGAACTGAGATAAAGCGGGATTGTTGTCCGACGATCATCATGCACAAGTTCCTGAATGGTTTAAACTTTTTCAGGGGGTGAGCTCATAGGTCTTCCTGATCTCTCATCGTCTTCCAGTGATATTCTTCCACTCTTGAAGTACGCGTGCCACTCAAAACACCTCGCACGACTTGTTGCAGCAAATGTATGTCATGTCATGTTCACCCCTGAAGAGTCGAAGATTTGATGCTTCACTAGGAGGAGCCTAATTCGACTACCAATCTTACAGTTGAATCTTCGCAGAGGTGCTATGAAATGAGGATTGTGCGATTTTGGTTAAATGGGGGTGCCCAATGTCTGATTTAACATAGAACTAACGTACTAGAAGTACTGTTTTTTTCCCAATAAGTTAATTTACAGCCTATTATGATAATGCTGTTAATAAAAATTATTTTCTATAATATTTAAAGTGAGTGTATAAATCCAACCCTTCTGTTTAAGTTTCACTTTCCATGATCCCTGACCAACACAGTAGCATCTTCACGGCACGGTTTACAGAGGTTTATTCTGTTCTAATTTAATTCTGTAAGTGAATTTTGGATTGTTTTTTAGTGCATCGCTGTTGTGCTGTACAAAGGCAATTTAGCCGATTTAATTTGATTTGCCGACATGTGAAAATGCAAATCCTGTCTGCAGTGAGGCCTTTTTGTATTTATTTCTTATTTTTTAGGTTTATTGATGGTGGTCAAGTGGTTAGGATGCGGCGCTCTCACCGTGGTCAGGGAACCAACCCCAGCCATTAGGGTTGCATAAGCCAGTGCACTCTTAGTGCTGGTCCCAAGCCCGGATAAATGGGGAGGGTTGCGTTAGAAAGGGCATCCAGCATAAAAACATGTGCCAAATCAAACATGCGGATCATGAATATGGAGGATCCGCTGTGGCGACCCCTAATGGGAGAAGCCGAAAGAAAGTTTTTATTGAACCAAAAAGTTTGTTTTTCCTTCTATAACTTTGTGTGATGTTCTGTAAATTGTGGCTTTAAAATGTTAAGAGGAATAGTTTTATGACTATCTGGTGTCTCGTTGTCCAATACAGAAAGGATTTGACTATCAGTTAACCAATGGCAAGACTTGATTCTGATTTGTCTATGTAAATCCTTAATCCAGGACACTTCTAGTATCTCCTCTAAGTACCCCAGCCATAAGAACTGATTCTGGTAACTAAGTACTGAGAGTCTGTAACCTCCTGGTCCTTGCTGTTGTTCACTCTTGTTTTGCTGCTTATGTGATTCTGGTGTAAAGATTGGCAGCTCTAGCATTAAACTTTCTGAGTAGTGTGTTCCCTATGAGTCAGAACTTAAATGGATGGCCTTGGGTGCCACACACACTCTCACACACACTTACACACACACAACTTCCGGTAGTTTCCTTTCAAAAGAGACGATCAAGGTTATTTCCTACAGGGTTTCTCCACTTTCAGTCTCTCAGTGCAAGGACCTTTTTTGTCAAGAGAACACTGACATCAAAAAATGGTGAGTGTCTGACAGAGAGAGAGAGATGGAGAGTTCTCCTTCAGCAAAAGTGGGACAAACCATTGATTAAAGAGACACACACACACACACACACACACACAGAGGAACATGTCCCACCTGACATGAATGGCGGTACAGAATGGAATAAGGACACTAAAGGAAAATGAATTGTATTCAGGGTCATTATATTTATTAGTGGCTCAAGTTTTTGTTTTTCTTTTACTTTAGTCCTATATGCTGGGTTTCCAATTAACAAGTCCCAAATGTTAATTCAAAAGAAATAGAATTGCACATTTAAAAGGCACTGAACTGCTCTGAATAAGAATAAAAACTCTACTTGTGCTGAATTAAAATTAAGTAAGACCATAGCCCACATCTCAAGTAATTCAGAAAGAGAAACATACCCCAATTCTACTCTGGGAACACCTGTATGCCTCTATACACATGCAATTATTCAATCATCTGGCAGCAAGATATACATATATGCCTTAAAAAGCTTTTTCAAAGTGTATATCACTCATTAGAATGGGTATAAAATATGATCTCAGGGATGTAACATAGGATTTTGGTTCGAAATTTAAACAGAGAAAAAGAATCCGATATTTTTGAGCTGACGGTAACTCAAATGAGCACTCTTAACAACCGTGTTGAGCAGAAAAGCATGTCAGTCTTGAAGCAGATGGGTACAACAGGGGAAAACCGAATTACAGGTTCTTCTCCTGTCAGCCAAGAACTAAAATCTAAAGATGGCTTCACAATAATGAAGCAGATGTACAACTCAGGAACCATAAAGATGGATTTGGATAGTAAGTAATATAATTACAGAGTGCTACAATGGCTTAGGGCTACAAACAGATTTTGCATTTAAGTGTCGATCAGTGAACAGTTGATAACACCAGTAAAGGAACTATAATGAATAGACATTCGGTGCCACCCAGATGAGGGTGGGTTCCCTTTTTGAGTCTAATTATTTCCAAGGTTTCTTCATTATACCATCTCAGGGATTTTATCTTACCATTGCACCACTGGCTCGCTCATTAGGAATAAAAACTTTAGGGATTTTTTGATGACTTTAAAATTAATATTGGTGATCTGTTTATTTCTTCAAAGCAACTTCAGGACATTGTACATTGTTAAAATAAAAATTGTTGTGAAATTCTGTTTTTAAGCACCTTTTTCTATATTTACACAACACTTTGGACACATGTTTGCACAAATGTTACTTTCCACCCATATGGAACTCTGATATATAGCTATATATAAACAAACAGTATACACAAAATGATTCTCTTCTGTTCTCTTTTGATGACAAAAATCTCAAGTGCTTGAGACATATATAATAAATTATTTGTACAAATATGGAAACCGTTTTCTTTTTTTTTTTTTTACTTACTATCTAATGTTTCTATTAGTTATATTCTATATTTTTATTTATTATTACTTTGTTTCAATGTATATCGTGTTCCAGGCACGTCGAGCAGTACATGATTAGACGACCTGAGAGTTCGGCCATGGGTGCGCAGATGGATAAATTCATTTAAATAGGTTGGGGCCGTACCAGACAGAGATTTAACCTGTTAAAAGCCATGCTGCAGCGTTCTGAACCAGCTGATGGTGATGGAGAGAGGACTGAGTAATGCCTAAATAAAGAGTGTTGCAGTAATTCATCGAGAACTAATAAAAGCATGAATGGCTTTTTTTCATGTCTTTTATCAAAAAAAAATAAAAAAAAATGGCCGTCAAATACACCTAAGACTCCAAGGTTTCCAACCTCTTTTTTAAATTCTGGTGCAAGTACCCAAGATTAAAATTAGGCTGCTCCAATGTACTAAATAATATACATTTACACTTATTCTCATTAAGCCAGCCAATGTTTAATGTAGGTTGAACAGCCGGATAAGGACTGGAGTGCACTGTGAATCTGGTTGTAAAGGAACATGTAATTGGATGTCATCAGCATAGAAGTGAAATGAGATATTGAAATGATCAGATATTGATCAATGATATTACCCAGAGTTAGCAGATATAGGGAGAACAACACCGGGCCAAGTATTGATCCATGTGGTACACCATAGTGTTTAGGGACTCTCAAAGATCAGATGTCATCCCATCTCACAAAAAAACTTATTTTACATGTAAGACATGAACCAATCGAGCACTGTACACCGAATTTCAGCCAGGATTTTTTATCCAAGAGATGAGAATCTTATGATTTATGGTATCTAGGGCTGCTGTGAGGTCTAAAAGGATCAACACAACTGGGCAGCTAGCATTAGAAAAGAAAATGGACTTTGACTGTTTCATTATGGACATTCTGAGACAGATCAGTATGGTGCCTCTGATTTGCAGGGTTGTTTCCGTTTTGTTAGTAATTATATATTTCAGTAGGTTGAACTTTTTAACTTTTAATGCTGTCATGTACCGTAACACTGAAGTACCATGAGAAAGGCTGGTTGTGATTAGCTTACTGAGTAGGGCGTAGGACAAGACGTGTGCGACAAACACTTCAGTGTAACAAAAACAACTGCTTTGCAAAAGCCTGGAGTGTGAAAGAAGTTAACTGATTTTGTCCGACTTGACTTATAAACACACTTCCGGAACGATTTCACTTCTAGACAGTCACGTCAAGTTCACATGCTGTCTGCTGTACTGGAGTCAGACTAAACTCAAGTGGCATGTTGAGTGTGTAGTCCAGATAGGAGTCATAGCACCCTCTAGAGATGGATTTTATATGTGCAGTCTGCTGGACACATACATCATTACATTTTAATTCTGACTTTGGCTCTTCTACTGTCTTAAGAAGCTGCTAATTATTTATTTAATTATGTTTTAATATTTCTTTTAATGATATAAGTATATACAACAGCTATTTGCAAACATCTGTTCCACTGAGCTCTGCAGATCCAAATTAAAAAAAATGAAAAACAAGGTTACCTGTTATTTTTTTTCTATGCATTTCATCGATTTCTTTAAAGTCTGCATGTAAACAGGAAGTGCTTGAGACACCGTGAAGCGTCTTTGCAGCCCTGAACAATTACACAAAACTAGTTGCATAAATTGTCCTCAATGACACCTTTTGGAATGAGTAAGGTCACTGTGTAGGATTTTGATGTGAAGAGATGGAGAAAGGGAAGGGGAGGGAAGACTGAAAGGAAATGGAAGGAATGCATATAAAATTATTTACAGGAATGCAAGAATGTGCAGGAACACAAAGAGATCGAAAAAGTAAAAAAAAAAGGAGGGAGAATGTGACAAAAGGATGGAGGGAGGAGAGGGAGAAAGTGATGGAGAGAGAAACAGAAAGACAGGGAGGGGGCCTTAATGGAGAGAATAATGAAAGGAAGTTATGGATAGAGAAAGAGAGAGAGAGAGCATGATAGTCTTTAACAGGAACTCCATATTTGGGCATTGAGCTTCCGGGTAGATTGAGTGACCCATGTTTGCAAAAGGAGGGGTGAAAAAGAAAAGAAAAGATGAATGAAAATAGTGTGTGTGTGTGTGTGTGTGTGTGTGTGTGTGTGTGTGTGTGTGTGTGTGTGTGTGTGTGTGTGTGTGAAAGAGAGAAAGAGAGAGAGAGAGAGAGAGAGAGAGAGAGAGAGAGAGAGAGAGAGAGAGAGAGAGAGAAAGGAGGGGCGGGGATGGGATGGGATGAATAGGGAGGGGGTATTTGTCGAAGGGTCTAGGTACTTAGATGTAATTGCAATAGTGGGGCTGTTCATTTTGCCTTCAATGTCCGCACTGCGCACCCCACTGACGTCAGTGCACACGCGCACACACACACACACACACACACACACACACACACACACACACACACACACACACACACACACAGCAGAAAATAATGAACATAGAGACACATACCTGCACAAACACACTGGGCTTTACAGAAAGTATGAATGCAAAAGCACGCAAACACTCACACGCTTACTCACAGACACACACACACAGAAGGCTGATTACAGTTATCAAGGGCATTTGTGTGAATGACAGAACGTTAAAACAGACAGAAAAGCATGCGTCAGCAAACGAAAAAGACAAGAGTGATGGTAGGATGAAGAAACAGAAAAATAGGGAAAAGTAATAAGAAGGAGAGTGTAAAGGGAAATGACATTAAGAAAGGGGGTGGAAGAGAGAACAGTAAACAACAAGAGATAAGTGAAAAGTGAAGCAGAAAGGTGCAAAAAGGAGGGGGCAGATAGAGAAGTGAGGGATGTGCTGAATGGGACACTGCAGTGAGCATCACAATGCTCTAGCACACTAAAACTGTCAGACTGAGAGGTGTGTGTGTGTGTGTGTGTGTGTGTGTGTGTGTGTGTGTGTGTGTGTGTGTGTGTGTGTGTGTGTCATTAAAGTCTGGGCAGTATTTGACGTCAGTACCTGTACACTCTCTTACACACATACACACACACACGCACACACACGCACGCTTGTTCAGACATTCCACATTGCATATTGCCATTGGGGGGATTGTTAGTACCGCCTAATTAGTCTGAACAGAAATACAGTGAGAGTTAGAGAGAGAGAGAGAGCGAGAGAGAGAGAGAGAGAGAGAGAGAGAGAGAGAGAGAGAGAATTGAACTACCCTACTGCCTACACTGTGGTGTTAATTAAACACCACTTGCATTAATCAATACTGGAATAATAAAATTACATTATTTCACTAGCTCAACATTGTACATGGATAATTAAATGCCATTAACACTAGCTCAACATTGTACATGGATAATTAAATCACCCTTAACACTAGCTCAACATTGTACATGGATAATTAAACACCATTAACACTAGCCCAACACTATACATGAATAATTAAACACCATTAACACTAGCCCAAAACTGTACATGGATAATTAAACACCCTTAACACTAGTTCAACACTATACATGTATAATTACACCCTTAACACTAGCCCATCACTGTACTGGCTAATTAAACACCATTAACACTAGCCCAACACTTTACATGGGCAATTAAATGCCATTAACACTAGCCCAACACTGTACATGGCTAATTAAACACCCTTAACACTAGCCCAACACTGTACATGGATAATTAAACACCCTTAACACTAGCCCAACACTTTACATGGACAATTAAACACCCTTAACACTAGCCCAACACTGTACATGGCAAATTAAACACCCTTAACACTAGCCCAACACTGTACATGTATAATTAAACACCCTTAACTCTAGCCCATCACTGTACATGGCTAATTAAACACCATTAACACTAGCCCATGACTGTACATGGCTAATTAAACACCCTTAACACTAGCCCAACACTGTACATGGATAATTAAACACCCTTAACTCTAGCCCATCACTGTACATGGCTAATTAAACACCATTAACACTAGCCCATGACTGTACATGGCTAATTAAACACCCTTAACACTAGCCCAACACTGTACATGGATAATTAAACATCCTTAACACTAGCCCAACACTTTACATGGACAATTAAACACCCTTAACACTAGCCCAACACTGTACATGGCTAATTAAACACTCTTAACTCTAGCCCATCACTGTACATGGCTAATTAAACGCCATTAACACTAGCCCATGACTGTACATGGCTAATTAAACACCATTAACACTAGCCCAACACTGTACATGGATAATTAAACACCATTAACACTAGTTCAACACTATACATGTATAATTACACCCTTAAAACTAGCCCATGACTGTACATGGCTAATTAAACACCATTAACACTAGCCCAACACTTTACATGGGCAATTAAATGCCATTAACACTAGCCCAACACTGTACATGGCTAATTAAACACCCTTAACACTAGCCCAACACTGTACATGGATAATTAAACACCCTTAACACAAGCCCAAGACTTTACATGGACAATTAAACACCCTTAACACTAGCCCAACACTGTACATGGCTAATTAAACACCCTTTACACCAGCCCAACACTGTACATGGATAAATAAACACCATTAACACTAGCTCAACACTTTTCATGGCTAATTAAACACTTTTTAACACTAGCCCAACACTGTAGATGGTTAATTAAACACCATTAGCACTAGCCGAACAGTGTACATGGACAAATACATGCCTTTAACACTAGCCCAACACTGTACATAAACAATTAAACACCATCAACACTAGCTCAACACTGTACATGGACAATTAAACAACATTAAAACCAGCTCAACAATTTACCTGGATAATTAAACACAAATAACACTAGCCCAACACTGTACATGGATAATTAAACACCATTAACACTAGCTCAACACTGTACATGGATAAATAAACACCATTAACACTAGCACAACTCTGTACATGGATAAATAAACACCATTAACACTAGCACAACTCTGTACATGGTTAATTTAACATCAATATCGTCCAAATCTAATGCTGTGCATGTATAATTAAACCCAACACTAGCCCAACACTGGGGGATTATTTAAACACTATTATATTTAGCTCTACACTGTGCAATAAAACATTATTACCACGAGTTCATCGCTGTGTGGGATAATAAAACACCAAAATCTCTAGTTGATCACTGTGCAAAATAAATAAACACCACTATCACTAGTTCGCAATGCTATATCCAGTCTCTAAAGGGGACGTGAACTCTGTTTTTATTATTTTAACATTGTAAGGGTGTAATTAACTGTTATCATTTGTCAAACAAGGTATGGGGTAATTGTGTGGAATTAATTAAACCTCATGATCGCTAGTTCATAAATGTCTGCATTAACTAAACACTTAGCTTCATTAGTTCAACACTGTTCAGGTAAATCAAACACTATTATCACTAGTTTTACATAATGTAGGTTAATAAAACACCACTTTTACTAGTTTAACACTGTGTGGAATAAAATTCATGAAGACTGAAAGGGGGTAATTTAACACTGCTTTAATTATTTAAACAAGACACAGGGTATTTAATGGACAGTGCTATTAGTTCAACACTTTGTCATATAGTTAAACCCAGTGATCACTAGTTCATTAGTTCATTGTATCATTATATTAAAAAACAAATTTAAAATGTACCTAATAAATGTATCCAGGCTGAACAACCACCATTTAACACAAGCAGAGAAAAGCTGATGATCAGGTGATCAAGAATGTCTCTGTTCTCGGTCATGTTTACATCACTGACTCCCTCTCTCTCATCCACGTGAACCCCAGACTTCTTATTGCCTCCTGCCATGCTTGTTGTTATCTTTGTTAACTCGCTTACATCTGTGGTGTGTAAGAGCCAGGAAATGATACACCAGTGGTCGGTGGAAAACGGTGCGCAATGAGAAGAAAAAATTTGTTTTCTTCACCAAATAGATTAAAACTAAAGTCTGTTTTGAAAATGTAAGAAGTAGAAAATACAGATATTTCTGTAAATATAAAATGAGTAAAGTAAATAGTTGTCCAAAAAATAAATAGTGAAGTAAAGTACTGATACCAGAAAAATCTACTTAAGTACAGTAACAAAGTATTTCTATATCATTACATCCCACCTCTGAATACCATTCTCTCTATTTTAACACTATGTGGAATAAAAAATTCAACACTGAAGGAGTCACTGAGCACTCTTATAATTAGTTATACCAGGTAATATTATTTTATGTGGCGTAAATAATCCCCATGATCTCTAGTTTGTCACTGTGTACATAACTAAACATTTAGATTAATTAGTTCAACACTGTGAAGATTAATGAAACACTATTATCAACAGCTTTTCACTGTGTAGATTAATTAAAAAACAGTAAGTATCACTAGTTCAACATTGTTTAGATAAATTAAACACAAGTATCACTAGCCCAAACCTAGGCATAATTAAAACACCATTATCACTAGATCAACACTGTGCAGGTTTTAATTTAAAACCATCACCACTAATTCTTCACTGTGCAGGTTAATTAAACACAAGTATCAATAGACTGATCCTGGGTGTAATTAAACACCATTATCACTAGTTTTACACTGTGTAGGTTGATTACACGCCATTATCACATTCGTCGAAATCTGGGGATATTTCACACAATTCTCTCTTAACCTACATTGTACAAATTATTTAAACACTATAATTACCAGTTCAGTGTTTTATGCTACGTTTATGTCACGTTTAGTTCTTTAGATTAGATAAACACTGCCCTGATTCACTGTAAACTGTTATTTTTGGTTCAACACTGTGTGGATTCAGTAAACACTAGTGCTAATTAAATACTTTCAACATTTTGTATGTTATCTATATTCTATTGTAAATAAAATACAATACAATACAATACAATACAATACAATACGTCTTTTGCACCTCTTGACTGCTGCTGTTTTTTGCACCACATTGTTCTGTTTATATTCACTCCCGGGTATAGTTTTTACAGTTCTCCTCACACAGTACTGTATAATCAAAGTATACAGTAGGTTTACTGGGCGGCGCTATATTGGATTTTGTGCACTGTCTGTCTGTATTGTTTGCACTAGGTTGCGCACGATGCACTTTATGTAGCCTGTTGTTGTGTTGTAGCTCTATGTTGTTGTTTAGTGTAGCACCAGGGTTCCGGAGGAACGTTGTCTCGTTTTTACTGTGTACTGTGTACCACTGTGTATAGTAGAAATGGCAATAAAAGCCTCTTGACTTGACTTGACTTGAAAATACAAGGTTATGAGATTTGTAAATTATTGCATTCCTTTTTTATTCACAATTTGTACAGTTTCCCAACTCTTTTGGAATCGTGTTTGTAGGTTTAAATCTGTAACAGTCGTAGATTCTCTAGTAATATCTAAGCAGTGTAAGAGTTGCAGTCGAGTTCGTTCAGCATATTTTTGCTGCATGGGTTTAGTTAGCTGCAGTGTGTGTGTGTGTGCACAAGCTGAAAAATCAGTCGATGATCAAACAATTAAGCAAAGCAGCAACATGAAATAGAAAGTGGAAGAAAGGGGGATTTCGTGTTTATTTCTCCACAATTAATGCTGAGTTTCAGGGTTTTATGGGTTTTTTTGGTGCTGTTTGTTCATTTCATCAATTTGTGCTCGCTGTTCAATAAACAATTTTAGCTGGAACAGGTTTCACAAAATTGCTTGTCATTGTACTTAAAAAAATCAGTGCATGTATGCTTATTGAACACTTAATTTATAGACACCATTCTCTGGATTCCTCAAGATATTGGAACATTTTTTTGGAGATTCTGCAGATTTTTCAAATGCACTTTCCAAGTCTTGTTCCAGACAAGCCCCTGAAGAACATTGAAGTCATTGTTATGTTCAGAGAACCAGTTTGAGCATGTGATTATCATAAGTCCCTTTCGGGAACTCGAGCTGCGTCGAAACGCTTTGAGACGTTTCCTCAGGGAACTAGGGTTACATATAGAGACGTTATTATTAACATGTTTTATAACATAATGAGTTTGCTAAAAGAAAGGCGCATTTAACGTCAAGCAGAACCACTGAAAAGAATAAATAGTTACTTTCATGCTTATTAAGCACCTTGACAATGAAAAGTAATAAATAATAAATATAAATAAAGAGCATTCAACATGTATTTTGAGTGCTTGCCAAAATATAACTACAAAAGGAAGGGGTTTCGCAAATTGTTTTTTTTTTGTTGTTAATAAAAAACATGAGTAGGAGTTTGCAGAGTAGCACTGATCTGCTTTCTAACAAAAATACCCAAATACAAGTGACTCTTATGAACTAACCATCAACCCAGATTAATCAGATGCCAAATTAAATGTCATTACATCATTATTGGATGAAAATGTTCTAAATACTGCTGTCCTTTTCCTCTTTTAGGTGATAACTAAGCACTGGAAAGTGGAAATAGTCTCAAACCAATTCTTTGCACTGGCTTCCCTTTTTGACTGGGAACCACCATCGGGGGGTATAATAAACTGATCAGGCATAACATTATGACATTATAACATTATGACAGGTGAAGTGAATAACACTGATTATCTCTTCATCATGGCACCTGGTAGTGGGTGGGAAATATTAGGCGGGGCGAGCGTAAGGATTTGCATGAGTTTGACAAGGACCAAATTGTGACGTCTAGACGACTGGGTCAGAGCATCTCCAAAAATGCAGTTCTTGTGGGATGTTCCTGGTCTGTAGTGGTCATGATCAATCAAAAGTGGTAAACCGATGACAGGGTCATGGGCAGCCAAGGCTTCCATATGTACGTCTGAACCAACAGACGAGTTACTGTAGCTCATAATGCTAAAGAAGTTACTGCTATTGATGCTTGATGGGTCAGATGGGTCAGTTTTGGCAGAAAAAGGGGGACCAACACAATATTAGGCATATTGTCATAATATTATACCTGATTGGTGTATATACTATTAGAATCAGAATCAGAAAGGAATTTGTTTTGGCGACAGAAGCTTCCAGTTGCATTTTTTATTTTTAAACTGATAAATAAAATAAAAATAATAAATGAAATAATAAAAAAAAAGAATAAAAAAATGTCATTGCACATTTTTATAAAGAAAAATAAATGAGAATGATTGCACAGAAAAATACAGAAGTAAATAAGTAAAAAGTGGTATTGTGCATAATTTTATTGCACAATTTGGAGAACAATTAAGTGTCCATGAGGTAGATTTCCTGGAGGAAGAAACGTTTCTTGTGTCTGGCTGTCCTGGTGCTTGATGCTCTGTTGCATTGGCCAGACGGCAAAAGTTCTGTTCACGATGGTGAGTGGGGGGAGTGCGATTTTCTTTTTTTTTTTTGTCCAGGATCCATGGTACACTTATTTTTGTGTTTTTTTACCTTTATGTTCATGTAGTTTGCATGCTTGGCCTCGTAATGGTGCCTGACATTACCACTCGTCACAATGGCCGTAGTCTGATTACCGCATTAGCATATTTTGAGTCCACTCTTTATAAAAAGAACAGTATTCACTGTTAACCTTTCTATTCTTGGTACTATCAATTTTATTTTTGAGTGCAATATTAGCCTGCTGTTGTTGATTAGCTAAATGTCTTTTGACTAGCACAAGCTATTAAACTAGCCGTCTTTCAGTTGTTATGTTTAATGCCATAGAAACTGATTCGCAAATTGTGTGATTGAAAGAAAACGAAAAGGCAAGCATGCAAAGTTTTACACTGATTGCAAAGAGAGTTTTATGTACTCTGAGATTTTGCTCTCAGTCCGCAATAAGTTTGCGTATATCGTATATCACTGGTCTATGGCTCTATCAAAGATATTACCGATGGTATACTCTAACAAGGAACTGTAGGTCAACAGCATGGTCTATGCAACAGTATATTATAACTTTATATCATATAAACATGTAAAACATGAAACTGACTAAGAAATATTCTATCTACAATAATCTATCTGTTGAGTTAGCACTCATCGTATCATATCATTTTGTACTTTCCATTCTTACTTTCAAAATCATCAGAAACTCATCCATAAACATGCACAATATGCAGTGATTTTGCTGGGTGGATGTTTTTTTTCTTATTTCTCACAATTTTCTTTTTTCAATGACATTTCATCTCAGTTTGGAGTGCTGCTCTAGCTAGGATGCCATGCTTTGAAAGCTAAATAGCAAACAAATGAAGCTTTCCATTCTGCCTTTACCGGGTGTATAGCCAATCACTATCATTAAGGGATAAGCGGTGCTTAGTTCAGAGAAAGAAAACAAACGTGGCTATATCAGTGTCTTTCTCTTTGGATGATGAATCTTTTTCATGAAGCCCCTCGGCTTGCGCTCTGTGCATGGCTTGAACTTCTGACTGATGTAGACTGTTTCTTAGAATGAACTTTGTAGAGATATTTTTATGTTTATATTTCTTAACCATCGTTACCCCATGCATTGTTGTTCTAGACGACTGCTTGTCAAAGAATATTTCGGTCTTTCAATCAAAGCTAATTAGAGCTGATAGCACATTTCTGAATACTCCTAAAAAAAAGCATGCGTGGCATGTTTTATAGATGTATAGATCACGCAGACTACTACGCAAACCTTTATGGCTCCCTTTATTCACCTGATCGATTTCTCAAGGTTCTACAGGGATACACAATTTGACTGGAAGAATTGATTTTCATCCTCCTTAATGTCGTCAGTATTGACAAAAAAAATCATTGATGTCCAAGCTTGTTTGTATGTTATATGTATTCTGTGTGAGTCATCTAGTGTTTGGAAGTGGCTAGAAGGCTTCTCTCATGAATCACTTGGCAACTTTGCTGGAATAAGAACCTGTTGTATTCTGACATTTCCTCTAGGGATAGGAATACAGTAAGATCTAAAAGTCTGAGGCTTGGCTTTACTCAAGATAGAGGAGTGCCAGCAGCAACAGGAAAACATATACCTAGCTAAGTTGCTATGCTCAGTGAATGATTGTATCCTAATAATTATGTTATACCTAAACGGGCAAGGTGATGTCAAAGAAATTTCTAAAAATCATTTTGTTTTGGAAAATACAGTAACACATTAGTAGTTAATAACAGGTACAGTACTATCTATACATTTTCTGACAAGTGAGAGTTGTAATAAACCAAATGAGGTATAAACATGAGGATCCATGTGGCAAAGTTTTATCGAATACAGTTTTTTCATATAAGTAAAACATCTGGTCTTAAAACATCATTCAGACAGGAAGGATTCCAAAGTAAGCAAGGGATAGTGAAAGACTTAACAGTAATGAGAGAGAAGAAATGGATGAGGTGTAAAGAGTACCTGAAAATCATACTTGAATAAAAGTATAGAGACCTTACTGCAAAAATTACAAAGTCACCAATTACAATATGATTGAGTACAAGTCTCAAAGTTTACGATTTGAACAGTACTCGAGTACATATTGAACGTAGGCTCACAAGATGCCCTAGACCTCGACACCAAGACACATGTCACTAAAAAGCCAAAAACAGTTGATTTGTGAGGTTTTATTTCCTAAAATACTAATCAAATTGTACACCTCAACACTGTATTAAACAAGACAACAACACAACAACTCTTCTACATGAAACAAACCAGAATTTTCTTTTTACATGCCAGAATGAAACAAGCAAGTTGGTCAATAAAAATGACAAAGAAGTAAAACAATCTTTATAGGTATCTTAAATTTAAAAATAAAATGACAGAATCATGTCATAAATTAGGGTGGCACCATTAGATGCAAATCGCATTTAGTACCTTTAACACCCTGTAGTTGGCGATATCGCCTCCTCCAGAATAAAAAAGCGGTGGCCGCAAAATGTAATTGGTAAAAGCCAATGTCAATTACAATATAGCAGAACACATACAGTAATAAAGTACTAAATATTAGATCATAAATGTAGTTGAGTAGAGAGATAAATTTGGTTACATCTTAGATATTCAGTAAAATTAGAAAATTAGGCAAAAAATTACTTTAGTTTAGTAACAAAGTACATTTAGTTAAATACGTTACACCACTGGCTGAGGTCTCAAACCACCAGGTTACAACCTAGGACCAGGCCATCAAAGAGCTGCTATTAGTTCAAAAGGACATTCTGAAGAAATATCCAAAGATATGGCATTGTATTATCTATTGTGAGATTTAAGGGCCACTATTCAAATTTGGGATAAATAAAAAAAAAGACTTAACCCCAGGTCTTCTCACTAACACCCTTGTGGATAAATGAGCACAAATCTCCACAAATCTCCCAAATCTAGTGGAACATCATTCCAAAAAAGAGTGGAGGTTATTATAACCGGAAATAAGGACTAAATCTGGAATGGGATGTTCAAAAATCAAATACGAATCTCACGGTTGGGTGTCCACAAACTTTTCTACAGAAGTCTTGTCTCAAAGTCATATAGAAGTCACCAGAATTTCGTTAGAATTTCCTCTTAGAGTGAGCTCCAAGGCACTAAGCTATTGTTAGGTACACGACAATGCTACGTAGCCTGCTATAAATAAAACCAAAACAAACAGCTAAAGTGCTAAAGTGAATCACGAATGGAGAGTTTCTGTGATTGCGCCTCTGAGGTTCAGGCCACAGTAGGAGGTAGCAGTGAGGGTTTGATTATCATTCTCATTTCCAATTTCACAACCTTCCATTTCCTGTTTACTGTAAATCAGTTTTTTTTTTTTCTGCACGAGCTGGAGGAATCATGCTTCATTGGGAACATGTACCTAAAACGAGTTAATTTGACAGTTTTTTAGTCGCTCATCAAATGTTAAATGGTTTGTAGTTCATTCAAGACAAAATCTCCTTACTTTTCTTTGAACCAGGCCATCTTTAGCGTATTGCTAGACCTCATTTATAGTCTTCAGTTTAAGGAAAACAAGACAAATTTATTAATGTAGAAAAAAGTTTGCTTGGATCATTCTTTACTGAATTGAGTTTCCAAAATGACATTTCTGGAACAAATTGGCTCTGACAGCTTGGCTTCAAAGTATTGAAATTAAAGGGTTTGTGATGATGAATTTATTCACTTGGTAGATTCACTTATCTAAAGAAAATTATGCTTGAGCAGATGAGGATCAAAGGTTTTGTTCAGGGGTCGAACAATGGCAGCTTAGACATGCTTTTCAACATGAGGTACAAAACCCAAAAAATCTAAATGGTCTGTTGGCAGTTGTTCTGAACCCAGTTGAAATTTGGAAACAAACATCACTGTGCAGATTATATGCTATTATTTAGTTTAATTATAGTTTGAGACAGAGATATGAATCTGGAATGGGATTTAGGCAGGAGAGGGTTTGTAGCCAGATATGAAATTTTAACCTTTTTTATAGGAGGAGAGAGAAGTAGTCAACCTTTCTAGGATACGTCAAGCAGGGGGGGGATTGGTTAACAATTTTGATTAATCTTACTTCATAGGTGAGTGAAATTTGTGAACTTTTTAATGAACTTTTCTGCAGGAGCATTCAGAACTTTCTCAGACTCTGAGTTGTAGTTTTTTTCACATGAATCTACATGCATTCCTGTAGACGCGTTGTTATATTTCATTTTTGTATAGTATTGATGGTTTTTATAATTGTGAAGTGATAGTGGTGGTATTAAGAGGTTAATTAAGTAGGGTAAGTCCCCACTGAAGGCCCAGGTAATTACTTACTTACTTACTTACTTACTTACTTACTTACTTACTTACTTACTATCTATCTATCTATCTATCTATCTATCTATCTATCTATCTATCTATCTATCTATCTATCTATCTATCTTTTCAACAAAACATGTCTAGAAGAATCCAAAGAAAACAAACTCTTCTCTGCCAAGTTTGTTATTTTCAGATATCCAATGCTTTCGTGGGTGTTATCTCACAGAGACCATGCGTACTTCCAGTGAGTATAAATATATTTCTATATATACCTTATTTATTACTGTATGAAAATTGCAAAGGAATTGAAGAAAATGATTGAATTAATAAAAAAATATTATATGAAAAGAGAAGAAAAAAAACAGATTTTGTAAATGATATCTCCAACAGTGAATCTTTTTGTGGGTACATTTCTTTTACATTTAACTTGCCGATATATTACATTTTAACTTAATATATGCGCAAGAAAATTTTATTTGGCAACACTTTCTATGAAAGTTATATCTATAATGAACTAATGACATGCAATAATATGTTTGTAAGTCATTATCGATTTTGCTCAAATTAATCATAAAAAATGCATTTCTTGCATCCAGGTTTTGGAATTAACTTTCTTTATTCTTTAGGCAATTTGGCTACTACATTTTTAAGTTATTGGCCAATCAGAACTTCTACTGGCCAAAAAAGAACAAAAATTAACCAGAATATTGCAGCTTATATATATACATATATTTATTATGAAATCTCTATTTTATATTAAAGTATCTCCTTCCTTCCAATTTTATCCTCCTCTTTGTGGTCCTTAACAGCCTTCATTAAAACTTAAATTAAAACGTGTAGTTACATTAAAACAATTTACTTTTTTCTAAGTGTGACGTTATTTATTGCATAGTAATAGGTACTGTATGTCTAAGAAACCCAGATATGTGTAAACCCTAAGCAAAGGCTGTATTTAATGTATCTTGATTGCTTATGATTTAAATATTTGCACTACATATGCACAGGTTTAACTTACACATACTTCCCCAGCAACAGATGTGGAAAGTAACAAAGTACAAATACTTCATTACCTTACTTAAGTAGATTTTCCTGGTATCAGTACTTCACTATTTATTTTTTGGACAACTTTTTACTTTTACTCATTATATTTTTTTCCACAAATATCTATACTTTCTACTTCTTACATTTCCAAACCAGGCTTGTTACTTTACTTTAAATCTATTTGGTGACATGATCAATATTTTTCTTTCAATTGTGCGCCATTTTCAGTCCATCAACCTTGACTTGTCATTGCGTGGCTTTTCAACTTACCATTGGTGTATCATTTCCTGGCTTTTATGCACCACAACCATAGACTAGCCTGTGAAGCTAACAACGTGATAACAGATGGCAACAAGAAGTTTGGCTAAAATGGATGAGACAGAGGGAGTCAGTGATGTAAATATGACTAAGAATAAACACATTCCTGGTCACCTGATCGTCATCTTTTCTCTCCTTGTGTTCTATATGGTGGATGTTCAGCCTGAATACATTCATTAGGTACTGTAATAAAATTTGAGATTCCTTTGTATTAATATACTTTATTAATATGGTGTGAGGTACAGTGTGACATGGAAACAGGTAGTAGTAATGTCTACTAAGTACATGTCAGAGCCCAAACTTCTTTACTTTAACTTAAGTGAAAGTGTAGGCAGTATTTTTTTGAAACATGAGTATCTGTACATCTACTTGAGTGAAGGATGAGTGTAAATAATTTATAAATCATATACAACCTGCCAAATTGCCGAGTGATTTGACATCATTACCTGGTTTAGTTTCACCTGCATTTTGTAAATTAAGTATTAATTTTGATGCCTACTTGTATCTATAACATCTACTCTGCATTCAGCAAGGTTAATACAGTGCTTTGTGCATAAGTAATGTACACAGTTTCATTGCCTGTGTCTAGTAATTTGATTAATTATTAAATGAGTTAGCTCTATTTCATACTCAGAAAACAATGGTTTAACAAAAAGGAAATGTTCTCCATCAACAGCTTGAATATAAAACTAACAAAACAAACTGACAGGAAATGTTTTTATCGTTCGAATTACAGTACACTCAGAACTGGAATTCAGTTCTTTTTGTGGAGTCAAATCGTTTGGCTCACCTCTCATACAAGAGTTCTTGACCAAGCTCCTAAATGGCTCATTTCCAAGAGAACATTCCGTGATATTTTGACCAGTGAAAAGCATGCCTGGAAAAGTTGAATGAAGTCTTCTTGTAACTTCTAATTAATAAACAATCATTTATTTGCATAGTAGTAAGCTTCCCTGCAATTATGTTATTTGAACTCACTTATATGTGACCCACATATCTGTGTTAAAGAGATTCATTTTGTTTATCCTGATAACTGAACTTCTAATACATAATATCTTCTTTATACTCACAGCTAATAGACAAACACATGATTAGCATAATGAATAAATGAATGTGTAATCTCATGTAAATACTCCAATCTCCAATCTTTGTTCATTTAAAGTTCAAGGGTTTACAAACATTATGCTGGCAAAGCCATGGCTAACATGGTAGACATGGTTAATATAAACCCTATTATATATATATATATATACATTTCAGAGTTATTATAAGAACATAATCCAGACTTCAGTCTCATAAAATCAGTCTCAAATAATATTTGGATTATTTATTTGAATGTTCCACTCATAGAACATGTGTTTGTTAAAAATTTCATTAGATTCAAGTTTACTCGTATGACTACTTAAGAAAATTTGTTCGACTTCAGAATTTCGGAAGTCAGCATTTTGAAAAATCAGATCACTGTTACATTGGAAGTGGTAGCTCAGTTAATGGACTCGTTGTACTTGTTGAACAGAAGGTTGTCAGTTTACATCCCAGCACCTCTGCCAAGCTGCTCTTGCTGGGCCCTTAAGGCTCTCAACCCTCAACTGTTCAGTTTAATAAGATAATTGTAAGTCGCTCTGGATAAGGGTGTCTTCTAAATGCTATAAAGGTAAAGTTAAAACACTGTCATTACAAGCTCCTTATATAAGATCATAAACAAGCAGTTTTGTTATGGGGCTGGGTTTCTATCCCAACACCAACCTTCCTCCTTTTGCAGCCAGTTTTGGGACCATCCATGGCAGAGTACTTTATCCACATTCCCACAACTGGGCACTCATTGGGGGTTAAGGGCCTTTCTCAAGGCCAAAAGGTAGTGGGCTTGTATAGCTGGCTTTTGAATCCACAACCCCCCAAAGTTTAATGCCTTAACCACTAGGCTACCACCTCCCCCCACCGGTTGTTTGGGTGAAAAATTAAACCTAAAAACATGTCGCTTAAGCATTTAGCTTAAACATTTAGCATATTTGGCTTTGAAAGAAATCCATTTAGACAAAACAAACCTCTAAAACAAAGTAATAAGGTCTGCAGGCTTGTTTAGATTAAAAACTCTATTTCGGATTTCAAGGAAAGTGTCCAGCAGTCGCAGTAATAATGACTATTTAATAGGTTACTCAGAAGTTTGATTTGAAGCCAAGCCATGGCTGCTCTATTACTTCTGAAAGCCGCATAGCGTTAGTGGTCTGAAAGTAAGTAGAGATGTGGAGATTTCATCTGCAGGAGTATGACTGCTTCTAACTGCGTCTGACAGAACTGAAATGATTCTGACCTGCATCACCTGCTAGACAGCCTCAGGGGTCAAAACATTCACACAAATGGACGCCTTAGAACCTGTAGGTACACACAAACACACACTTCCTGTAATACCCACAGGTCTGTGAGTGTCACTAATGACTTGATGGTTTCCGTCTACAAGTGAATGCTGACGCAAGTTCAGCTTCACCAGGGTGTTTGAGGTAGACTTGGTTGGAAAAACACAATGTTTCCTTTAAAAACGCCAAACATGCAGTGCTTCAGTAAATATTCAGACACATTCAGTTTTTCTTTTTCATGTTGCAACCTAATGCTGAAAATCTTTGAAATACACTATATGGATTCACATGTGCTTTTTTAATGCCTCATTATACATTGAGACCCCATCTGAGACACTCTAAGACAAGTCAAGTCAAGTCAAGAAGCTTTTATTGTCATTTCAACCATATATAGCTGATGCAGTACACAGTGAAATGAGACAACGTTCCTCCTGAACCCAGGTGATACATAAAACAACATAAAACAACAGTCACAGAACAGAAGAACACAGGGCCAAGAACTAAGATCCTCGCCACATAAAGTGCATGTGTACAACTGGTGCAAACAGTGCAAAAGACAACACAAGACAGTGCAGGACAATACACAAAATATAAAAATAAAAACAGCAATAGCAATAGCAATAGAAAAAACTCCCTAATAGAGACATTCTGAGACTCCCCGGCGAACAGAGAAACTCTTAGACACTTTCAAAAAGAGACACTGCAACACTCCCTAACTGAGATAGTCTAAAACATTTCCCAACAGAGAATCTCTAATAAACTGCCCAGCAGAGTTATGCTGATATACCCCCCAACAGAGACACACTGAGACACCCTCCAATAAAGACACTTAAGCACGCCCCAACAGAGACAAAGAGACTTCCCAACAAAGATATTCCCCAACAGAGACAGAGACCTGCTGAGGCACTCCCCACCAGAAATACACTGAAACACAGACACACTAAGACACTCCTGGAAAGAGATACTGATCCTTTTTTTTAACAGAGACGATCTATGACATTTCCTATTAGACACCTACTGAGACACTCCCCAACAGAAACACTGTAAGATGATCCCCAACAAAAACCTGCTAAGACACAATACAGACACACTGAGATGCTCCCTATCAAAGACACAATGAGACACTCCTGAACAGAGACTCTTAAACACTCCAACAGAGACACTATGAGATACTACTGAATATGGACACTAAGACGATCAAAGACATTTCCTAACAGAGATAATCCATGACATTTCCTATTAGACACCTTTTGAGACACTCCCCGACAGACACAATCTAAGACATTCCCCAACAGGGACAGGATGGATGGATCCACCACATGCAATCCAGCCTGCATAAGACTCAAGACTGGTATGTACTGTATAACCAAAGCAAGTCATGAAAATTGTTGTTCAACCATTAGCATTTAAAATGACAAAAAAGATACCAAAGTTTTCTCAAGAAAAGTAGACAAAATGATCTGAAATAGATGTGCAAAGCTGAAACTGAAGCCCAAAGTGGGTCTAGAATGTATGACAAATTTGATATAAGAAGAAAATACAAAAATTCCTGAATCTATCCATTTCAGTTCCTGGTAGTACCTCCATACAATGTGACATAATATGTTGGAGTGTGAAATTAATTCATTCTCAAGCACAAGCACATTTTTCACCTAAAGTACATTCCTCATAATAAAGTCCACTGACTCACACTGAAGGGCAGCTATGTACTACTTTTACATTAATTACTCAGTGTGTCGTCCTGGTGTCTAAGGGCAGGCCTGCAGAAATAAGTTAAATGACCTTTTGCTATTGAACCTACTGTCCTTCATACGCATCCGCACACACTCGCGAACACACAAACGCATGCACGAATACACACGTTTTGAAAGGCGACCCAGTGTGAAACAGAAGCAATGAGTCACTCCACCTCCTGAAGAGCTCTGTCTTTCTTCGAAACCTAATGAAAAGAAAAATGAAAGGGAGAAAAAGGAAGAGATAAAGGTGTGTCTGTTTTCCTTTTTGAGCAATATGACAGACTGAGATCATTAGTGTTGCTTTCTTTTTTGCTCGGCTGTGCAGGACAAACAAACCCTAATCAGATGTGGCCTGATGAGGAAGAAAAGGCGATTTCTAGGCAAAAGAAACAGATAAGGGAAAGCTGATAGGTGAGTCATCGTGGAAAGGCAAAATGATTGAGAGAGCTACAAGAAGAGAGAGAGAGAGAGAGAGAGATAGACGATTGCAGGTTTAATGTAATATCATGGGGTCATAGTGTAAGCAGATGCAGACAGGCCTAACCTCATTGCTGACGTCAACTTCAATCTTTTAATGCTCATTTCTGTATTTATGGTTTCCATACTATCTATCGCTATCTCTCTCCCTCTTTCTCTCCCTCTCTCTCTCCCTCACTCTCTCTCTCCGTTACACTCCTCACAGTTTCTGCCTCTGTCTCTTGGGTAGAATGTGCATTTGTATAAACAAGTGAGGCATAAAATCGCTGCCTGTCTGAGATAAAATAGTGTGTACGTAAAAGAACAACAAGTGTGTGTGCGCATGTGTGTGTGTGTGTGTGTGTGTGTGCACGCATGTGTCTGTGCGCACTCGCACATGTTGAATAATTGCTTTGCTGGTAAACACTTGCTGATTGTTTTTTACTTTTTTTTTCCAAGGGAAAATCCAAGGTACGTGCCCCAGGCTCTGCAGCACAATTCTTCTCTTGCAAACACACACACACACACACAAACACACACACACACACTCAGTGCACTCCCTGCAACTGAAGCACTGTAGATCCATAAGTCATGTAATTTTTATTTATTTATTTTTTAATCTTATTACTGCATGGTCAGTGAACTGAACAGCCGCAATACGCAGGAGTGACGTAAACATGACTTCAGCAATGACGTCCGCATTCGAAATGCTGTAGTGGAGACTGATGCACGAAGAAAGAAGAAGACGGAGAAGAAGAGGAAGGGTACCATAATTTCCACTTTACTGCAACATTAAAAATAAAAGAATTGGGGGTTGAGCCAAAAATTCATTTTCGCATCATGTAGATTTACATGAAATTTACACATTCTGGTTGAGAAGAGGTTTTCTGTAGCTTTTTCTATATATATTTGGGGAATTACGTTATTTAGTTTTAGCCCATGCATTTCACAAAAGACCTCTAAATACCAACATTATGATGCCTCATCAATAAAAACCATCAATATTATTGAGAAACACAGTATAACAGAGCGCAGACAGGAAGCTCATGCAGTGAGAATGAATGGCATTACTAAACAAGAAACCCGATGAATACAATTTAACACGTCTCCTTTCATTGTAGCCACAGCTGCACCACCCACATACATTATCTCTACCCTCGGCTCGGCCTCTGCCATGTCAATCTGTATTGTATGTGACTCTCAGGACACGTCTTTGTCTCCGTAGTGTTGTGAAACGTCATATTCACATAGCAGCAGTGGTGCTGAGAGAACACGCTCGAGAAACAGATTAGCAAAAAGAAATCGAACTACATACTAAATATTGTTAAATTATTGGTCACTTTTGGGTTAGGGTTAGGGTTGGAAGCAACTCAGAAAAACTTTAAGAGCATGGAATATAATTAACTACATACACATGCTGACTGGCATGGAGGAGTTGGTGTTGGATCTTTGATTATCTCAAATGTTGATCTTACGAGTTGCTCAGTAGCTCCTGGTTCCACAACATCAACTGACTGTTTAAGACTGTAGAAAGGATGTTACTCATAATCACACATCATAGTAGTTCTCACTCTTCAGGGTTCTCCACCGTCGCCACCAAGCTGCTTATCATGGATAAACACACATCATTTTTTTAAATTCTTAAGTTCTGTAAAGCTGCTTTGAGACAGTGTCCATTGTGAAAAGCGCTAAAGAAAGAAGCTTGAACTTGAACTTATAACTCGTATAGCAGAAATCAGGGCACAGAGAGAGGGCAGAACCTTGTCAATTCTCTGAAAGTGCTTCTCTGCAGCTGCCGGCAGGCCTGAGAACATTTCGTGTTTGTCTGCAGATGCAGACAAATAAGCGGCGTGTTAAAGTGACAGAGGGAAACAGATTTAAAGCTACTTAAAGGCTTGTACAGGTGTCGGCGTGGTGCTGCTCCGGCAAAGTGATTTCTTTCATGAAAAGGAAAAGAGAGGAAGAAGGAGGAGGGGTGCAGGGGGGAAATCAGAAGCTTGCTTTCTTTTTGGCTATGTAATTAATTTTACGTGTGTGTGTGTGTGTGTGTGTGTGTGTGTGTGTGTGTGTGTGTGTGTGTGTGTGTGTGCAGTGCATTAGCAATCACCAGGCACTGCTTTCTGTCTTTCCAAACATCCGGTTATACACCTTGAATACAAATGCCTACATTATGTGCAACTCATACAGCCAACCGGAAGCACAGTGGCCTCTCAGACTAGTTGCTGTGACCATGCATTTAATGTGTGCATGTACGTGTGTGTGTGTGTGTGTGTGTGTGTGTGTGTGTGTGTGTGTGTGTCGGGAGCGAGCAGACATCATTATGAAAATCTGCACAGTCATACTGTGGCACACTGATGTGTTTTGCTTCATCCATTACCTCAGACATTCAGATTTTAATAATTCAATATGCGAACCCAGAGGCAATCAGGGAAGGTCCTTTTTGTTAATGAGGACTTACGATTAGTGTGTGAGTTTTATTCAATGTGCAGGATGCATTTTCCTCTAATCTCATTCTTGCTCTTGTCTCTAGCCATCACCCAGGATTAGTAGTGGTGGTAAACACAGAATTTTGTAGTAGCTGTTTGCAAGCAGGTTTGAGGCAACTTTTTCTTGCCTAGATATTAAACAGCTTTGGTTTTAGTTGTGCTGCATTTTTTTTGGTTCTGTGACTGTTCTAGTTCTATGAGCATGTTTACACTATTATGAACAAAAGCTTTGGATTTTTTTTTTACTTTCAACGTCACTGTGGCCTTTCTTTTGTTCATATAAACAACTTATTGGTAACATAAGATCAGTGGCGGCTACTGGTCTGTCAGAGAGGGGAAGCTCATTTTCGGCCTACATCATAAAATTGTCTATTTATTTAAAAGTAAATTCTGCCCTACGTTCCTTTCTAACGTTATATGAATGAATGAATAAATGAATGAAGGAATGAAGGAATAAATGAACGATCTAAAAAAAAAAATATTAAACTCTGTAAAACTGAAACAAGGAATGTGGTGTATAATTGTGTGAAATGTATGATGAAAATCAAGCAATTTCGCCAAGCAAATATCAAAGAAATAGGTTGCAGCAGTTTTTATTTCGACTGAACTTGAGAAATCCGCGATGGGACTGAGCGCGAATAGCTTCAGTGATTCCTTATAGTACAGAATCGCTGTCAGTCAAAAGGAGATGCAGTCTTTCGACAGACCCTCCAATCATCACGCAGAAGCTCGGAGTCCGGGCCAGCCCACTCCCCATTCACCCCCAGAGACGCTGAGCGTCCGTGGGCGGGACATAATCGCAGCGTTTATCCAATGACCGTCTAGTTTCGAAGCGCTGAAAAAAAACGTTCAAAGCAGCCCCATTGAAGTCAATGGACGCTGGGCTTCAATAGGGAAATGCACTGTGACGCTGCGGGAATGTATGAGAAGGAAATCGAGTCAGCCGACCTGCTATATGTAACTGATTCTGAACGAACTCGTCTTTGAGATGAACGTTTTCTAACGCATTTTTAGTCAATAAAATGTTAATACAATAGTACATATTTGACCATTAATTTTGTGACATTATAAGGGAAGCCGAGCTTCCCTTGCAGTCTTAAAGAAATCGCCTCTGCATAAGATGCTAATATAGACTGTATTCACAAAAGTACTGTGATACCGACTTTTTTCCGCCATATGTGGTTCTTCCCCAAATTGTTACCACAAATTTGGAGGCACACAACTGTATAAAATGTTCTAAACTGGGGTAGCATTAATGTTCCCTATACTTAAACTATGAGACCCAAACACAAAATTGATTGTAAGGTCGGGGTTCAAGCCCCATTATCACCAATCTGCCATTCTTGGACCATTGAGAAAGGGCCTCAAGCCTTCTGTGGTCTAGAGGTGCTGTATAATGCTAGCCCCAGCTTCCTAACATCACTGGGATATGCGAAAAAATAATTTCACTGCGCTGTAATGTATATGTGACAAGTAAAAGCACCTTTATGATAACTTTAAACAGTCCAAAAGTGAGGCCAAATCTACCAGAGGCAAATCCATAGGGCTGGTAAAATAATCTTTAGTACTGATGGACGATTGTTCTATCAATGGTAATGAAAATGAGGACAATGTTGGTTAAAACAGGATTATGTTTAAATAAACAATAAAGTGCAAATTATAAATGGGCCTAGAATGCACCCCTGTGGAACACCTCAGTAGTTGATTTGGTCAGTTGTTTTCCTAAGGCTATAAAGCTTGCGAAATATCAGCAATGCAAACATCAGAGAGATATAAGATGAGTGTATTTTGGCTGTCAAACACGGCATTAACGTTTAAATGGAAAGCCACCAGAATCAGAATAGATTATGTTTTACAAGAGAACAAAAAGAAGCCACCATTTGAAATAGTTTGAAAAGATTGCTTCTGATTCTGAAAGATAGCAGGAGGAATTCTACTCAAATTTCACAGAAAAGTGCAGAAAAGAAAAGCGCAAGGCTGATGGATGACTATTTTTTATTTATTTTTTTAACAATGTGCATGGAACAGAATCAAAAATATGACAGGGACAGAAGAAAGCCAGGAATGACGCATTTGGCGTACTGATGATATGAATGAAGCTTCTACATGACCAGAAGCATGAATCAGTAGAGATAGCAGGTATAATAGATATTTTTGGAAACAACAAGAAAAGTTGGATTTAACTGAGTCAGGAAAGTATAAAACCCTCTAATCACTGAGCCAGTATGTTGGGTGAAAGGGGGCAGAAGATAAGCACTCAGGGTATAAACATGGTAATTAACAGGATTTCCTTTTTTTTTTCTCGCACTGCATTTACATTGAGAATGAGAATGTGGGTTAATTATAGTCTACAATATAATAATTTCTCCTGTGAACTTTCAACTTGATGAGGTGGGTTATTATTGTCCTCTGATGCAACTATTTCCCCTATAAGTTCAGCTGTCCGGCATTAATACAACAATTATTACAACATCAGGACATTGTTTTCATTATTTTCTATACAAATGGAGATGCACATTTATGTTGCCCCTTAAGATTTATATACCAGGTATAAGCAAGCTAAGTGTTGTTAATTATGCATTATGCTTTAGCTAACTTATTATATATTGCTTGGAAACAATATACCTACAGTTTTTATATTATAGTGTTGATAGTTTGGGTTTTCTTTCTTTCTTTCTTTCTTTTTCTTTCTTTCTTTTATAGTATTTTATAGTGTCCCACAGCATATTACTCCTGTTGAAAAAGGAATTTGTGTACAGCATAAAACCTAAAAAAAAACTTTTGAGTTCGATTTGTATTGGGATTGTTGAAAGATTTATGTTTCATAGGGTGGTCAATTTATCTCCAAATTCAAATAGAAAAATTTCCTATTCGATCCCTGCGATATTCTCATAACAACTGTGTATTTTTTTTTTTATCTGCAAGTCAATTAACAGTTTCCTATGGAAGTCCATTTCCACTAATTAATTGCTATTTCTTGCGATTCTGACTTTATTTACGTCAATGTCAACTTTATTTCTGCCAATTTTGACTTTTTTTTCTTGCAATTTTGACTTTAATTTTCACAATTTTGTTCTTTTTGTTCACACAAATCTGTTCAGGTATGACAGAGCAGTTTGTGAATCCATGCTTATATAATCCTCTATGAGTTTATACATTGTTTGACAGATTGTTTTACTGATTTTTTGCCTAAATTAATTAAGAATTGAAAAACGGCATAATCATTAGAAATAAAGTTGGAACTGCGAGAAATACAATCAGAATTGCATGGAAAGTTGGAATTACTAGAAAAAAGTCCAAATTGGGATATTCCCCATAATCTTTCTATAGGATATTTGTTTTATGACAATTTTATAGGTTTTAATTTACTTCCATTAAAAATTATTTGTATAATTCCTGAAATGGGATTCTTCATGAAATGTTGTCCTAGGAATTTGTGTTTAAATGGGTGCCCTATCCATCTCCAGATTGTAATGGATAACCTTGGGAGGTTAGTGGATTTTCCTATTAAAACAGAAATGCACAGAAGGTAACAAGATTCAAATTAGCAGAGGAGGGACATGGGGTATATCAGTGGGAAAATGCTGAGGATGGAGCCACCAGGAAGGAGGAAAAGAGGAAGACCAAAGAGGAGGTTTATTGATGTGGAGAGGGAAGACATGCAGGTAGTTGGTGTGAAAGAGGCAGATGTAGAGGACAGGGGGTATGGAGACGGATGATCTGCTGTGGCGACCCCTAATGGAAGAAGCTGGAAGAAGAAGAAGAAGAAGAGTAAGAGGAAGTAGAGTACAATGCAATGTTTGAACATGCATGTCTAAAAAAACTGATTTTCTTTGCAAGTTATTTATTTAGATAATTAATGAATTGTTATATAAGTTCACACACAGGGGTGTGTTCATATGTCAGTTGCACAGGAAAACAATTAATATTTCTAATCCACTGATTCCATCACACACCCATGACAAAGGCTGAGGGGAAACACTGTGGATAGGCTGTGTGTGTGTGTGTGTGTGTGTGTGTGTGTGTGTGTGTGTGTGTGTGTGTGTGTGTGCGTGTGTGTGTGTTTGTGTACTCTTGCAGTAAAGGCACTGCCTGATCGTGCCACAGTAACACGCATACATTTAAACAGTGAGTCTTCCAGTGTTCACTTCAACCTAGATGGCTTATTGATGAACAAGAATCTTGGCCTGCAAGGCACAGGAGCTAAATAATTGATAAAATGATGGAATGAGTTATTGTTTGTGGTTTTGCATCTCTAATCAACATCAGATGAAGCTCCTGAATGGTCACTGAGGAGACAATAATTTTCTGAACAGTTGCTGGAAAAAGATGTTTGGGTCCCTTTTATAGATAAAATCTATCCAAGCATCTGTATAATAAAAAAATAATTCTCCTTTTTCTTTCTAATATTTCTTACTCACCTTTCACTCACCAGTGCTGTAATACCAAGAAAGGGTGAAAACTAACAGCCATAAAAATGTCAAAGTAGCTATTACTGTGTATTGAAAAAGTTGAAAAAGAAATCTACTGACTACAATCTACTGACCTGAAATATACAGAAACCGATTTTGCAGCTTACAATATTGATTTAGGGAATACAATACGACAGGGCATGCTTTTATAGAAAAATAATCCAAAGGTGATCTGTCTTTTTTTCTCTTGTATACGACAGCAGTGTTTCAACCATATACAATATACACTATATAGACACAAGTTTGTGGACACCTGACCATTATATTCCTATGTGCTTTTAAACATCCGATTGTACGTAGTATGTTGGAGTGTGCTTTTGGAGCTTGGTGGTCATTACTAAAGTCAGTTTTTGATGTAGGTGAGGTGAAGAGGCCTGGGGTGCAGTTAGTATTTCAATTCATTCCAAAGGTGTTCAATAGGGTTAGCCTCTCATGGAGTTTGCTTTGTGCACAGGGGCATTGTCATGTCGGAACAGAATTGGATTGTTTCCTAGTTCAAGTAAAGAGAAAATTTCATGATACTGGATCCAAAGACTTCTTATACAATTGTGTGGCAACTTTGTGGTAACAGTTTGGGGAAGAACCACATATGACTGGAAAAGTCCCAATAATTTTGTTTATATACTGTAGTGTATACAATTAATACCTACCGTACTTTCGATTTTTCCTTTGTTTTTCCCGGTTTCACAAACTTCAAGCCAAAAAACTGAGCCCCATAACATTAGCCCAATGAAATTGCTGAACGGGTTCAGGTGAACCAATGAAATTCTTTATATTAAATCAGATGCGCTCCCACTGAATCGGGCCGCACCACATCATAAATATGGATGATGTTCCTCTGACGTTTGACCTGCCGCTCACTCGGACTCGGAGGAAATGCGAATCATTCGTCACGCTGAAAACAACCGGGCATGAAAACACACTTCACCTGTGTTCTGAGCTGCACGGCATCGGGAGAAAAGCTTCACCGATGGTGATTTTTAAACGCACGACGATGCTAAAAACTAAAAAGAAATAGTTGTGAAAGGAAGGAGGAAGACAGTGAACAATGACTTTCTTGGTAGGATACTGTTTAGATACAAGCCATGTAATAGACACTGTTTACACTGCCACTGTGTAAAGTTTATTAGTTTCAATGTAGGCTTATTTATGTTCAAAATCAAAATCTTTGTAAAATTCAGTGGGTGCGGCTTATATTTGGGTGCACTTAATAGTCTGAAAGTTATGGTATTTGTAAATAGAGTATATCTGATGTTGTTGAACATCAACGAAACATGTTAGTTCTTTTTATTACTTATATCATTCATTATAAACAAACAGATTTTTCCACTCGTTATTAGGTTACTAAGTTATTAAGACAAAGAAAAATGCAAACGTTACACAAATCAGATTTCAAAACTGGGGAAAGAACATTTATCTTTATTTATCATGCAAGTTCTAATGAAAGAAACAAAAAATAAATAATTAATGAATTGATTGATTTAATTTGCACAAGGCCTATAACCTGCCACAACAGCTATTACACAATAAAATCTGAGTATTTGCACCATGATCTTAAAATTACATAATAAAAGACACAGTGACAAGGCAATATTGAAACAGACTAGAAAAATGGCATAGCCAGGAGCAGATGAAATTACACCAAATTGCACCCTCTAGAAAAGATCAATTTAATAACATCCTGCTGCATTATCATGATTTTACAACCTGACTGTTTTACAATCTTCATTTCCCATTCAGCCAAATGCTAGACAGGCCAGACCATTATTTCAATATAGAGGATAATAAAATGTTTAAATAATGTAAATGCTTAGCATATCTCTATGATACTAAAGTACAGAGTGGACAATGGTCTGTATTTGTCAATAGATGGAAAAATATATTCAATTAATTCAAATCCATATATTAATTTTAAATAAATAAAGCAAGTGATTGCAGAGGGTAAAATGATTTAATCATAATTTCTTCACTAAAACTGCACTTACTGTTGGTTTCAGTTTAATTCAAGACTTACTTGAAATAAATGTTTTTTTTTATTTTATTTCAGACATGTGAACTACTACAATCAGTCATAATTCCATCTAAATAACAACCTGTCATTCATGTGTCCTCTTGCAGCTTATCAACAACCTCTACACAACATGTGAAAGGTTCATCATTGATGTTTAGTAGCAATGCTGTAGACTATCAAGACATTCCAATACTCGTGGAAAAATTGTTTTCTTCAAAGATTCATTGTATTATATAGCATTTGTTAGCCTCCTAAAGGATGCACCAAATAATCATCCAACCATTATTCATTCTCCTATTTAAGTATCCATCAATCCCAAGTATTCATCCATCCATTGATATATCCACAATTATTTGTTCCACCTAACATCTGTCCAGTCCACCCATCACTCTATTTAGCATCCATTATCTATCTACCATCTAGCATTCTTTCAGCCTCAATTCACACATCAAAGCATTGATCAATCCCTAATTCACCATCCATTCATGCATCCATTCACCCACCATGTAACCATCAACCATTCTGTTTCACTTATCCATCATTTTGCCTACTCCAGCATCTGTCCATTAATCCACCATCTATCGATCTATCTATCTATCTATCTATCTATCTATCTATCTATCTATCTATCTATCTATCTATCTATCTATCTATCTATCTATCTATCTATCTATCTATTTATCTTTTCAACAAAACATGTCTAAAAGAATCCAAAGAAAACAAACTCTTCTCTGCCAAGTTTGTTATTTTCAGATATCCAATGCTTTCGTGGGTGTTATCTCACAGAGACCATGCGTACTTCCAGTGAGTATAAATGGATTTCTATATATACCTTATTTATTACTGTATGAAAATTGCAAAGTATTCGAAGAAAACGATTACATTTATAACAAAATATGATATAAAAAGGGAAGGAAAAAAAACAGATTTTGTAATTGATATCTCCAACAGTAAATCTTTTTTGTGGTTACATTTCTTTTACATTTAACTTGCCGATATATTACATTTTAACTTAATATATGAGCAAGAAAATGTAATTTGGCAACACTTTCTATAAAAGTTATATCTATAATGAACTAATGACATGCAATAATATGTTTGTAAGTCATTATCAATTTTGCTCAAATTAATCATAAAAAAATGCATTTCTTGCATCCAGGTTTTGGAATTAACTTTCTTTATTCTTTAGGCAATTTGGCTACTACATTTTTAAGTTATTGGCCAATCAGAACTTCTACTGGCCAAAAAAGAACAAAAATTAACCAGAATATCGCAGCTTATATATATACATATATTTATCATGAAATCTCTATTTTATATTAAAGTATCTCCTTCCTTCCAATTTTATCCTCCTCTTTGTGGTCCTTAACAGCCTTCATTAAAACTTAAATTAAAACGTGTAGTTACATTAAAACAATTTACTTTTTTCTAAGTGCAACGTTATTTATTGCATAGTAATAGGTACTGTATGTCTAAGAAACCCAGATATGTGTAAACCCTAAGCAAAGGCTGTATTTAATGTATCTTGATTGCTTATGATTTGAATATTTGCACTACATATGCACAGGTTTAACTTACACATACTTCCCCAGCAACAGAGGAAATACTTTGTTACCGTACTTAACTAGATTCTCCTGGTATCAGTACTTCACTATTTATTTTTTTGGACAACTTTTTAATTGTACTCATTATATTTTCCACCATCTATCTATCTATCTATATCTATCTATCTATCTATCTATCTATCTATCTATCTATCTATCTATCTATCTGTCTGTCTGTCTGTCTGTCTGTCTGTCTGTCTGTCAAGTCAAGTCAAGTTTATTTGTATATAGCTTTTTCCACAACAGACATGGTTCACCTTCCTGTCAATTTCTCAAGGTTCCACCCTCTTTGGACTGCTATTGGCTAGGGAGTTAATCAACGTGTGTGACCTGACTGCACCTGTGGCCAATCCGGTCAACTGCTGGGGTTTAAAAAAAAGACTGCAGGAACGTTGGAGAGAGCTCAAAGCAGCTTTACAGAAATCAACACTCAAGGTGAATGGTGTGCATTTATCCCTGATGAGCAGCCATGGCGAATGTGGCAAGGAAAAACTCCCTTAGATGTAATGAGGAAGAAACCTTAAAAGGAACCAGACTCAAATGGGGAACCCATCCTCATTTGGGTGACATCACATCTGTCTGTCTGTCTGTCTGTCTGTCTGTCTACAGTTCATCTGCAAAGTTTTCACAGCGCTTTACTTTTTCCACATTTTGTTATCTTACAGCTTTATACTAAAATTGATTAAATTCATTATTTTCCTCAAAATTCTACAAACAATACCCCACAATAACAATGTGAAAGAAGTTTGTTTGAAGTCTTTGTAAATGTATTAAAAATAAAAAACAAAACAACACAAAAATCACATGTGCATAAGTATTCACAGCATTTTCCATGACACTCAAAATTGAGCTCAAGTGTTTCCACTGATCATCCTTGAGATGTTTCTACAACTTAATTGGAGTCCATCTATGGTAAATTCAGTTGATTGGAAAGGCACACACCTGTCTGTGGAGCAGGTTTTTTATCAATGATGTCTATGTACATTGCTGCGTTTATCTTTCCTTCTATCCTGACTAGTCTCCCAGTTCCTGCCGCTGAAAAACATCCCCACAGCATAATGCTGCCACCACCATGCTTCACTGTAGGGATGGTATTGGCCAGGTGATGAGTGGTGCCTTTTCTTTGTTTCCCACCTTCTGAGAGTCCTTCAGGTGTCTTTTGGCAAACTCAGTTGAGCTGTCATGTGCCTTTTACTAAGGAGTGGCTTCTTCTGCCATACAAGCCTGATTGGTGGAGTGCAGAAGAGATGGTTGTTCTTTTAGAAAGTTCTGCTCTCTCCACAGAGAAATGCTGGAACTTATTCAGAGTGACCATCGGGTTCTTGGTCACCTCCATGACTAAGGCTCTTCTCCCCGTTTGCTCAGTTTGGCCAGGCAGCCCGCTTTAGGAAGTGTCCTGGTGGTTCCAAACTTCTTTCATTTACGGATGATGGAGGCCACTGTGCTCATTAAAACCTTCAATGCTGCAGAAATGTTTCTGTACCCACCCGAGTGCCTCGATACAATCCTGTCTCTGAGGTCTACAGACAATTTCTTGTACTTGGCTTGGTGTGTGCTCTGACATGCACTGTTAGGATATAGACAGGTGTGTGCCTTTCCAAATCACTTTTTAGATGCAATGTATCTCTATCAATCATTTTATCTATCTGTCCGCCCGTCCACCCGCTCACCTATCTATCCTCTGTCCATAACCCTAAAGCACTATAGCAGCATATATGATTGTAGCACATTTTTTGCCTGTGTCAATTTCCCTCTAAACTGCACAAGCAAGAATGTGAGTGGTCTTGTTTTCAAAAACCAAATAAAGAAAAAAAAAAAAAAAACACACCCAAGCTGTGCTTTAGAAGAAAACAGCCATAGGGGCATGAGGATCTGCTCTGTGAGAAAATGGTTTTCATGCTCTCGGGCCATGTCTCTGAATTCACAGTTCCTGGATAGGGGTGAACATCAAAACCGGTGAAAACAACAACAGCAACAACAATAGAACATTTAAGGTCACAACATGAAAGCAGAGCTTTCATCAGCTTTTTCAGCTTCAACAAGCTTGTTATGATTGTTAAATAATCTCATTGCCATACATCTGGCTTCATGGTTTATACTGTTAGCTTATAAAAGGGAAGGAAATCAAAGGGTTTGTGCTTGATTGGGGTTGAAATTGCTGCATGAATAAAGCCTTTCCACAGTCATTAACATTCTCACAAAGAACCTTAACAGTAATTAAGGTCTGGACCACTAATGTGCAAGTCAAAGGCAATAGTGACAAAAAAAAACTTGCTAAGAACTTTAGGAAGAAACTCTTTCTCTCCTAATCAACATCAAATAGGGTGATTATAGTAGGAAGTAATTATTCAACTGAGGCCCCACATCTCAATCCGGGGTACTAATTAAACACTTACACATCGAGTAGGAAAACACAAGTTTAACTAAAACTGTGGAATTATTGTACTAATTCTGAAAACTAGAATATATTACAGTTTTTCTCAGTTGTTTCTCTGAACAGGAATACAATTTTCAAAACTACTTGTTCAACCTCCACATCATTTAGTCATTTGTGCTCATCATAAAAACATTTCTTGTTGCTTTGATCAAATTGCGAATGCTTTTCGTACGATTTAATCAATTGTGTACAGGTGTCTGCTGTTTCCTATATTATCAGTTGTTTATGCCGTGTTGATTAAAATATATTATACTGGTTACACCTGAATGGTTTTAACCCCCAAAACATCTCAGCATCAGTTCATTGCATAAATCATTGAATGTAAAATGGTTAAACCAGTCTATTAAACTTTTTTTTTGTAAATGTGACTTTAATTGATGAATTGTGCAGATGAATCTTGGATGTCACTTACGAAGGCGAGTGAACGGCATCAGGTCAACCAATAATCAACTAGTTCTCTAAAACAGGTCAAAGGTGAATCTTGTGAACCTTTAATTGGAGACTGTATACATAAAGAGCAAAACACAGAATGATACATTCTGAAAATGGATGAACAACTAAGCAACAAATGAAGACTTGTATAGTACAGTAAAAGTGTGAATCCTGTTCTGTCAAATATACAATCAAATAAATAAAATTTTCATAGATGCCAAACAGAAGAAAGTCAAATTTTGTGCATTTTCAGTCACTGTGATCCAAACCGTAGTTTATATCAAGAAATCCTGAAACTGTGCAGCATCATACTGACAACACGATTAAAGATTTTGATTATTTTGGTGAACAATGACAAGAGGACTTTTCATTCAGATGGAAATGAGATGTTCATTGACACAAATACTTACTTTTGAGAGACGAACTAAAGATTTTAAGAAGAGTACAGGCTTTTATAAGAAATTCAATATATTGTGCTGTTTGTACCAATTGGTTTGAGAAATGCACTTTCTGGTTTGCAAATATTAAGGATGATTTGAGAAACGCTCCAAAGCAACTAAGAAAAACTGTATTAAAAGTATGGCTAATTAGCTACGCCTTGTTCACATACACTATGACATTTTATGACATTTGTCACAAATATTTTTGCAACATTAGGCTGACATTTAACTGTAAGCACATTTATGGCATTTGGCAGATGTACTTCCAAAAGCAACATATAATTATCTCCATAATACAACTGAGCAGTTCAGGGTTAAGGATCTTGTTGCCCAACACAGTGGTAGTTTAGTGGTGCCGTGATGTGAACTTAATTTGAACCCCTGAGCTGCGACTTCCTACAGGCTAATAAATAAATAAATAGATAGATAGATAGATAGATAGATAGATAGATAGATAGATAGATAGATAGATAGATAGATAGATAGATAGATAGATAGATAGATAGATAGATAGATAGATAGATGATTGATTGATTGATTTTTCCTGGCAGAATGAATAAATAGGTGAGGTGAATGGGTGGGTAAATAGATGAAAGAAAAAAAAAGTATAAAATAAAATAAAATAGTAGGTGACTTAATTATGGATGGATGGATGGATGGATGGATGGATGGATGGATTAAATTGAACTGTTAAATTAAATTGTTTGCATTTCTTAGACCCTATTTGGGTAAAACAGATGTGTATGTAAGTGTGTGTGTGCGGGTGTGTTTTACATTAAATAATAATTTATTTTTAAGATATAATCTACTTAACGTAAACTTTAACAAACTTGCAGTCTACCACTTATTACATTCCTGAGAGAACTCAGATTATAACTATGTTTCACATGTAAAAAAGTTTGCATTCGGTACACATTTGTATAGAAAAAAATCCAGTACAAATATGTGTACCATTACAACCTTAGTAGATAGAGAGAGAGACAGACAGACAGACAGACAGACAGACAGACAGACAGACAGACAGACAGACAGACAGACAGACAGACAGATAGATAGACAGATAAACAGACAAATAGAAATATAAATAGATAGACTGACAGACAAACAGAAAAATAACATGTCCAATTACTTCCTGTATCTCAAAAGTTCTTGCATAGTTTTTCACCCCTGTCTAAGCTTCACCCTTGCTGAATCTAAACTTTGCCTTCTTTTCAAAACCAGACATGTGTGTTGCATCAAGTACTATGTTATAAGTTAATATCCACACAGTGGTTGTTGAGAACATTGCTGTTGGGCTATTACAGCAAACTTGTTCAGAAGGTCAAATATTCAATCCCCAGCACTGCCAAGGTGTTATTGTTGGGCCCTTGAGCAAGACACTTAACCCCATCTGCTCCAGTGGAGGCCGATCCTGTGCTTTAAACCCAACATTCCAAGAAACTGGGATCTCAAAAGAATAGAATCTAACTCGTATGTGACAATGTCTTCTGCTTGGTATCTGTTTTGGTATAAATAATTGTATTTAATCTTTCTCTTTGTTTATTTTTCATGTATCTCTTATGTAAGGTATTGCAGTTGACAGAAAAAAAAAATCTGCGAAAAGCCCGGTTCTCTTTCTGGTACTTTCCTCTGCCTCTGTCTTGTTTTGCCATATGCAGTTAAGCAGTCCATAACACATACAAAAAAAAAAAATATTTGAAGCACTCTTACAATAATCCATTGTGAAACCCTCTTTTTATGTGTCAACTGGCAGCATCTACACTCAGGGGATACTTTTTTTTTCCTTCAACTTTGTTCAGAAAGGATTACACAAGCTGCTGTTGCTTTCTTCTCCAAAGTATTGTTTTCAAAAAGTATGTCGACTGCAGTGTTAAATTGCTTTGCCCTACTTTCAACCAACACAACTACTTATTGACCTTTGGGTGGCATTTTAAGTTCATCAAACAACTAATTGAGGTCTTGGAATATCAGCATTCAGTGTTGGAAATAGGGTCCAGAAAAGTGTAGCTAGAGCATGCTTGGAAAATCTAAATGGAAAAGAGGTCACCAGTTCGATGGCATAGTTTCACCTGCATATTTATTTAATTGCCTTTAGCATTTTAGCAAAATCTACCACTATTTGCCCTTCCACATTCCTCTCCTTAAAACCATACCTACCCATCACCTCCTCATCACCTCTGTTCCCTTCACCTACATGCCTATTAAAGTCTGCCCCAATCACCAATCGTTCTTTCCTAGGTACACCATCTACCACTTTATCTAATTCACTCCAGAATTTTCCTTCTCCTCCATCTCACAGCCAACTTGTGGAGCATAGGCACTGATGACATTTATCATCATCCCTTCAACTTCCACCTTCACAATCATCACCCTATCAGAAACTCCCTTCACCACCACTACACTCTTACTGTACTCTTCCTTCAGAATCACCCCTACACCATTTCTCTTATCATCCACACCATGATAAAACAGTTTAAATCCACCTCCAATGTTCCTGGCCTTACTCCCTTTCCACTTGGTCTCCTGAACACACAGCATATCTACCTTTCTCCTCTCCATCATAGCAGCTACCTCTCTTCCTTTACCCGTCATAGTACCAACATATAAAGTACCAACCCGAACCTCCACTCTCCTACACTGCTCCTTTCCCTGCCGTCTCTGTAGACGTCTTCCTCCTCTCCTTCTCCTCCTTCGGCCAACAGTAGCCCAATTTCCACCGGTACCCTGTCGGCTAACGATACCTGTGGCGGTCGTTGTTAACCCGGGCCTCGACCGATCCGGTATGAAATTCTCATTTGTGATCCACATATTTGATTTGGCACATGTTTTTTTGCTGGATGCCCTTCCTAACGCAACCCTCCCTATTTACCCGGGCTTGGGACCGGCACTAAGAGTGCACTGGCTCGTGCATCCATAATGGCTGGGTTCCACATGGATAAACTATAAAAGTAAAACTATGCACATGGATTACTAAAAATTCATTTAGCAAAAAAAAAAATCTCTTTTCAAACATTGATCCAAAAAAAAAAAATCCATATTCCCTGTCATGTCATTGCTTTATCACTAGTGGGAACATTATCTATGATTAATGTAATTCAATAAGTGGCATATCTTTTGTATACTCATTACTAAAAACACACTAAAATATTTATCTGCTATTAGCATGACATCAAATAAACACTGGGAATTGATATCTCTGTTTATAAGAAATTTTTCTTGTAAAATGACATGAAAAGTGGCTTCAAATATGCTAATGAGATATTAAGTGTGCAGGCTGATTCCTCAAGTATAATTAGATGCTTATGAGGTCAGGAGTGTGTTGCGTTGCGACCGGCTGCCTCTGACTTAATCGGTTAAGACATATATGGGTATCATATATGGATGTCTTTAAACAGCCTCCTGCCATTTCTGAGTTTTTTCCTTCCAATTCCTTTCTTTTTGTCATTTTTTCCTTCATCATGATCTTGACCTCCCTCCAACCCCGCTCTCTCTCACACACACACACACACACACACACACACACACACACACACACACACACACACAAACACACAAACACGATTCAAACACATTAACCTTCATTCATGTGACAGATGCTTTTATCCAAATTGACGTTCATACACATCGAGCCAAAATTGAATCCAAACACAGAGTTGTTCAAGGAGATGAGAGTGCTCTGACATTTCTGACATCAAGATATTTAAAGGGAGAAGTGCTAAACAAACACTCAAACAACTCAAACATGAAAGGAGCAGTCACTAGCATCCAAATAACTGCCAAAATTGCTGGATTACTAGTAAATAAAGATTTGCAGGAGAGTTTAATTTCTGTATAGAAAGCACACAAACTGTAAATCTAGACTTTCAGGTTGCATCTCCTGCATAGCACATAGTCCACCTGTGTGAACCTTCCTCCACTCTTATACGTCACCCTATGATCCTCCTTCTTCTTAAAATAAGTGTTCACCACTGCCATTTCCATCCTTTTAGCAAAATCTACCACCATCTGCCCTTCCACGTTCCTCTCCTTAAAACCATACCTACCCATCACCTCCTCGTCACCTCTGTTCCCTTCACCTACATGCCCATTAAAGTCCGCCCCAATCACCAACCGTTCTTTCCTAGGTACACCATCTACCACTTTATCTAATTCACTCCAGAATTTTTCCTTCTCCTCCATCTCACAGCCAACTTGTGGAGCAGAAGCACTGATGACATTTATCATCATCCCTTCATGTATAAAATATGCACATACATTTGGTTGTAAGGGCATTTGAAGAGCAAATTATGTGGTGTGCTTCATCTTACTAGGTTTTCCACTATTAGATCTTTAGGACAGATCATTTGTGCTTCCTGGCTTTTCAGAAATGTCAAGTTTTCTCTTCAAAAATAGATCAAATGGGTGATGTGTCATTAATATGAGGATGAATCACATATTTGTATGTGTTTCACACTCTCTGGATTCCTCTACAAATAATGCATTAAATTGTTATTGAAGTTGGACTATAAAGCTTTAGTTAGTTTTGAGTCACACATATGAATTGAAATGTGTAAATTGTCAGCGTAATTGAACAAAAAGCATTCAAGGTGTGGTTATTAAAAAAGAATTGCTTTGGGAACATTAACTATGCTTCATGTTGACCACATCCCATTACTCTCAGTTGACTGTTTTCCTATAATAGCATACCCCAGAGTGTTTTATTTCTAAATGAATTAATGCTTTCCATGTTCTTGAAAATGTTACACTATTTGAAAATTGTAGTAGGTTCTAAGTGCTAAGTATTACATTTTGTGAACTTGGATCACTCTCTGAAAGAGAAACACTTTATTATAAGTGGTCTACGTAAAGCCTTTACTGGTTGCATATCAAATGATACAATTATTACCCTTGGGTCCAGATCATATAAAAGGTGAAATTGGGGGCTCTAAAAAAAAAATCGTGAGAAATTCACCAAGCTACATTTATAGAGAATCAATAAAATTTCTGCAGTGTAACCATCTGGAGAAATACTAAAAGTTTTTTTTTGTATAAAGATGCACACTGTGCGATTTTGGCCCTAAATTGGTCGTCCCAGACCAGGTGTATTCAATTAAAATTCAAAGAGGTCCAGTTACTAAAATTTTCTCCCAGCAAAGGTCCGGATCTTATGTTGTCACTTAAAATAGTCTACCCTCATGTTAATAAAATCAATAACGCACATACATTTCTATATAATTTATTGTTCAAAGTATTATGCTTTTAACATACCGAAAAGTCTGAACTTGTATGACACTTGAATGGAAAACAATACTGTAGTTGTCTTTACTACATGTCAAGTAACAGACACTGAAATTATTCTGAATAAAATAAATAAAAAGTGCAAACACAGCTTTGAGCAGCCTGAACTTGGGGCCTATTTCAAGAAATTGCAAACATTCAGAATCTTTTGAATAAAATAAAAGTGCTTTTAATCTTCAAGAAAAAAAAATAAACAAAAGACATTTGAGCTGCCACCTTTTTAAAACATGAACTACATTTTAAATAAAATAACACAGGAAACTTAGGCGAATGCCTACATTTCGAATAAAATAGAACAGGGCAGAATTTACTGAATAAAAGAAAAGTGCAGAACTTTGAGCAGCTCCCTTTTTCATCTCTCCTTTCCACCTCTCCTTACTCCCTTTCAATCTTTCTTTCCTAGTGAGAGAAATGGGCATGTAACTGTCCTGCCAGCAGTTTAAATCTTGGCATAAATGGGGTTAGTGCAAGTCTCATGCTCATGTGGAGATGCTCATTGGTGAGCCTAGAACGGTACTTTGTTTTAATAATGTTCATTGTCGAAAAAGCTGTCTCACAGCTGTAAGTTGATCCAAACATGGTTAAGGTGTGTAGTGCTACTTTGGTTAGACCAGGGAACATCGTTTCTGGCACAATCTGTAACCAGAAAGTAGCAGAGTCAGTTGTTTTAAAATGCCTTCTCAGAGCAACATATACAGTATATCCTCTCCTCTTGTGTGTGTCTCAAGTGGTGTTGAACCTAACATGTCCTCACACATCTCTTTCTTCTCTTTGTGAGGAAATCTCACATACACTAAAAGCTGGGCATTATCCGTTACATCTGTGGACTCATCAATGGCTAAGGATATGCATACTGCGTTTTGAACAGCTGCATCAAGCTGTGCCAGTACATCCTCTGCTAATAGTTCAGTTTTTCTAGTTGTTGTTGTAGCTGACAATGGGATTTTTTGTATTTTTTCACACGTCGTCTTTTTGTTTACCGTCAAGTAAAGTTTCTGCAGCCGCATTTAAGCACTCCTTTACAACTGTCACATCGCTGAATGCTTTCTTGTGTTGCGCCAAAATCCACGCGATCTTTAACGAACACTCATTTGCACGTTGCTGCCCTGTAAATGCATGCGTGATGACACGAGTAGACCTGTCATACTGTGCTTTCAATTCGATAATTTTACTTGCCCTCACTGCGGACCTCTGCGGGTACATTTCCTCAAACGACCCGTGTTTGGTCTCATAGTGACGCTTAACGTTGCCACATTTTCACAGCATATGAGACACAAAGGTTTAGAACTGGCTGCAGGCAGAATAAACATGTATTTGTCCGTCCATTCATCTTTAAAAGTTCGGTTTTCAGCATCTACTTTTCTCATTTTTGAGCAAGCCATTTTCTCTCATCTCCTCTCTATCTTTCTCTCACACTCGCTGTTGCTGAAAGGTAAACAATCGATTTGATTGGCTTGGCTATTGATGACGCTCCTGTCGTAATTACTAGATTAGCTGCGCATGAACAAATTATTTATATTTTTATTAATATCAAAGATTTTAACGGGTCCGGGCAGACTCGTCACTCGGTCCGGACCCGGACCGCGGTCCGCCATTTGATGATGCCCGTCCTAGACAAATGTTGAAAATCCTAAAAGATTGCTATAATCCTAGGCTAAAATCTGTAGTCTTTGATTGATGGTTTGACATGTTCACTGACAGCAATTAATAACCATTTAACTAACCAATTAATAATTATTTTTCTCCAATAAAATTCTGGCAGGGTCAGAAGATTCCAGACTTTTGCCTGCATTGCGACTTCTCCTACGACGACTGTCAAACCAAGAACCAATAGGAGCGCAGAACCCGATGAAGCGATCAGGACGACAACTTCAAACCACTACAGGGAAAATGTCGAAACGAGTCAGGTGTACAGTACTGCAAGAAGAGGAATTGATTAAGTTATGGAGGAAAAGGAGTTTTTGTATGATGTTTTTATTATCAAAGCATGTCATGAACAAAATAAAAGCTACAGATTGTTTAGTGTTGTGTAGTTTCACATAATGACAACTGAGATCCTACAGTGTAACATGGGGATCGTGTCCGTAAAGTCTGACAAGCAACATGCGCAAAGGACTGGTCAAAATTGCACGCCGTATAATAAATCAGTTTTCTTCTTTCTAAGAAAAAGAATTAAAGACACATGGTTTTACAGTAGGTTCTGAACTGCCAAATAAGGTTCCGCTCAAACAAATGATGTATTTGTTTCCGGTGATTGAAAATTACCACCTTTAGAATGAAACCATGACGCCATGTGGGTATTTCCCTTGTGAATAGTGGTGGGACAGTAGTTTTTATGTTTTAAATCAGAAAGTAGAGGGTTCTTGCTGTGCCATTAAGCAAGGCATTGCTCTTGGTGCTGTATCATGACATGAATCACCTGTGTATTTGAGAAAAGTGGATTCCATGGTGCTGAATATAGCTTTGTCAATCTTTCTTTCTCGCCCATAAGCCTAATTTTGTTTATTGTTCAATCTGCACTCAAATCAGTGACTGTTGACGCTCACCTCGGTTGACGGTTCATTTCTAGCAATTAAATGATGTTTATTTCGACCTTGTTTGATTGGACAGACATGTGGCCTATTGTTTGCTTCAGTGTGCATCAGCGGTTCATTGGCATGACGCTTGCCTTCTGTGCCATGCCTCCTTACCAAAATATTTGATTATGGAGGCAATCAGCAAATAGCAACACACTACACATATGCCATACTTTTAACATGTGAATATGGCAGCAGTTTGGAATCAAGAGACACACTGTGTCTTCAGACATATTCAAATTATTAGAAAGTATGTCTTATTGTAGAAAGCCAGAAATATTCATGTTTTTTTTATCGAATCCATTTCACTCATTGCCTCACAGTTTTTCTCTTGCTCAGATGAATGCCCATTATACTCTTGCAACTATTCAAACAGCTCTTCTTTAACTATAAAGCTTCATAAAAGACACAGATACAGAAGTAGGACAAATACTGCTCATGCTCTTATCTTTCTGTACCTGAACGTGTTTCTATGATGTGTCGGTCCTGCATGAAGAAGAAGAAGAAGAAATTAATTCTCTATAGTCAGTAACAATTATGCATGATAAGCTTTCTTTCTTTCTTTCTTTCTTTCAAAACAGAGAAGATTACAAGGGATTTCACAAAGTATTAAACCCACCTGCCTAATATTGTCTGGTCCATGTAAGGTGTGCTGTGGAATCTTGCAGCATGATGTTAGCAGCAGATCCTTTAAGTCCTGATGGTTTCAGATTTCAATCAGTTTAAGAGCTGGAGAATTTAAAAGTCAACACCTTAAACTCTTTGACCTGATCCTTTAACCATTTGGCAGACGCCCTTATCCACAGCAAATTTCACCTGAGCAGGGAAAGGGTGGAGAGCCTTGCTCAAGGGTCCAACAATGGTACATTGGTGGTGGTGGCATTTGAATTTGTGACCTTCAGATCCAAGTGCCCAACGCATTAACCACTGAGCTACCACCTTCCCTCCACCTTTGTTTATTGCTCCATGATCCAATTCGGGTGCTTATGTGCCCATTGTAGGTAGACAGGTCTTAGCATGGGCACTTTGACTACTTTGACCACTTTGACCCAGCATTCTCTTTAACCAATTTGTGCTACATGGCTCTACTGTGGGATTTAACCAGATGGGCTACCTGTAGTTCCCCATACTCATTAGAAAGCTCTGAGCGCCATTAATCCTGTCACTGGTTCATGGGTTGTCTTTCCATAGGTACTCACCACAGCATGCCAGAAGCATCCCCACAATACCTGCCAGTTTGGAGGTGCCACAGTTGTCTAGCCATCACACAGGCATACGTGGTGGTATCAAAAAAGATTCAAGACTTGCTCTGTTTACGAGAAGGTACTTTATTTATCTACATTTACACACTATCAACTTCAACAGTCTCCTTACACTGCAGTACAGTGCTCTCAGCGTTCCTGCCACTTCTGAAATATGTCCTGCAAGTATTCTTTTTTAAGCGTGTCAAGCACCTTCTGCGAATCACGCTGGATCTCCACAACGATGTCAACACAGCGACCTTTGAGCTGGATCTCACATGTGAGGAGGTCAAAATAGCACCAGTTGCACATCTACTGATGTACACAGGACAACATCTTTTGGCACAATGACTTATAAAGTTCGGTACTACCTGTGACTGTGCGTGCGGCCTTGTGCTGCCATCTGTTGGTGTGCTACAAAACTAGTCTTGAAACATTTTAGAAAACCGTCTTGTACATCGAAGTTGTTTAGAAACATACACTTGTCCGTTCTTCCTTCTGCAAACACATTAAGTTTGAAAACTGATTGTTCACTTGTTGCCTAAAAACCCCACATGTCAACAGCGTAATAAATACATTATTTTTATCTCTTTAATATTATGGTTGATTGGTGTTTGTAATACATAAAGCAATGATAATTATTTTATAAATAATCTATTGAAAGGCAGCTAAGAAAACTGCAGGAGTCACCGCCAAATATCCTTATAAAAGCATACATCTGGACTATTTTCTAATAATAAGCATTTATTTTCAGCCAAAAGCATTGCCTTTTTACTTTCAATACTATTTTTATAAGCTTTATCACCACCCTACAGGATCTGAACACAATAATTAAGTAGAAAGGCGAAGTGCTTTTATAAGAACTTGACTTGCTCTTTCCGTCCATCCCACATACACACTCATTCTCTCTTTCCACTCATTCTTTAAGATATTTAAATAAAGTGATCCATCAGTGCAGCTTTGTTCGATTGACAAGTAAGATTGGCAGATTTGGAGGCATATAAAAAGAGCATATTTTTATAAACGTGACTGCGCTTGTCTTTATCCAAAACGTATTTTAACATCCAGACCACTATTTTCCTGTAAACACTTTTGTCTTTAGCACTGAGTAAGAAAAAATGGTGTGTGTGTTCACTTTCATTGTGCTTCCACCCTCTTTTCTCCTTGTCTCCTCGTCTCCTCGTTTCCGCTCCTATTGGCCAGGGCTGCTCTGACGCATTAATGCCAGCGACAGTAATTGACGCTAAATGTCACTCTGGGTTGTTGATTCCCACTGAGGGGGCGGAGGGCTGGCAAAAAATTGACAAGGAGGATTTTGTGAATGAACAAGACGAGGCGCACGTAATTTTTTTAGGCTCCCTGGCGTGTGTTAGTTGTCTTCGCCGAGATGAATTTAGAACCCTTTAAAACACGATAAGTGGGTGATAATATTGTTCTGTGGCTTACCAGTCATTCATCAAGGAATGGATTTGTATAAGGTGGAGGAGTTGTAGAAAACATACCAGGGCAGAGAAATATGTTAAAAATAACACGCAAGTTTATTTTTCCTGTTTTCTTTTTTTTCAATACCATCAGGATCTGTGTATATCATTAACAAACAGCGTGAACTAATCACAGAACATCTCAGATATTTGCTACGGTTGAGGAGTGATGACCAGTGTTTCCCTCTCATTTTTTCTTCTGCCTTTAGTTGTTTTGTTTTGCTTTATTTAATAGAAATGTATGTCCCCCTCTCTTTTCAAAACCTCTAATGACTATTTATGAGATCGACTTCATTTAATCGTGTTGCACCAGAACTTATTTGGCTGCTGAATAAACCGAAAAAGGCGAGAACATTTGGTAAGTAGCGAGTCTTTGTTCCCATATTTTGGCTGGTGAGGGCCATAATTTGTACAAGTAAGGTGCATTTTTAGTAATAGATAGTTATCTGCCAGGGGACCAGCATCGGGAGGCATTCATGACACGATTACACGATTACTGGGCGGCGCTAAAAATAAGATCGGCGCCACTGTCATAGTGGGCGCAGATGGCACCCGGCTGCCCGTATGTGTATGTGAGAAAGTGCTTGATGAGTAACAAGTAAGGGGCATCGCAACCTTATATTTAATTAGCGTAGACTTTATATAGTCGGCAGAGGCACTAAAAGTAGGTCCCAGCTGTGCACTATTTTTGAGCAGCAACCAAGAGGCTAATTTGTCACTTTGTTACATTACTCCGGCTCTCTTGCAAGGAATCATGGGTCAGTGAAAGGAAGCTTGACATCACAGTGTGAGTTAATTTCCTCTTGTATCAAAAGCAGCAGAAACAACTCAGATGGCAGAAGGGATTAGTTAGACACATGCTGGGGAAGCATCATTTATGCATAAATTCGGCCTTTTCAAAACATTCCACTTTTAAACCGCGATTTCATCTGCTACTTTGTAATAGATGTTTCATTAACAGGCAGGCATATTGTATAATGTCTCATTGTTATACTGTACATGATATTACAGTTTATCTGTGATTTCAAAGCCAAACTAAACCACATACACTGCACCATGCAGTAAAATGCTGTTATTCAGTGGTCTGTCCCATAAAATAAGGTTTTATTACCACTTTATCTTTGTAAAGTTGCTCTGAAACAAAGTTGTTAAAAACGCGATACAAATAAAAATAAATTGAACTGCATTAAAAAAATAATAATAATTAAATTGATAAGTGAGAATCATTAGATGGGAGGTGGTAGTTTAGTGGTAAGGTGCTCTATATTGCCAAAAGTTTGCAGACACCTGTAATAAGTATGGTATGTTCTTTTTGAGCATCACATTCAACATTTGGTACCAATATGCTTCCATAATAAATCCTTCCACTCTTGGGAAGATGTTCCACTAGATTTTAAAGTGCACTTAAGGAGATGTGTGTTCATCAGCCACAAGGGTGTTAGTAAAGACAAGTACTGATGTAGGTGAGGTGAGGAGGCCTGGGGTGCAGTCAGTCTGAACATTCATCCCAAAGGTATTCAGTATGGTTGAGGTCAGAGCTCTATAGCAGGAAATCTTCCACTTCCAAACCATGTAAACCACATCTTCATGGAGCTTGCTTTGTGCACTGGGGCATTGCAATGCTGGAACAAGTTTGGGTTTCTAAGTTCAAGTAAAAACAAAATCTTATTATACTGCATCCAAAGACGTCCTGTACAATTGTGTCTCTGGCTTTGTGATAACAGTTTGGAGAAGGACCACATATGGCAGGAAAGGTCAAGTGTCCCAATACCGTTGCCTATATAGTGTAGCTTATTGGTTAGTGGTTGGACTTTGGGTCAGCCATACCAAGCTGCTCCTCCTGATTCCCTGAGCAAGACCCTTAACCAAACCACTGCTCAGGTGTATGAATAAGATAAATGTAAGTCACTTTGGATAAGGGTGTCTTCCAAATACCATATGCATAAATAAAGAGCAGAATAGAACAAAAATATACAAATAAATCCCATTTACAAAATACCAATATAATCTACATACATAAGTAGCATTTACATTGCAGAAGAAACAGTCTGTTATATTATTTGTTATATTCCTATTAAAGTGCAACTGTGTGCAAAACAGAGGGTAGTAAATGTTGTGCAATAAGCTGAAGTCCTTAGGATTCAGGACATTTAACAAATCCACGCTATACAGCCTGGAGCTAATTTAATTTCTACAAACCCGGGGTTCATGAAAGAACTGGTGGGAGGAAGACTGGAAAGATGGGAAGACACAGCAAATATGTGTTTGTGACAAAATGTTTATTACCTTTAGAACAATGTCCCACAGTGAAGCATAAAGCATGTGATTTGGATAAGCAGAGACTGGAAAACTGGTCAGGGATGAGTGGAGGGGTGGATAAATTCGAATGCAATTCTAAAGATATTACTCCAAACAGTTGGAAAGTGGCACAGGCCTTGAGGTTAACCTAAAATGTGTAGTTTGCTTCTTATCAAAGGACTATATCAGGTGAAAAAGAGGGGGATAAATCATTAATCCATGCAGTGTATCTGCTGTTGTCCTGCAAGGTTCAGTGCTGGATCTTCTTCTGTTTCTCCAGTGTACCTGGTTTCTCAAAAAGTACTATTGCAATGCTGTTTGTATTTACTCCATTCTCTCAATTCAATTTTATTTGTATACCACGTTATCAACAGTTACTGTGACGAAGGAGCTCCACAGAAATATACAGGTTCAGGATGTTCTCCTACTGAGCAAGTCAAAGAGAACAGTCGCAAGGAAAACACTCAATTCATTACATTTATTTCTATAGCGCATTTTTACAATGGACATTGTCTCAAAGCAGCTTTATACAGTTAAAGCAATTGTAAGGTTGTATAAAAGAATGTGTAAGTTTATCATCTATAAGTTAGTTCCTTATAATTGTTTATCCCTAATGAGTAAGTGAGTAGTGACTATAGCAAAGAAAAAGACTCCCTGTGATAACACGAGGAAGAAACCTTCAGAGCAACCAGAATAAATACCTGTTATCATCTGAGTGGCGCTGAATATCCATACATTACAATTTCATCATTGTTGAGGTGTGTAGTGATAGGCACTAAAATGCACAACTGTTTATGCAACCTGTGGTCCTGATCCATTGTAGTAGGCTGTTGATATTTATTACAGTCCGTCAAGTTCTTGAGTTGCTCAGTAACTTTATGAATCTTCAGGCTGGGGATGCGGAACCATCACCAGCTGCATAGAGTGTCTCCATTTGAAGAGAACTCCATCCAGAGGTAGGGCATCTAGATCCAGAGATCCAGATTCATCTATATCCAAATCAAGTAATTAAATATAATTAGTATATCTAAAGTAAGTAATTAATGTGTGAAAATGTGTGAAAGCATATGTCTGTTGACTAGGGGCAATGACTTCATGTTTGGAGGTCATGGACAGGCCGAGGCCTGAATGTCACTTTCGTTTTGTTTTTTTTTAAATAAAGATGGATGGAATTTGCCACCATTATGCGGCCCGGGTTCGATTCCCGGTCAGGGAACCAACCCCAGCCATTAGGGTTGCACAAGCCAGTGCACTCTTAGTGCCGGTCCCAAGCCCGGATAAATGGGGAGGGTTGCGTTAGGAAGGGCATCCAGCGTAAAAACATGTGTACGGATACCGCTTGCACAGCCGGGCTTTTTGGCGAATGCTCAGGGAAAACTAGAAGAACTCCGTTATATAAGCAGAACTTTCCTATTACTCTGTCTTTTTTCCCCCCCTTTTTATTCCTCGCTCTCCAGATCTCGTTCTATGACGCAGGTGATTTGCAAAGTGCAAAGAAAAGTTCAGCTGCTATTCACCGAACTCTTTGTGCTTGGCAAATTCATCTTTCCGAACTGCACACAGCTTCAAACCCACTTGAAGGTGATTGTGCAATGTCCAGATTATGCACATTGCAGATGAAATTCTGCAGGTCTTTTTTTATTTTTATTCCTTAATGCATGCATGGTGCATTTAATAAATCATTAATACATCAAAAACATGCATCAGTGCAAAGATTATATGTGCAATATCTACATCATGCATCACAGCCTTTTCTGTGAGTCTCGGATGCTGTTCTGCAGTGACGAGTTTCATCACACAGCACTATCTGACAGTAAAATGCTGCATAAACACTCCACATCATCTCACCCCGCTGTTGCTCGTTTGGTCATGCTGTTTTTTATTTATTTATTTATTTCGCTCCTCTGTGCAACAGGCCGTTTTCTGCTGGTTCCTTGAGACTGAGCTTGGCTTTGCATGGTAGAGCTCTGTGAGAACACCTACACAGCAACCTTCTCTGCTCAGACAAAGCACAAGGTCATTGATATGTCACTCTTCTCGCACCTAAACATTAGTCTTGAGAGGGCTGTAATAAAACCATTAGGTGATCCCTCAGTCCATCCACGATCGTTTAATGTTCTTTAAAAAATGTTAATTGGATCAGGGTATACAGGCTGTAAGAGGGAAAAGGGAGTAAGGAAAAGTAAAAATATAAAAAAAAAAATAATAAACTATTACATGTTTTTTGGACTTCACTTCCGGTGAGGCAGAACAGACTTCTGGCTCCACCTATTGAACAAAATAAATATTGCAGCCATTACTAAGCCTGCTACAAATGCAGTGAACAAAATGTAGATTTTATTTTTCATTGCTGTTTAATAGATAGTACTTTATTTATTTATTTATTATATGGTGTGCCCTCATATTCATACACATTTCTACCAAGAGTTCTACCAATATGCCACTGCTGTGCCCTTGAGCAAGTCCCTTAACCCTCAACTGCCCAGTTTTAAGTCTCTCTGGATAAAGGCACATCAGAAGGTCTTGAGTTCAAATCCCAACACTACTGAAATTGGTAGCACTCATTGGGGAGGGTCTGGAGAACATTCTGGCCAAATTGTGCAAGTGCTGCCAACACTAAAGCCACCATGAGATCAACTTTTAGGCCTGATTTGGAAGATGTTTATAGTGCAAAATTTAAAAGCCAGGCATATGTAGATTTCCTTGGTCATACGAGATCTCCACCCTACGATGTCAAACTTTTGCTTGGCTAAAATTTCCGGCATAAGTCCTGTGAAGGTCCGATTCTGGGTGCTTGTTCCCCAAAAATGATAATTTAATTAACATTTTTGTTTTTCTTACTATAACAATCTTTATCTCTCAACCATAATGACATGTGTGAGCCTTCGTATGGCAACTCAAAATATAACTGATCCTGCTAATCCTACTCCAACAAGAGGCTGTATACTACAGTGTAAGGTAGCCTGAGGGGTGTGTGCACAATGAAAGCAATGCCTGTAATTTTACTTACTTTCAATTTCTGTGTGAGCTGGAGAGTACTTCTCCTCACCTAAACCTTTCTTTCCTTCTTTCTTTCTTTCTTTTTTGCTATTATGTAAATAACGTGCAGATTTATCCAGACTCAGAGAGTTATCTCTACCCAGGCATAAATAAGCAGCATTACATTTATGACAGCTTCCCTGCCAAAAAAACATGAGCAAATAAAGTCATTATAGTCATATCACCGTTTCCCATGCAGCAGGACTTAAAACTGCATGAATCGAAATGTAAAAAAAAACAAAAATAAGGCGAGCTGAAAGCCTGCATTCATAACATATTACAGCTACGAAGAAGGTTGAAAACTAACCATGCTAGAAAAATAAGTGTTTCTGTATTATGTAAATAAACAAACTTTTATGACACCACGTAACTGCTGATAACAAAGAATTACGGCTCACGGTGGAATTTTGTCTGAATACATTTTCTATCTACTCTGTATGGTTATGTATTGGGACGTCTTTGGATGTGGGAACATGAAATTTTCCATCACGTCTTCTAGCAAACCAAAACCTGTTCCAGCATAACCCTGTGCACAAAGCGAACTCCATTAAGATATGGATTACATGGGTTGGGGTAGAAGATATAAGCAGATCTGCTATAGAGCCCTGCTCTAATGAACACCTTTGGAATGAATTGGAAATCTGACTGCACCCCAGGCCTCCTACATCAGTACCTGACTTGTGTCTATCTATCTATCTATCTATCTATCTATCTATCTATCTATCTATCTATCTATCTATCTATCTATCTATTACTTGCAGACGCTCATTTCCACTCATTCCTATAAAAGCAGGGTACTTCAGGCACATGACTGAACCCAAACCTATTATCTTCTGTAGGTTTACTGTAATTCTCTAGACAATTCAAACCATCCTCTCCAAGTGAAGCGGGATTAAGTCAGAGAAACTCTTTTTTTGTTGGTTTTCTTTTCAGATAAGAACATCACAAACGGAACACAAGAAACTGCCTGAAAAGTGCAGGTACAAATTAAGTGGCTGTACTCAGGCAGACGGGTATTCTGAATAAAACATGACAGTCAAATGTTTAACAGTACTTTTATCTGTCAGGCTGGACAAGAGCCATTAGACAAAATACAGAACATTAACTTCCACTTTATATACACACACACACACACACACACACACACACACACACACACACACACACACACACACACACACACACAGTGTCACAGATTCTGTCTGTGCCTTTTCTTTGTGGGTTTATTTGTCTGTATGTTTAAGATTGTCTCACTCTTTTTCCATATGTCTGTCTTTCTGTCTTTGTCTCTCTCTGTGTCAGACATATGGAAAGAGAGTTACTTTTGTGAGATCTATCTATCTATCTATCTATCTATCTATCTATCTATCTATCTATCTATCTATCTATCTATTTGTATGTATGTATGTATATATATATATATATATATATATATATATATATATATATATATATATATATAGACTGTATCAGGTCTGACCCTGATCCTACATCACTGTGATTTCCAAAGAAAGAAATTCCGCTGTAATGTATATCTTAGTATTATTAGTTTTGCCACCAGAAGCTTCCAGTTGCACATTTTTATAAAAAAATAAAAAATTCTCTATGTCCTGGTTTTGCTGCTCTCTTGTTCTTCAGTTTATACATACAGCTGTTCCTTGTGTGCCTCTTCGTCTTAGTGATTGAAAACTGTGGATTATGATAAACCCGCTTCTAACTGATTAACGCTTCGCATAACACCAGTCGAGATTATCCACCGGCGCAAGTAGAACAACGTGTAAAGTGCGTTTTTGGAAAATGAAAATCTTTAGAGTAACTGTGTGGGAGCTTCCACAATATGAGTCACAAGTACAAGAAAACTCTGAGTTGAATTTGAGCATCAGGATGAATCAGGCAGCTCCAGAGGGCGAATGGAGTCACGGAAAGCAGAAGTGCGTCAGCATCAGCCATTGGCATCACGTGCACGTATCTCCTCGACAGAGAAAAAGAGAGAAAGAGTAACAGAACAGAATATTAAATACCAGGTACAGCTTTACCAAACCTGACAGTTGGAGCTGGTGAAACTTTATGCATCTGAAACAAAAAAGACTTGACACTCTTGAGATTTATACGTTAGGTCCAAGGTCTACACGTATGCGCATTATTTTAGCAGGTTTATGCACATTTCAGATTGCAAAAGCATGCACAAGCCTTCACAGCATCAGGTCAAGTCAAGTGGATTTATAGTCATTTCAGCCATATGCATAAAGAACTATACTGCATTGAAACAATACAACGTTCCTCTAGCACCAGGGTGCTATAGTATACAACAAAGGTCTATTCTAGAGTAAGCAAACCTGCACACAGGACTATATATGGATTGCACGTGTGCAAACCTGTGCAAATAGCTATATATAACGCAGGAGAATAAGAACAACTGAACATTGGGCATAGTGAAAGTACTTGATGAGTCACTAGCAGTCTTCTAATTGATCACACATTTGAAGACCTACCTCTTAAAGTACTTCAATTATCACTTCTTCTTCTTCCTTTTTCGACTGCTCAGGGGTCACCACAGCATGACCCTGTCCTTTACATCTGCCTCTTTCAAACCAATTACCTGCATGTCTTCACTCACCACATCCATGAACCTCCTTTTTGGTCTTCCTCTTTTCCTCCTTCCTGGTGGCTCCATCCTCAGCATTCTTCCACTGATATACCCCATGTCCCTCCTCTGCACATGTCCAAACCATCTCAATCGGGCCTCTCTCAATTTGTCTCCAAAACGTCCTACATGCGCTGTCCCTCTAATAAACTCATTTCTAATCCTGTCCATCATCGTCACTCCCAACGAAAACCTCAACATCTTCAGCTCTGCTACCTCCAGCTCCACTTCCTGTTTTTTACTCAATGTCACTGTCTCTAATCCATACAACATCGCAGGTCTCACCACAATCCTATAAACTTTCCCTTTTTCTCACAGATACTCTTCTATCACAAATCACTACTGCTATCACTCTTCTCTACCCACTCCACCCTGCCTGCACTCTTTTCTTCACTTCTCTAACACACTCTCCATCACTTTGCACTGTTGACCCCAGGTACCTGAACTCCTCCACCTTCTCCACCTCTTCTCCCTGCAACCGCACCACTCCACTGCCCTCCCTCTCAGTCTGTCATTCCTACTGCACTCTTCACTGCTGTCACACTGTCCTCATACATGTCCTGCACCACCCTCACATACTTCTCACACTTGACTTCCTCATACAATACCACAACTCCTCTCTTGGCACTCTGTCGTACGCTTTCTCAAAACCCACAAACACACAATATGCAACCTTCTGACCTTCTCTATACTTCTCCATCAACATTCTCAAAGTATAATTTAATTATTATTTCTGCTATAAAAAAACTTTTCAAACTGTATTTCCTCCCATAATAGTTTTATTTCCCAGAACACAAAAAAAGTCATTGACAATGTTGGTTGTTTTTGTGAGTTTTGTTTCGGTCTGTTTTATTATATTGCAATGTGTTCCACACTATTGGCTCTAGTCGGATGGCATTGGCTGCTTTTCGGCCAATTCTGCTTGTCTAATCAGTGGCGTAGATCATCAGCGAGAAAGAGAAAGGGTTAAGGGGCCTTGCTCAAGGTCCCACCAGTGGTAGCTTGGTGGTCCTGGGATTTGAACTCATGACATTCCGATCAAAAGCTACCACTTCTCTCACGCAAGCACAGAACATACACCCTAGTTGGCCGTTGGCTGTAGTCTGTCCAGTGTGTTCTAGTGAAACTTCTTTTTGCGCTGATGCAGGCGATGTGAAGCGACGGATTTCCTTAGAGCTAGTTCTTTGGCGTCAGTTTGGTGTGTCCCTTTCTTAATGAATCAATATCAGGCTGTAATTATTGCTTGAAACTTTAAAGCATTGCTAATAAGTCTCTCTGTATAAGGGCATCTACATGTACATTAAAATTTTATTTTACCGTATTTTCCGGACTATAAGCCGCTACTTTTTTCTCACGCTTTGAACCCCGCGGCTTAAACAACAAAGCTGCTAATTTATGGATTTTTTCCGGGGTTTTTCCCGGTTTCACAAACTTCAAGCCAAAAAACTGAGCCCCATAACATTAGACCAATGAAATTGCAGAACGGGTTCAGGTGAACCAATGAAACTCTTTATATTAAATCAGATGCGCTCCCACTGAATCGGGCCGCACCACATCATAAATATGGAGGAGGTTCCTCTGACGTTTGACCTGCCGCTCACTCGGACTGTCTACAGGAAAGGAGAATCATTCGTCACGCTGAAAACAACCGAGCATGAAAAAACACACACTTTACCTGTGTTCTGAGCTGCACGGCATCGGGAGAAAAGCTTCACCGATGGTGATTTTTAAACGCACGACGACGCCAAAAGAAAAACTCTTGAGAGAAATAGTTGTGAAAGGAAGGAGGAAGACAGTGAACAATGACTTTCTTGGTAGGCTAATGTTTAGATACAAGCCGTGTAACAGACACTGTCTTTCGTTAAAGCCTGTGTAAAGTTCATTAGTTTCAGTGTAGACACTTGCGGCTTATAGACAGGTGCGGCGTATTTATGTTTAAAATAAAAATCTTTGTAAAATCCAGTGGGTGCGGCTTATATTTGAGTGCACTTAATAGTCCGGAAATGACGGTAATTTTGTATTTGAAGTAGCCAAATAATGTGCTGTCATTTTTTTTTTTTGTCTTATGGTGCTTGCCATATTTGGCTAAATGTATTTTCCGAAAATGCATTCTGCCAAAAAAAAATGCGTTCTGAAAATGTGTCTCCGGCACTCAGTCTTTTCTCATTCTTTCAAGCATAACAGGAGCTGAGTCATGATGTAGATATAGTAACTGCTAAATCGGAGCAGGAAGCACCCCTGAACCTGCTTATTTGGTTTGACGGAAACTTTTTTGATTTGCTCACATTCTACCTGCCAACAGGGGGAACATGATTCATAGATGGCTTTTTATTTTTTATTTTTTTGAAGGTAAGTCCTAATAGCACAAGGCCACCTCCATCCTCCATTACACTTAATCAGGCAGCTGGAGAGTTTGTTTTTCTCAGATACAGTATGGAATGTCAAAAAAATAGATGGTTTCCGTTCTTACTGACCTCATTCATTTGCTGACGCACTTATCTGATTTTTTTTTTCATTGCCGCAATGAGGCTGTTTTCCCGAAGATTTCGTCTCAGCCTAAGTGAGCAGTGAGCAACAAATTTCCTTTCGTTTTTTAATGACAAAGAATGATACAGGATATTATGTGATTAAGGTTGTTCAAAAGAACTATGAGCATATTGAGCAGATCTATTAGTGCACTAGGCTTGTGTGAGAACCATGTAGTGTAATCATATATTTAGTATTGGCAGACACATTATTAGATCATTTGTTAATAGTGCATATTATCTGTGGTAAGGTTGTAGAGAAGCGGAATTGTTTGGGAGATTGAACAGAAGTATATAAGAAGGTTACAAGTTCCCCTACAAAGCAAGTTCATGCATGTACTGCATTGCATTATAGAGGCCTGTATGAGCACACAGATGAATATACAGATATACAGATATACAGATGAATGATCATTTTTTTATTGATCCCACAGGGTTATTGCTTTACACATCCCAGCAATGTCAAAAGCTGGGTTAGCCACCCCTGGGGCAAAGAGGGCTAAGGGTCTCAAGGGCCCCAAGAGTAGCGATACTGGGTCCTGAACCCCTGACCTTTTGATCAGTAACCCAGAGAACCACTGAGCTACCACTTCTCCAAAAAGGTTTGTGGACACCTAACCAAAATTCGTATGTGGTTTCTGAATGTCCTATTTCACATTTAGTGATTAAGATTTTTTTTAAGGAAGAGATTTCCAGAATCTTCTATAAGTGTCTCCAATAAGGTTGAGACTGTGGAGGCTTTAACATAATTTAGATGTTTATTTGGCTTGAATTATATTACACTTCAATTTCATCATTTGCAGCATTTGGCAAATGCCCTTATCCAGAGCAATATACATTTATGTTGAGTTGAGAGTTAAGGGATTTGCTCAAGTACCCAGGAGTGGCCACTTGGTGGTGCTGTGATTTTAACTCACACTCTTTTAATTTGAAATAGGACATCTTAGCCTAGTGAGCTATTAAGATATTAGAATAAAAAAAGTTCTAGTGTTATTCTAAGCCACTGAATAATGTGTGGAAGCCTTCCTCTTTATTCTTATATCATCCTGTTTAGTCTTTTTTATCTGCATTTTATATGTGACTTTTGCTTTCATGTTACACTGCGTTACATTTCCCAGTATTTTGTTTTTAAATAGAAAAAAATCAAGGGAAAAAAATCCAAAAGATTTGCAGACATTTTTTCACCACTGTCTTACCTTCATGCTTAAGTTTACCATGCACAATGAATATCGGTGCTGGATAAAGTGCAGATCTATAAGCCACTGACTAATGAGGGTAAAAACCATGTTGTCAAATAAGCGTATCTTCTTCTTTTTATATCATGAAGTCTTGCTTCATTTATCTCTTTCAAATTACAGTGCATTAAAGTTGAAAGTACTTTATGCTTGTCACATGTACATTACAGCACATTGAAAATCTTTCTTCACCTGTCCAAGCAATGTTTGGAAGCTTGGGTCAGAGCTTTTGAGGAGCACAGCGGGTTAAGGGCCTTGTTCACGGGCCGAACAGTGTAAGTATGGTGACACTGGGGCTTGAACTGCTTTCTATCAGGAACCTTCCAATCAGGAAGCCAGAGCCTTAACCCTTGAGCTACCACTTCCTATGTTCATTATGATGATATAATAAAAAATCTCCAAAGTCTCTTACAACTGTTCATACAGATAGAGATTTCTGTGAAGGCCATAGCATGTTATTTAAAGATGTTTTTCAAGCCCATCGAAGCGTAATGCTTTACTGATATGATATGCCAGAGATGCCACTGAATAATGAAGGTTATGGTGTGTTTTTTTTTATTTTGCTTTATTCACATTTAAGGCATTTGGCAGACACTTTTTATCTGCAATTATACAATTGAGCAGTTAAGGGCAGTTGAAAAGCCCAATGTTTTATCCGCTGTGCTACCAATTCCCTTATATTAATGATAAATTAAAGAGAAAACACTACAAATTTCCCTAAAGTGTTCATTTTGGTTTGAGATTCCCAAGATGGCTCAACAGTATGAAATGTTTTCAAAAGTGTTACCTGGAGAGGTTGAGAGGTACTATCAAGGATACCACCCATTCCCAGCATGGACTTTTTATCTACTCAGCAGGAAATTGCACAGTCGCTAAACACTTACTGCCAGCCTCTTCCTAATAACTAAACACTTACAAATAATTGCATTCATCTATTATCTAGAATGAACTATTTCTCTTAAAATGCTGTCCACACATTACTTTGCACCTCTGAATCTAGTGTGTGTATCTCCAGCATCATACTTTTGTCTCTACATTAACCTAATACACCAACCCTACACAATGCACCTCATTTATTTGATTTACGGCGATTACAGTTCACACTACCGATATGCATCATACTTTTTGCTTGTACCTGCACAGTGTTATCTCAACAATTGCACCATCATTTTACAATTTCATTAAATCTATTTGCACTACTGGTTGGAAGCTGAGGTCATTATTTGTCTCTATACTATTGTAACCTCATTTTATTGTAGTCCAAAAGCATCCAGAGAGCCTTTGTGGCTTGTAGATGGTCTTGGATAACACTGAACTCTATCAGGATAGAACTGTATGAAGTACAAGGAAACAAGCAAACCTGAGCAATGGCTCAGTAAAAAGGAACGTCTCCTTCAGTGCGCCAGATATATATTTTTAAATATAAAAAATAATCGATCTCTCTGACGTAAATCCTGAGTGCATGAACCTCCGTGAGGCTGTTGAGTAAAAGGTTCTGAACTCTGCGTGCAGTTCTGCGGCTCTCGCCCTCTCAGAGAACAGGGATTGAGAGAGAGCGTGAGGTACGCAGGGAATCTGCAAGCCGTTATTAAAAGTATCTGAGGTCAGGCTCTGAATGAAGAAGCGCCAGTGACGTGAGCTGAGGTGAACGCTGAGACGTGTGAAGTCGATCTGCTTGTGCAGAGAATGTTATTAAAAGACAGCTGCCTGGCAGTACAGGATGACGCGATACAGTCACGCTAAACACAAATCGTCCTGTGTGAACTGACTAACTTCTGAAATAAACACCAACGGCAAAAAAGGTCATAAACTAGAAGAAACCTCGAGAGGAACCAGACTCAAAAGGGAACCCATCCTCATCTTTGTGGCACCCTTCATTATAGTTCTATTATTGCTGAGGTTATCACTTTTTCACTGATGGAAACTTGAATGCAAAACTTTTGCAATCCATTGTGGTTATATTAATTATAGTCCAGATCGAACTTCATGGTTCTTGAGTTTAATCCTCCACATTAACCTCATAGATCTCCTTTGGCTGCTAATGTGAAACTATCTTCAGCTGCAAATTGAAGAGAACTCCATCCAGAGGTAGGCCATCAGGTCATTTAGGTACGAAAAGAAGAAAAGAGCAGGATGATTGGTCCTTCAGCAGCATGCAGCTATCAACACCCCACTAGTTACCGCTTATTTTCAGATTGCCGAGTTCATTTACTTTCCCCTTTAAACACGAGAAAGCTGTATCAGGATTATTTTGTCTACCACTTTGTGTTTCCATAAACATAAACCAGACTTGTTTATTCCTCTAAATGGTACTGCTGCACTTCTACGCATAATCACACTGCAGAACAATATCATTTGTTGCATAAAACAAATTAAATTTGGGTGTGAATTTGGACTCTAGTCCTTCGGCAACACGCTCTCCTTTCTTTCTTTTGTATTCACTCTGTCCCATTGACACACAGGAAGTCAGTAATGGTCATAGAACACTGAGAGGCAGACAACTAAAATAGTCTTTTGTAAGGACAGACAGAATAAAAGGCATTCACGCAGAGAGACCGAGATGAAGGAAATTAGGCATCAGACCCCCTAATGCAGGAAACCATTAGGCTGCAGGCGTGGACCTGGTAAAGCGAGTGTGAGTGAGTGTCTGTTAGCGAAGAGGTTCGGCTCTCTGCAGCTATAATTTGCCACACCAGCATTACATAAAGCACTTACCTCAGCTTAACACAAGCTCGTTTTCTGTTCCAAGGGAGCTGTGGTGTCATATGCACAAGCTAGAAGTAGTCAATGGTTAAGGCTCTGGGTTACTACCTGGAAAGTCCGAATTCATGCCCCAGCACCATCAAACTCCCACTGTTTAAACTCTGACCCCAGTTTAATGTCACTGTGCTGTAATTTATATGTTAAAAGTAAAAGCGTAAATTTTTTCTTTTCTTCAAGGGCGTTCAAGTCGAACCGGGACTTTTGAGTTTCTAAAATAAAAGCAGTAAGCAGTGAAAAATGCATTTATTTGTCGTCCTGCTCCCCTGCTACATTTATACACTCATCCCAGCGTTTTAAGCATCCTAGAACAGCCTGCTTCACTTCATCATGAAGGAATCCACCAAGACCAGGATCGTCAGTAACGGACATAAGGCATTTCTGAAACATTTCCACCATTCAAATGTTTTTCTCCGGCTGAGCATCTCATCAAGGTACTGTTCTGTAGATATCCGTGGGTTTTACACCTTTATTCACAAGAAACTTTATCAACACACACTGTTCCATGCACACACCAACACTGTTGTCTGCCATCTTGATTAACGGTCTCTAGACTGACCCGTGACATGTGCGCCACCAATCAGTAAAAGGACACACTAGCCACTTACTACTGCATGTAGTACCGGCACGCTAGCATCCATTTTTATACCTGTAACATTTAAAGTCCCAGTTTGAGTTGAACGCCCTTTGTATTTTAGAGAATAATGTTCTTAACAATAGACTAATACATTCAGGAATTCTTTAAAGTAAATACAACAAATAAATTATTTTTTAAAAATTGAAGAAATGTTATAAAATGTAATCACCACATTGTATACATTGATTAAAGTGAAGCAATAGCTCAGTTTCAAGATGTTTGGCTTTGGATCTGCAGGTCATGAGTTTAAATCTCAGCACTACCAAGTTGTCACTTTTGCCAATAACTGTTCAGTTGTATGTATGATATTATTGTAAGTTGTTCTAGATAAGGGTGTCTGCCAAATGGCCTAAATGTAAATGCTTGAGATGCTTATACAAGATATGGTGTTGAATGTATAATGATCTCAGCTGTTTAGCTCATTTATGAGTTGCTCAGGAGCTCCTCGCTCCACAACTGACTGTATACGACCTGTAGAACGGACATTACTCATAATCACACACTCCAGTGCTCATGATATTTCTCACTCTCTGGTTAGTGATTTATTATCACACTCTTGGTGTCATCCAGATGAGGATGGTTTCCCTTTTGAGTCTGGTTCCTCTCAAGGTTTCTTCCTAATATTATATAAGGGAGTTTTTTTTTTTTGCCACAGTTGCCACAATACAATTGCTTATCAGGGATAAATACACATACATTAAAATATAAGTGACTTTTGACAGTAAAGCTGTCAGAAATTGAATTGAATATAGGCATCTACCATTGTGGGATTTTGCACCTACGTGTCTTCCTCCTAAATACTGTATAACCTTTCTTTCGGCTTCTCCCATTAGGGGTCGCCACAGCGGATCCTCCGCATGTTTGATTTGGCACGTTTTTACGCTGGATGCCCTTCCTAATGCAACCCTCCCTATTTATCCGGGCTTGGGACCGGCACTAAAAGTGGCTGGGGTTGGTTCCCTGACCAGGGTTTGAACCCGGGCCACAGCGGTGAGAGCGCCACATCCTAACCACTAGACCACTGTATATATTTACATATTGACATATCTCCTCAAAAGTTTGGGATCAATTGCTCATTGTTTTGTTTTGTTTTTAAGAAAAACACATTTTTATTCAATTCACAAACAATTGTATCCATTTCACAATTAAAGTTAGTCCGATGATGCATTTGCATTCTTACATTTTAGCATTTTTGCTATTATTAACAATTGTCAATCCTCTGAATCAATCTTCTGGTATGGCTGCTAATTGAAGTTAATCATTTTATATGGCTGATTAATTATAAAACCCTTTTTCAATTGCGTTGCATAGCAGAGAACCGTTGTTAGCACTGAGCTATAAAATCAAGCCACACTGCGTTCATTTACAGTGTACATTTACATGAAGCTCTCTGGATGGTTTGGTTAGGCGAGGCTGAAGTCTGATGGGACCTGGACTTACTTACTACTAATACTACTACTACTAATAATAATAATAATAAAAATAATAATCATAATAATAATAAGTAGTAATTGTTGTAATCAAGTGGTCAATTACTAGTCAAAACCAGTATCAAAATAGTAAAAAAACCTCAGACACTTAAATAAGTGACTCCTCTCTGATTTACAGTCAGGGAAATGCTTCTGAAAGGATGAAGTGGTGCTACTTCTTGCAGGCAATTTAGGCCCTCAGCCTGGAGTTAGTACCCAAGTACTGAGAATATAAAAAAAAAAATACTAAAAGTATATAGTAAACAGTGTCAGATTATAAATATATTCTATGTGGAAAATAAAATTTTGACACCTGTATGTATGTATAATCTTCTTCTGCTTTCGGCTGCTCCCATTAGGGGTCGCCACAGCGGATCATCCGTCTCCATACCACCTTGTACTTTACATCTGCCTCTTTCAATCCAACTAACCGCATGTCTTCCCTCACCACATCCATAATCCTCCTCCTTAGTCTTCCTCTTTTCCTCCTTCCTGGTGGCTCCATCCTCAGCATTCTTCTACAGATATAACCCATGTCCCTCCTCTGCACATGTCCAAACCATCTCAATCTCACCTTCCTCACCTTGTCACCAAAACGTTCTACATGCGCTGTCCCTCTAATAAAATCATTTCTTATCTTGTCCATCGTCGTCACTCCCAACGAAAACCTCAACATCTTCAACTCTGCTACCTCCAGCTCCACCTCCTGTCTTTTACTCAATGCTACTGTCTTTAAGTCTCCAATCTCCTTCAGGTTGCATCTCCTACATAGAACATAGTCCACCTGTGTGCACCTTCCTCCACTCTTATACGTCACCCTATGATCCTCCTTCTTCTTAAAATAAGTGTTCACCACTGCCATTTCCATCCTTTTAGCAAAATCTACCACCATCTGCCCTTCCACATTCCTCTCCTTAAAACCATACCTACCCATCACCTCCTTATCACCTCTGTTCCCTTCACCTACATGTCCATTAAATTCTCCCACAATCACCAATCTTTCATTCCTAGGTTCTCCATCTACCACTGCATCTAATTCACTCCAGAATTTTTCCTTCTCCTCCATCTCACAAACCCACTTGTGGAGCAGAAGCACTGATGCCATTTATCATCATCCCTTCACCTTCCAGCTTCACGTTCATCACCCTATCAGAAACTCTCTTCACCTCCACTACACTCTTACTGTACTCTTCCTTCAGAATCACCATTTCTCTTTCCACTTTTCCACTCTCCTACACTAAAGTCATAGAGCCAGTGAGCAACATGTGAAAGTTTGAGACACACGAGGATAAACAAGTCTGTAAACAATCTGTGACAATAATATAATATAAAAATGACTCATTCCTCATGATTAATGAGGAGGGTGACAGGAAAATGTTGTGCAATTTACATAAAACAAACCAGCCTGAACCTGTGAGAACTTCATCACATTTTAGTGCTGATTAAGAACTTTTTATGCACATCAAAAAATCCCAAGACAGATGGTGGGTGGAAACTGAATAACTAAATTGGGAAGAAAGAAAAAACATGGCTATTAAAATAATTGTATTTTGAGTTGTGGGTATTGTTTTGTCTGCTGATTTGTCATCATGGAAACCACTAGCCATGTCTGCATGAGGCGTTTAGAGTGCACACATAGAAGAAACAGGAAAACAAAAAAAAAAGCATTAACATGAGTGTCAGGCGTGAGAAAAAAACACAGCCGAACATGAGTCATGTATAAACTGATCACGTATAATTCCTCAAAAAATCCCAACTGAGCTGCAGAGAAAAAAGAAGTCAAAAGCAGTAAAGAGAAATGTGTCTCAGAGAAGCAAACTTTGTCTCCTAGGAACTGTCATGTAACATTTTCAGGATGTAGAGTATATGGCCAAAAGTATTAGGACACCTGACTTTTCCAGCCATATGTGGTTCTTCTCCAAACTGATACCACAGCGTTGGAGGCACACAATTTTATTGGATGCCTTCGGATAACCAGTACTTTAAACTAGGAGACCAAACCTGTTTCAGCATCACAATGTCCCTGTGCACAAAGCCAGGTCCATGCAGATATGCTTTACATGAACAAACAAACGAACGAATGAACGAACAAACAAACAAACGGTTTATGTGAAAGGGTTCAAATTGAAATGAATGTGTAAATTAATTAGAGTATGAGAGCGAATGAATGCAAAAGTGTGCAAGTGAACGATTGACTAAACCAAAGGGGGTAAATGAATGCATGAATAATTGAATAGATGGATGGATGAAGTGTTTCAACATTTATAGATGCAAATAAATAAATGAGCAATTAGATGTGTACTTTGGTGAAAGTAGTGAATTAATAAATGAATGAGTGAGTGATTGGATGAGATTCAGGCGTTCTAAGTTTAATGAACGAGTGAACAAATGAAGAAGTGATTGAATGATTGATTGAATGGATGAATAAATTAATTCACATTTTAGTTCAATGACAAAATCAATCAATGTACTAACAAATTGACAAATGAACAAGTGAGGAGGTAATTAAATGAATGAATGAATGAATGAATGAATGAATGCATGAATGAGTGAATGAATGAATGAGTAAGTGAGTGAGTGAACAAATTAACAAATGTTTTTATGACTAAAGGATTCACAGTTCAATGAACAAGTGAAAGAATGAGTAAGAGAGTGAATCAATGAATGAGTCAGTAAGTGAATTAATGACTAAAGGAATGGATTAATGAATGAGTGAATAAGTAAGAGTGTAATAAATGAATAAATTAACAAATGAACATTATAAACGTTTAAAGACTAATGGTTCAAAGTCTAGTGAACAAATTAATTAATTAATTAAATAATTAACAAATGAATAATGAAGTGATTTATTCATTGAATGAATAATGAATGAACTCCATTAATGTTTTATGACTAATGGGTTGAAGGTCTGATTAAATAATTAATTATCAATTGATTGTTAAAGGAACAAACGATGAAGTTAATGAATGAATACATTAAATTAATGAATAAATGAATAGATTAATTAATGAATTAACTTCATAAATGTTTAGGACTAATGCTTCAACTGTTCATTGAATTGATCAATCAATGAATTAATACATAAATGAACAAATGATGAAGTTAATGAACGAATAAGTGGATAAATGATGAATAAATGGTCCACTTGTCCACTTCATCAAAGAGGCTATGGGGGAACTTCAGGGGTATTTGGACTCTACAGACTGGGGTGTTTTTAGGTCTGCCACCAACAGTCTGGATGAGTACACAGACACTGTGTTCAGAAGTGGGGACAAAGAAAAGTGCAAGACCCTCACACCCCTCACACCTCTCACCATCAAAGAGGAAGATGTGAATAGACTGTTTAAACTGTTGAACACTTGCAAGGCTACAGGCCTGGAGTGTTCAACAGTGTTCAACAGTTCAGTTCTCCCCCTCAACCCTGAACCCTGAAACACTGTGCCAATCAGCTGTCCCTCACTGGATATCTGCTATGTGCCAGCCTGCTTCAAGACCTTTAATACTTAATATTTTATACCTTCAATATTTAATACTGTCTATATCTGTTGTCACCAACCTTTTTGAAACTGAGAGCTACTTCTTGGGTACCATTAATGTGAAGGGCTACCAGTTTGATACACACAGTTTTCAGTTTGATCTGAAATAACAAATTTGGATAACACCTTTTATTATATGTTATTATTAATAATTAATGATATTAATCTATGTGAAGACACTGATCATGTTAATGATTTCTCATAATAATTATCAACAATGATTTAACAAAGTAGAAAACAGCTATTTTTACAACAGGCCCGCAGGCACCACGTTGGTGACCCCTGGTTTATATTGTCTCACATTGTCTGTATTATCTTGTATAGTCTGTTTTTGTCTTGTCTTGTCTGTTTTGTCTTGTATAGTCCGAGCTGAATGTATAGTTTTATTTATGTCTGTACTTTGAGAGTCAATAACAGCTGGAACCAAATTTCTTGTGTGTGTCAACACACTTGACCAATAAACCTGATTCTGATTCTGATTCTGACCTCAGTCATCGTCCCAGTCCCCAAAAAGACAAGGATCACATGACTTAACAATTTTGAGCGCCTCATGTTGTCCTACTTTAAGGACATTACAGACCCTCTTTTAGATCCACTACAGCTAGCCTACAACTACAACAGATCTGTAGACAATGCTGTAAACATGGCCCTCAACATCATCCTCCAACATCTAGAAGCCTTCAACACGATCGTCCCAGCTCTGCTTAGAGACAAGCTCTCCCAGCTGAATGTGCCTTACTCCATGTGCATCTAAATCACAGACTTCCTGACAGATAGATGGCAGTTTGAAAGGCTGGGAAAGATTCTGATTAAGGAATGAACGAGTAAATAAATTAATAAATGAATGAATGAATGAACTCCATAAATGTTTTAGAACTAATGGGTTAAAGGTTCAATTAATAAATCAATCAATGAATTAAAACATTGATAAATGAACAAACGATGAAGTGAACAAATGAATGAGCGAATGAATAAATGAATGAATGAATAAATGAATGAATGAACGAATGAATGAATGAACAGACGAACGAACGAATGAATGAATGAATGGACGAATGAACGAATGAACGAATGAATGAATAAATGAATGAATGAATGAATGAATGAATGATACATATGATATATATATATATATATATATATATGATTAGATTAGATTCAACTTTGTCATTACACATGTACAGGTACAAGGCAACATAATGCAGTGAATGAATGAATAAATGAATGAATGAATGAATGAATGGATGAATGGATGGATGGATGGATGAATGAATGAACAGACGAACGAACGAACGAATGAACGAATGAACGAACAAACAAACGAACGAACGAATGAATGGACGGACGAACGAATGAAAGAACAAATGAAAGAACGAATGAATAAATGAATGCATGAATTAATGAATGAATGAATAAATGTATATATATATATATATTAGATTAGATTCAACTTTATTGTCATTACACATGTACAAGTACAAGGCAACATAATGCAGTGAATGAATGAATTGATGGACGAATGAATAAATGAATGAATGAATAAATGAATGAATGAATGAATGAATGAATGAATGAATGAATGAATGAATGAATGAAAGGACGAACATCTTCGCTGTATTTGTTTTATAAGGACTCAAAATCTCTGAAGTGATTTTCACCCAACACTACAGCAGGTGGCAATGAAGAGCCAGAAGAAGAAAACGAAAAGGAAGTAGAAGAAGACTGCACTGAGATCCCACTTTCGTCTTCGGCTTTGTAACAGCAGTTGAAAGTTTTTTATAACTCGGACATGATGTGAAAAGTAGAATCTCAGGAGTCCATACAGAAGATTTATAAGGTATTTCTCACTCTGTATATGTTCTGTACTCGGTTATACAGAAAGCTAAACTCTCTGTAGCCCTGCAGGCTAATGGCATTAACGCGTTAAACAGGTCGCATCCCAAATGTCTGTATGAAGTGCACTACAGAGGGCACGTGGAAGAGAATATAATGGCATGTGCGCCCTAATATTGTGCACTATATAGGAATTATGTGGGTATTGAGGACACCGCCAGGTTAGGTGTCAAAAACAGTAGATTACAGTATACATGTTTTTAGTCTGGATGGCTGAACATCAACTGGGTATAACTTTATTTTTTTAAAACCTTTTCCAATTAATATTTATATACGTCTTCATGTTAAATTTGAGTTTTGGTTTATGCTGAGGAAAATAAATATTTTATACTTGTATTAAAAAATCAAAAATGGTCGATTATCCACAAACTTGTGTATGTTCTTGTGTATAAATGTGTGTGTGGTGCAACATTCAGGGACACAAAAAAGTCCATTTTATTAGACAGTTGGACATTTTCAGGTTTGTCTGGTGTACGAAATCTGGTGATAATATTTTTCTATAAAAACCTGTTAATATACAGGACGAGTTTAAAGGATATCAATTATAATCACTGCCTTATTCAGTATATTTACATCCTACATTATAAAAAAAAGGAATTACATACATCACATGACATACCTCCATGCGACAAACGTAGTTCAGTAGATGCTGATTGGTCCCATCGTTTTATCTGTTGCTCCAAGATACAATTTACAGAATGGAGTTTTTCGACTCTGCACTTTTCGTTCTGGGATTTTCTGAACATATGAGGAGCACAACACAAACTGTAGTTGAACGAGAAGTTATTGCTGCAAGAAAAGTGAGGCTCGTACGTGTAAGCCATGGCTCGGGGAGAGAGATGATTTCTACCCTACGTCTGGAACGAAAATCTTTTTCCAAGGGCAAATTTGAGCAAAATCTGGCAACCTTTTCTCTGATACCGTCACGGAAACTCTACACGCAGATGCGTCGTTTCTTAATGTAATGTTTAAATATTTTCCTTCATCACACTTTACAATTTTATTTGCCGTTCTCTCTCTCTCTCTTTTTTCTAATTACGATTGCATTCTTTGTGCATGTAATAGAGACAAAATATGTAAAGATGCAAATCCATCTTTGAAATCTTTGTCTATATATATATATATATATATATATATATATATATATATATATATATATACACACAGTACTTAGACTCTACAATTTTTATAGTCATGAAAATAAAGAAAACTCTTTGAATGAAAAGGTGTGTCCAAACTTTTGGTCTGTACTGTATATCTCATGATATTTCAAATTTATTCTTTATCTTCTATCATCTTTTCTGTATCACCTTTGTAGATAAGCAGCCGAACAGGGAGTGTGTGTGAGAGAGAAAGAAAGAGAGAGAGAGAAGGTGATGGAGCAAGGGGTGATGGACAGCCCGGTGATCCTGATCATTAAAGCTCCTGATCAGAAGTACGACGATCAAACCATCAACTGCTTCCTCAACTGGACGGTGGAGAAACTGAAGAGCCATTTGTCCAACGTTTATCCCAGCAAACCTGTGAGTAGGAGGGGAAACATCTGGAGAAGAGGGGAATGCTCTGATTATTGTTGCAAATATACGCTCAATGAAGATAAATTCTTCTTCTTTCGACCTTACCCTTTAGGGGGTGACACAACGGATCATCCGTCTCCATACCCCCTCTGTCCTCTACATCTGCCTCTTTTAAACAAACTACCTGCATGTCCTCCCTCACCACATCCATAAACCTCCTCCTTGGTCTTCCTCTTTTCCTCCTTCCTGTTGGCTCCATCTTCAGCATTCTCCTACTGATATACCCCATGTCCCTCCCATCTCAATCTCACCTTCCTCACCTTGTCTCCAAAACGTCCTACATGCGCTGTCCCTCTAATAAACTCATTTCTAATCCTGTCCATCGTCGTCGCTCTCAACGAAAACCTCAACATCTTCAGCTCTGCTACCTCCAGCTCCACCTCCTGTCTTTTACTCAATGCCACTGTCTCTAATCCATACAACATCGCAGGTCTCACCACAGTCCTATAAACTTTCCCTTTCACTCTTGCAGATACTCTTCTATCACAAATCACTACTGCTATCACTCTTCTCCACCCACTCCACCCTGCCTGCACTCTTTTTCTCACTTCTCCAACACAGCTCAATGAAGATAAACGAATGAGAGAATTATTAAATCCTTATTACCTGAGATAAAAGACATTTCAGAACTAAGTGTTGTGGTGTGAAATCAGTAATGAGCTCTGCCTGCCAAAGAACGTTGTCATGACCCGTGTCTCGTACTGAAACCTTCTTTTTTTATACCCCTGACATTGTCGTGTATATCATCAAGTTTATTGAATAAAAAAACAGCGACACTGCGTTTAAAATGCGATGCGTGTGCACCCAGCCGAAAGCTCTGGACCAAAACAGTTCGGTACGAATACATGATCCGTTACACCACAAAAATATTTATTTATTTATTTATTTATTTTCCAGCCAGAATGCTGTTAATCCATTCAAGTCAACAAAAAATCGAACACAAATGACAATCAGGGAGCATAAGTATAGAATAGTTATAATGCTCTCAGTGGCTTGACAAAGCGTTCTACAGTTGAGTTGCAGTCGTTTTTTTTTTTGTGTGGTGCCCTTCATTTCGTATTGTTCTGTGGGCTGCTTTCAGGTCGTCCTGCAACTCCTTTACACTCGCTTTTCTCTCATCAGCCTTATCATTAGGTCATGTCTGAGGTCTTGCGTGTCCAGGGGGGTGATTACTTATGGTTCCATGCACTTTCCACCTCCCTTTTTAATGCAACGTATTGTACTGACAGGGTTCCAGTGATGCATTCTGTCCTCTCTCAATGTATGTTCAGGTCCTTCAAAATACTACACGCTTTCACTGTTTAAACCTCACGAGTTTATAAAACCACTTGTTTTTTTGTTTGTTTTTTGTTTTTTTTCGTAAAGCTCCCGCAGCAAGTTAATTAACGTACCGTCTACATAAATCCATGACCCAAAAGTTGGTAAAAATCTACTCAAATGTGTCTCTTTATGGCTCTCAATGTCCCAAAAATGTTCCTGCTAAACATGTTTAAACTCGATTATCTCAAAAACACAAACATGTACATGCTTGTTGCTTACATATTATTGTAGCACCGGGCTGTGGATGAGTTTGTACGAGGCCACAAAAAAACAAACATTTTGAATATTTAAATATATAAATGTTTTATTAAAAAAATTTTTAAAAGTCCACCAGTGGGAAAGAATTCCCATTCAGTTGTATTTCCACACTTCGCCACTAGAGGGAGATGCACAGTTTACCATTCATAATGAGTTAGCTCTGACATTACCGTGCACTGTTCTCCATCAAGAGTATCAAAGACCAGATCACTGAGTAGCAGCAGGTCATTCAGAATCACGCAACCTACCGAACAGCAGCTAGCAGACGACAGCAAGAATCACACACTATCAATTCGAAACCCAGTAATGTTTGAGCGTTCTGAATCCTGTACAGTGTTTTTACTGACACGCTGGGGCGAGTACAAACTCCTGATCAGCGCACACCAGATAGTGAAACTCCCAACATCACCCATTCCAATTTCCTGCATGTGTTTCAGTCGCAGTTTATTTCTACGCATCAGTAAATTAAGCTTTCTATTATTTTCAGTTGTTACATTTTTATCATATATGGAATATTAAAATGAATAATTAGGTCATTATAATATGTATAATATTAATATGAAGTGCACGCTTTTGTGCGTGAACCCGTTTTGTGGGTCAAAAAAAAAAAAAAGCGATCAGGCCTCTGTGAGTCGAAAGCTGATGTTTGTCTTCTTGTCTTTGTCACGCATTGTATCGCATCGCAGCGCTCCAAGGATCAGAGGTTGGTGTACTCCGGAAAACTCCTCCAAGACCACTGCAAGCTCCGGGACGTGCTGAGAAAGGTGGCTACAAGAACCCTGTGAGATTGTTGATGAAGCACGTTTATCACGTCGGAGTGCGAGTGTGTGAAGTGTGTGTACGCTTTCTTCCACAGCAGGACGAGTTCCACATGCTGCATCTGGTGTGTGCGTCACGAAGTCCTCCCCCCTCACCCAGCACACGCAGGAGGAACGGAGGCAGCAGCCTGGCGATGGTGAGGTTTACACACACACACACACACACACACACACACACATTCCGGCGGTACACACACACCACAAACACATCTGTCAAGGGGCGTTTCTAAGACAAAGTAACAATGCACATGTTGTTGGTTTTACTTTTTTTTTGGTTGTTGTTTTTTTTTGTTTTTATTGTTTGTTTTTTTGGGGTTTTTGTTAGTGATGTTGTTGTTATTATTTGTAAGTGTTAATATTACGGGTGCGACCGTGAACCACGGATTAATTGCTCATTTCTTTTTTAACTTGCGGATTAATCAATTTTTTTACGATCGCGGAACGAAAGATTTTTGATTTTTAAATCATTTTTGTAAACACAGAGCAGTGTCATGTGAACGGGACGTGTTAATCAGTCAACAACAACAACAACAACAACAACGGCTAGCAAAGGAACTTGAAATAAAATAAATGTAAATAAAAAAATTAAAAAAAATGCGTTCAAAATTTTTAAAAAATCCCTTTTCATTTGTAATTTAGTTTGTTTTGTTGTTGTTCACGTTGTTTGTCTTGTTGTTCGTAATGCTTGTTCATCTTTGTTGTTCATGTTTGTGTTGTTTGTTTGTGCGTATTGCTGATTAAATTATAGTTTGTTTTCTTGTTTGTCAGTATTATTATTAGTTTTGTCGTCGTTTATGTCGTCAGTGTTAATATTTGGATGATTTGTTTGTTATTTATGTTTGCCTGACAGAACCCTAACAGCCTTGGAAGTCCCGCCCCTTCAGACGACGTCCAATCGTCTTCCTCAGAAGAGAATCCCGCGAGTCTGAGCTTCGGTTCGAGCTCCAGCATTTCTCCAGCACCCGGGTGATTTATTCTGCACTGAGTTCAGATCTCTGAGAAACTTCCACAGTTTTTATTTGTTTGTTTGCTTCAATTCCAGAACAAACAAGCGATCCGTGAACAGAGAGACTGTGCAACTATATATGTATATAGCAGGATGATGAGTGTGTGTGTGTGTGTGTGTGTGTGTGTGTGTGTGTAGGTCAGCGTGGACTCAGTGGTTTAACCAGCATCAGAACAACACCAATACGCCTCACTACCCCATGTACAACCCTCACACCCTGCTGTGGTGGCAGCAGCTCTATACCTGGCAGTGTCACATGACCTAGTGAGAACTTTTGTCCTCACACACACTTGTCTATAGGCATAATAATGTGAATATACATTTGTTGGATTCTCTCTCTCTCTCTCCCTCTCTCTCTCTCTCACAGTCAAGCTTGGCTCGCCTCCCTCAGACCACCGCAGCAAACCACCCCACCTCCGGTTCCCCCTAGCGGTAACACTCAGGCCGTTGACCGTGAGAACCCGCGGAACGCTCCGGTCGCTCCAGGACCGAACGAGGAGGACCTGCATCGTGATTGGCTGGACTGGGTGTACGCAGCGTCTCGAGCCGTCGTCCTCCTCAGCCTCGTCTATTTCTATTCATCATTCAGCCGGTTTGTCATGGTAACAGGAGCCATGCTGCTGCTCTACCTGTGAGTCACCATCTGCATTTACATTCACTCATTCATTAAGTCGACCTTTTCATCCGAAATAAAATGACCCCCAAGCTGTGCAGGTATGAAGCTGCGAGCTCTCAGCCCTCATCACAAATAAGTGCAGGAGAGTTACAGCCAGGCAGAAAGTTTGCGTTCATAAATAATAGGAACATGCTCTCGATGTTTCACTTTTCTGGCCACGTGCTTCAGGATCTCCTTGAATTTACTGCCATTCCATGCATACGCAATTTGTAGTAGAGGTCGACCGATTGTGGATTTTACCGAGAGCTAGGTTTAAAATAGTACTGAACTTTATTACAAAAATAAAATTTCATGTAGTTTTAATGCTTTTGTGAAGACATTTGAAAAATGGTGACTTTAAGCAGGACAGTTTGGATTTATGTGAAATAGTAACGCTTTAAAGTAAGATTCTATTTGTAACATTAACTGAACATTGTTATTAGTATTATAACGTATCGGAAATACGATTTGTAGTGCGAAATCGCTGCTACTTCCGTTTTTATTCAGTATAGCGATATGGATTCTTTTGCATGTTCAGCTTTAAGAATTTGAAGAAAACCCTGACAATTCCACATATCGAGGGAGTGAACGAATGAAGGATGGAGGGAATGAAGACATTTGTTAACATTTGTTTCGTGCCCATTTAATCGATTGCTCAATTTAATTAATATAATAAAAGGGATTGCATTCATTTACATTCATACTGTTAAATCTTGATATTATTTTTATGAAATGTTATAAAATATTGTTTTATATATTTTTTTTTTTTTTTAAAACAAGCAGGCAGTTTATTAAAAAAAAAAAAAAAGGGCGAATGTTAACTGTTGTTCACAAATGTTAATAATATTAAACTGCGTTAATAAAAAACGGCAAGCAATTTTGTTTTGCATTTCTTCCTTCTAACGGTACTGAAATTGACTTAAAAACCGAGGTACATAGCGAACCGTGAATTTTGTGTACTGTTACACCACTATTTAGAAGTATTGTTTGTTAATTTCGACATTTACTAATAAATTTTTTTATTAAGTTCATTTTCATTTTAGTTCTTTTAACTTTAACACACTATGAACTAACATGAACGAGGTACGAGTCTCGTGCGTCAAAACCGATAGTGGTGTCCGTAATTTGCCTCTAGAGGCCGCTCTCGTGCTGTATAATGACAACGGACCTTCTAAACCGCAACCTGGAAAAACTATCAGTATGGATTTTTGACAATAGTTCCAGCAAGCAACAAACAGTGCTGATTAATGATGATGGCCGATGAATCGGTCCACTTCCAATTTGTAGAAACAGTGAATGAACAATTCGAGGCATGAAGCTTTTGAATGACTCAGCATCCTTTAATCTCCGAACGGGTCAAAGGTCTCACAATACTGTAAAGGCAACTAGAGTATGCAGCCTTGCTTGGTTAAGTTATCCATTTGTTTATTTTAGATAATCATTTCTCTCTCTCTCTCTCTGTGTGTGTGTGTGTGTGTGTGTGTGTGTGTGTGTGTGTGTGTGTGTGTGTGTGTGTGTGTGTGTGTGTGTAAAACTGGTCTGCAGTCATCAGGCAGGTTGGAATCCCTTTAATCTGGAGAATGAGCTGCAGGACCTTGCTGAGCCGGCCAATCACAATCAGGATGAGCCGAACGCAGACAATCGCAACAACACGGTGATTATTTTGACCATCTCTTATTTTTACCCTTAGTGGTGGAAAACAATATCAGTGTACACACACACACACACACACACACACTTTGTTTGGTTGTTGCAAGTTTGTTTAGATGCTTCTCAGACCGAAACACACTGTTTATTTCTGTCAGATCAATCCATCAACTTTTATTTATTTGTTTATTTATTCATTCCTAATTATTATTTTGGAAGAAAAGTTAAAGCGATTAAAATAAGAAAAAAAAAAAAAAAGAATAGAACAGAAGCAAAGTTGTACATTTAAAAGACTTTTTGACAAAAAAAAAAAAAAAAAAGAGAAAAAAGTGCCAGCCTCAGGTGAAGTGATTGTTGTATGTAATGTAACAATGCCTTCATCTCTCTCTCTCTCTCTCTCTCTCTCTCTCTCTCTCTCTCTCTCTCTCTCTCTCTCTCTCTACCTCTCTCTACCTCTCATTCAGGATCGGCTGGCAGATGAAGGTGGGGATGAAGAGGAGGAGCAGCGAGATGGAGCAGACGACGACGACGACGATGATGACGATTATGATGATGAGGACGATGTTGATGATGAGGGATGGGTGAACATGGGATTCCTCTCCTCCACTTGGTCTTTCATCACCACTTTTTTTGCATCTCTGATTCCCGAGGCCGTTCCTAATGCAGTGAACTGACCTCTGAGCTTCACCCTGGACTCTTCATCCAGCACCCCTGGCCCCTTCAGCATCAGATTTGCCTCATCCTAGATGCCTAGACCTCACCCCTGACCCTTCAGCCTCACCCTGGACCCCTCAGCCTCACCCCTATCCCCTCATCCTCACTTTTTCAACCCCTCTGCCTCACCCTGGTCCCCTAAACCTCATCTTGGACCATTCATCCTGACCTCATCAGCCGCACCCCACACCCCTAAACCTCACCCCTACTCTTCATCCTCACCCCTGACCCCTCATTCTCACTTTCTCAACTGCTCAGCCTTACCTCACAACCCTCAGTCTCACCCCTCACCCCTGACTCTTCATCCTTACCTCCTCTACACCTCAGCCTTACCACGGACTCCTCAAACTCACACCTGACCCCCCCAGACCCACCCTTGAACTTAAACTGTACCCCTTTACTTGAGCTATATTCCTGGCCTGGAGCTTCAACCCTGACCTAAAAAAAACATCTCTCTATCACTTGAGTAACTGTACAGAAAAGGCCAGGACTTGAGCAGAGTCCAGACAAACATCACCAAATATCTGAGAGAGGAAGCTGTGAGAATTCTAAACAAACAACACACTCGCGTCTTATCAGTATTTCCTGAGCGTATTGCAAAGACCTTTCCTCACCCTTACACGAAGAGGCTCGAACCGTGGACTTGTTCGCTTTTAAACCGGCATTTTGTAATCCACTCACGTGTTTTCCCTTCTTTTAACACGTCTCTTGTATTTCAGCCTCGAAAAGGGACGTCGAACAAACCGCAGCGTCGGTGCACTTTATATTTCTTTAAAAAAGAAAAAAAAAACAGTGAGTGTGTCTCTTTACAAGAGCTGTCCCACTTTCCCCCGTTTTTAAACATTAAGTATACTGCTGGTGATAAAGTGTTTTGACCTTGTTCTTCTTGGTTCATCTCGTATCGTGTTCCTTTATCCAGAAGCTTTTCACACGCGGTTGTAAAAACGGCCACAGAGGAAATCGCAGTGTGTGTGAATGCCTCAGCTAAAATGTTTCCGCATGTTTGCAGTGAATTTATCATTTTTTTAAACGTTTTAGTTTGACGATTGCGCAATACGGTTATGCATGAGGTGTTTATCAGTGTGGTTCGGATCACGGCCTGAACTTCAGAATTCTGTAGGAGACAAAAGCGGCACAAAGTTGAAATATGTATCAGAATGTGCATCTCCATAACTGAGATTTACATCTCGATGCATAGCCAAAGACACAATACATTAAAGACACATCTGGATCAGCTACTGATGCGATTCGACACGATTCTCCCCATTACAATGCGGTGCATTCCGACTTCCATTCGATTCAACACAATGGGATTCAGTGGAAAAAAAAAAAATGATGCTCTGCAATTCAATATGGTTCAGAGAGTTCGCTTTTATTTCTTTGGTTCAGACCGACAGCAAATCATCAATTTACTTAAGTGCCTTCTGTCTTCTAACGCCGTGTCACACACAGGCTTTTGTAGTGTAAAAAGAAAAGATGAAATAAAACCAGATGTTCTTTTCCGGTTTTGTCGTCAGGAGGATGCAGCTCTACCTCTGCCATGTTAATCTGTATTCTACGTGATTCTCAGCACACGCTTTGTTTTTCCCGCAGTGTTGTTACACGTCATGTTCATGTAGCAGCAGTGGGGCTGAGAGAACGCGCCCAATCTACATATCAAACGTCGGTCGCAAATTATTGGTCAATTTCTAAATAATAAAAGTATAGAACATCTACTAATCATTATATATAAATAAATCGGCAAATATGGTAAACCATTATGCATCGCTATACAAATGCCAGCTTGTATCCAATGCACACATTTTAAAATCACGTCCCACCTCATGAAGATTGTGGACCTTTAAAGAAGTAGATGCCGAACTCACAAACATCCTGATCCATCTAGAGACGTACCAGTGCCAATTGGATCCCGCTACATGTGTGGAGTTTTGTACATTGGACCTCCTGGAGTGTTTAAAGGCTCTGGCATGGAGAAGCTGGTGTTGGATCTGTGATGATCACAAATGTTGAGCTATGTTATGAGTTGCTCCCAGTTTTATAACCATAATGACTGTATAAGAACATTACTCATAATCTTACACTCCAGTGCTCATGTTAGTTCTCTCTCTCTCTCCAGTGTTCTGTATTGATTAAAGACTATAATCACATTCTTGAAATGAGGATGGGTTTCCCTTTTGAGTCTGGTTCCTCTCAAGGTTTCTTCCTCATAACATATAGTGTTTCCTTCGATAGTCGCCACGGCTACTCATCAGGGATAAATGCACACCATTCACCTTAACTTTTTAAAATTCTGTAAAGCTGCTTTGAGACAATGTCTGTTGTAAAAAGCGCTATAGAAATAAACTTGACACATCACATCGTTCACTTTTATGCTGATGCGCCGATGGGAATCTGAATTGTACCATCCCTAAAAATGATATAGCACTTTTAGGAGTGATCATTGTTCCAGAGCAGATTATCAGAAAATAGAGTACAATTCTAAATTCATAAATGAGTCCACATAAGTTTATCCTTAATGAGCAAGCCAGCGGCAACTCCCTAAGATGATGTTAAGAAGAAACCGTGAGAAAAAGCAGACTCTAAAGGGATCCCATCCTAATCTTGGTGGCACCGAATATCCATTCATTACAGTTCCATCATTGTTGAGGTTCACTGATGAAGACTTGAGTGTAAGACGCATTTGCGATCCTTAAACAAACTGTTTATATTAATAACAGTCCAAATCCATCTTCACGGTTCTTAAGTTTAGCCTTCCACAGGAACCTAATGGATCTTCAATGCTGCTCATGTGGAACCATCCTCAGCTGCAGTGAGTGGTTTATACTTATAAACAACTCCATCCAGAGGTAGGGAATCAGAATGACTCAGGTAAGTCCGGAGACAAGAAAGAGGCAGGATGTCTGCTACATCAGGAACCATGTGTTAATGTCTTACTGAGATGTTCAGTCTAAATTCAATTCAGTAATTTATTTGTTTATTTGAAGCCCGGGTTGTTGTTTTTGTGTGCCTTATTAACATTTCGTGATCAGTTCCATCTCATGCATTAAAAACCCCAGCACCACTAAGACCCCTTTGCTGGGCTTTTGGGCAAGGCTTTTAACCATCAACTGCTGGTTATATGAATAAGATAATAGCAAGTCACTCTAGCTAAAGGTGTCTACCAAGTGCCATTTATGTATAAACAGAGGTGGAGCGAGTAATAAAATATTCTCCTCAAGTAAAAAGTACTGTTACTTGAATGAAATTTTAAGTAAAGTAAATGTTACCGGTCTTCTACAGAATCTACTCAAGAAAAGTTAAAAGTAGCTCCTTTCAGATTTACTCAGAGTAAAATGTATTTTATTTTTGGTTTTTCTTTAAGAGTGAGTGGTGTGAGGGGAATTTCTAGTGTACTGTAGTTCAGAAAGGATATAAATGATGGGATATAAATCTCAAACTAGTTGTTCATAATTGAAGGAACACCTTTACAAATTAAAGTGCAACAGAGACAGCAGGAAAAGGAGACGTGTAGGAGAGTGGAGGTTCGGTTGGTACTTTAAATGTTGGTACTATGACTGGCAAAGGGAGAGAGGGTGCTGATATGATGGAGAGGAGAAAGGTAGATATGCTGTGTGTTCAGGAGACCAAGTGGAAAGTGAGTAAGGCCAGGAATATTGGAGGTGGATTTAAACTGTTTTATCATGGTGTGGATGGAAAGAGAAATGGTGTAGGGGTGATTCTGAAGGAAGAGTACAGTAAGAGTGTAGTGGAGGTGAAGAGAGTTTCTGATAGGGTGATGATCGTGAATCTGGAAGTTGAAGGGATGATGATGATAAATGTCATCAGTGCTTATTCTCCACAAGTTGGCTGTGAGATGGAGGAGAAGGAAAGATTCCGGAGTGAGTTAGATGAAGTGGTAGACGAGGTACCTAGGAATGAATGATTGGTGATGTGGGCAGACTTTATTAGGCATGTAGGTGAAGAGAACAGAGGTGACGAGGAGGTGATGGGTAGGTATGGTTTTAAGGAGAGGAATGTGGAAGGGCAGATGGTGGTAGATTTTTCTAAAAGGATGGAAATGGCAGTGGTGAACACTTATTTTAAGAAGAAAGAGGAGCATATGCAGACTTAAAAGAGTGGAGAAAGGTGCACACAGATGGACTATATGATATGCAGGAGATTCAACCTGGAAGAGATTCGAGACTGAAAGAATTTAGCAGGGGATAGTGTAACTAAACCACATCGAATGGTGGTCTGTAGGATGGCTTTGGAGGTGAAGAAGAAGAAAAGGAGATTGAGAACGGAAAAATGAAAATGAGAACAGCGATTAAGAGGATGAAGAGTGGAAAGTCGGTTGGACCAGATGACATACCAGTAGTAGTTTTTAATCAGATTGTTTAACAGGATTTTAGAAGGTGAGAGGATGCCTGAGGAATGGAGAATGAGTGTGCTGGATCTTTAGGAATAAGGGAGATGTGCAGACCTGCAGTAACTACAGGGGAATTAAATTAATCAGTCACACCATGAAGTTATCAGAAAGAGTAGTGGAAGCCAGGCTGAGGGAAGAGGTGACCATCTGTGAGCAAAAGGATGGTTTCAAAGGGAATGAAAGTCAGTAGGAGTAAGACAGAGTACATGTGTGTGAATGAGAGGGAGGGCAGTGGAGTGATGCAGTTGCAGGGAGAAGAGGTGGAGAAGGTGGAGGAGTTCAGGTACCTGGGGTCAACAGTGCAAAGTAATGGAGAGTGTGTTAGAGAAGTGAAGAAAAGAGTGCAGGCAGGGTGGAGTGGGTGGAGAAGAGTGACTTGTGATTTGTGATAGAAGAGTATCTGCAAGAGTGAAAGGGAAAGTTTATAGGACTGTGGTGAGACCTGAGATGTTGTATGGTTTAGAGACAGTGGCATTGAGTAAAAGACAGGAGGTGGAGCTGGAGGTAGCAGAGCTGAAGATGTTGAGGTTTTCGTTGGGAGTGGCGATGATGGACAGGATTAGAAACGAGTTTGTATGTCGTTTTGGAGACAATGTGAGGGAGGCACTAATGGGATGGTTTGCACATGTGCAGAGGAGGGACATGGAGTATATCAGTAGGAGAATTCTGAGGATGGAGCCACCAGGATGGAGGAAAAGAGGAAGACCAAGGAGGAGGTTTATGGATGTGGTGAGGAAAGACATGCAGGTAGTTGGTTTGAAAGGGGCAGATGTAGAGGACAGAGTGGTATGGAGACAGATGATTCGCTGTGGCGACCCCTAATGGGAGAAGCCGAAAGAAGAAGAAGAGAGAAATCACAAATGCAGATTTTAAATTCATGTGAGAGCACACATTGAACAACTCCAGTGTTTTCCATATTGACGAATCACAATGTTTCGACTGGACACTGCTATTTGATTAAAACTGTCTTCCAGCACCTTCTTGATTCCTTTTTATACTTTCCTTATTCCTTATAATAATATTCCTTATTGTATTATACATTCCTTATTATACTTTATTATACAATCCAATACTGCATTAAAAAAATACTTGTCAGTTTCAGCACTCGTCACGAGTTTTCGAAACGAATTACCGGCGCATAATAAAGTGTTACAGTATAAGTATTATTACCCCTCATCAACATGCTTGTCGAGTTTTTATAAATTCTGTCACCTTCGGCAAACACAGCTTATGCTGCGTAGTAACTCTGTTGCCTTTCTTGCATTTGAAGTAAAAGTATTTGCTTAAATATAGCCAGGGGTTTGTTGAGAAAAAAAAAGTTAATATCATCGTCTGTCTTGTCCGTCGCCATCTTTTTCTTTTTGTGAGTTAAGCACATTTTTTCCCCCCCATCAATCAGTGTGGTCGAAAAGTTTACTCAGTAACAGATATGATTTAAAATGTAAAGTACAAACCTTTGTGCATAAATGTGATGTTAAGTTATAACTTAATGACATTTTACCCAATCAGAATTCAGTTGTTTTATTCGGTATCGAACAAACACATTTGGTGTAACCACTAGAGGGCGCAAGCTACAGTTTCGAAACTGGTTTGGTCAATAGTTTAAAAATTTTCAAGTACTTACATTTCCAGCACCCTTATCCATTGCGGCTTACAAATATCTCACTTGTACATCTGAGCAGTTGAGAGTTAAATGCCTTGCTCAAAGCCCCTACAGTGGCCGCTTAGTGGTGTTGAGATTCAAACTCACAACCTTCTGAACAGAAGTCTAACCTCTTAACAATTAGACTTAACATTTTCATTTGGATAGACTTTTACTTCACTACATTTTAATGAGTAATATCTAACTATACCCAGGAGGACTCGAGTCCCGTCTAAATGTCAGAGGGGGCGGAGTCGCAGCTGTTTATAATAATAATCTAAGCGTCACACAAAAAACTTAACACAACTGTAAAACATTTGAAGTTCTTTACACCAACGTAAACGTAAACATGGCCACAGTCGCCACCGACTCGCTCATCAGGGACAAACTTACACTTATAAAGAACATCTAAATTTTTATCAGCACATTTACACACTGTGTAAAGCTGCTTTGAGACAATGTTCATTGTTAAAAGCGCAATACAAATAAAAATGAATTGAATTAAACTTGTTCACTCCATTTCAGTAAAACGTGCCGTTCCTCTCTACTTTGAGGGGTCATCGAGAAGCTGGGGGTCATTATAGAGAAGGTTCTCTGTATATAAAGGTCTGATATGCAGGAGAATGAAACGCTGATCTGCAATTATTCACATAGTTCCCCCAGATCAGCACTTTTGATACATGAGTCCGAAATACTTTTGCACTTTTACTCAAGTAGAAATGTAAAAAAATGGGGATTAGTATAGGAATGATCCATTAGTTCTCCATGCTACACATTAACAGCATTCAATGTCTTAAACCGACTTTAATAAAATAATTTTTTGTGCATTAATTGATTTTTACAAACACGCTTGATGTATTGGGTGTGCTTTATTTATAACAGCATTTATTTGTCACATATACATTACAGCACACTGAATTCTTTTCTTCTTATATCCCAGCTGGTTAGGAAATTGGGGTGATGATGAAACAGCCCCCCCCTGGAGGAGGAAGGGTTAAGGGCCTTGCTCGAAGGCTCAACAGTGGCAGCTTGGCAGTGCTGGGGCTCAAACCCATAACCTAATCAGTAACCCAGAGCCTTAACTATTGAGCCACCACTGGTCCTCCCTCCATTTTTTTTTAACCCTATAGCAGTGCATTATAAACATTTCTGACCAAGATAAAAAAAATGATCTAAACTGCTTTCTGACACCAGGAAACAAACTGAGTGTCAGTTACTTCTGTATGACACTGAAATACAATTTCAAATATACAGAATACACTTTTTAATTCCTTCTTTTTATATATATATATATATATATATATATAACAATTTCTCGATTATTGCACAAATATCTGCAGCACAACACCCCCTCCCCTGCACGTCGACTCAGCAGAACGTGTGACGCTACACACTCATGGATGACGTGCTACGTATACAGTGACAAGACACACTTTTTAACACAATATCGAAACATTTATGTTCACAAAAGCAACATTCTCAACTTTACAAGGACGGCTTATGTATTAGGGAAAGAAAAAAATGACGCGTCCCACTTGTATACAATACACACACACTCACACACACTCACACACACTGGAGTGGAGTTCTAGAGTTCACACAGCGGTTTTTTTTTTTGTTTGGTTTTTTTTTTACGCCAGAACAAGTGCTTACGTAACATAATGAAAAAGGAAGAACACACAGACTATGGATGTTACTGCTAAATAATCTTTGGAGTAACACTATATGTTTATGTATATAATAGAATTCTGGGAAAGATCGCTATTGGACGAAAAATCTGTCTCCTGCTGTTCGGCTCAGCTGCCACACATCCCCAAGGCACACATGATTAAAACCCTGATTATGACCCCCTATGTTTTTAAGTACGACACTTCATAAGAAGGAAGCATCTAATAAAAGTGGGGACAATATGGAGCCTTTTTTCTTTTGAATTATTTGCTTTAATATAATATTAAACATGATTTCATGCGTTCAAACACTTTTTGATGCACTGCAGGGAGAAATGTTGGTGGACACCTGACCTGTGAACATCCCATTCCACATTTAGTCGCCGTTTCCTCTTATAATAACTTTCTCTTCGAGGAAGATGTTCCACTAGATTTTGGAGTGTGTTCATGGAGATTCATTCATCTACAAGGGTGTTAGTAAAGTCAGGTACGGTGGGGTGTAGGTGGGGTGAGGAGGCCTGGGATCAAAGCTCTACAGTAGATCATTCAAGATCTTGAAATGCAACCCATGGAAAGCAGATCTGGATCATGGAGCTGGTTTTGTGCACTGGTTTTGTGCACATGTGACTGGAAAAGTCAGATGTCCCAATAATTTTGTCCATACAGTGCATAAATACCTGCTATCAATCTACCGGATTTGACTCTGAGTCTTTAATGCTTGAGAGTCGAGGAATCGACTCCCTGCACTTTTTGACATTAATTGAAATTCAAAGACATCAAGAGACATAGAATATAAAGCGTTGCGTTACGATGAAATGAAAATTTCAGACGATTTTTGCGAATTAGTTGTCAAATGCAGATCTGCTCATAGTGTTACGCAGTCAGTTATTAAGGCATAAACGTTTGACTCCACCCTCCTGGAGAATATCATTAAAATCTAAATTGTGACCCATAGTTAATTATTAATATTCATTAAAAAAAGAAAGTGTCCCCATGTGGAAAAAAAAAGAATACAAATGTAAATAAAGAAGTGATTACAGTATTTCCTGTGTCCTCACACTCAGGTGAGTGTGTTCCTACACACGCTGTAATCTCTCCTCCACACCTGCTCTCTCTCATAGTCCTCCAGTCCAGCAGTAGGCGCTGCTCACTCAAGCCCAGGATCGAGTTGCTGATTATGAGCTGATTCGCTCCAACGGTGGAGTGCGAGTGGCTCCAGAAATGAAGGAATAAAACCCTTAGAGCGCCGTCTCTGCGTTTGACTTGTTCGTTCCATCCTGGGCTGGTTCCATGTTCAGCCTAGCACATGCCACCTTCTCCTGACTGAAACACACATATAAATATATATATAGCACAACATTTCCTGGACATGAGATAAAGGCTACATCCAGATTAATCCAAAATCGGTTTGTGCATTGCAATGTTCTAGTAGCGTGCAGTGCATTTCACACCGATGCCTTCAGTGGTGTCCTTCTAGTCAATCCACCTCTAAATACCTCATTATGACGCCACGGCTGTAGAAACCTTCAATATTATAGAGAAACGCAGTATGTCAGACAGAAATCTCATACAGTGAGAATGAATGGCATTACTGCAGCAAGAAACCCAATGAACACAATTGAATAGTCTCCTTTCACTGTAGCCACAGCTGCACTTCAACGTACACGATCCTAGCAGAAGCATCGATATTAACCTCATAATATAACCCCAGGTTTTCTGTACAATTTTTCTATGCATTACGGTTTTCCTGGAGATTTGTTCGTTTTTTCGTGTAAATTCTACAAGAAACAAAACTGTTGAACTGCTTTGGTCGACCTTTTCTCATCTGGCTTTGCACGAAAAGTCCATCTTGTAAATGTAAGTGTATTTGCCAATTCGATTTCTTCTACTCTGTCAGCCAAAGTGGAATAAAAAGAAAATAGCTATTAATCTGTGTAGCCGTGGTACACTTCAGAGTATTTTATTTATTATTTCGTTGTTTGTTCCACTGGTGAACATCACATCCCACATTATCAAAGTTAGATATAGGGGTCCAAGCATCAAAGTCAACTCAGTCCGAATGTATTTGATTACACACACACACACACACACACACACAAAAACAAAACTATAATTTCGATATTTAAAAGTTGCGTTATGTCAACTGGACTTCTTCATGTCATCTGGTTGGATCGAAACATTTCACTTCTCAACCAAGCAGCTTCTTCAGTCTGAGGGAAGTTGAGGGGTTTTTCACAAAAATGTATGCTCCAGGTTCAAGGATCCGATCCTCACTGGAAAGCCTCATTAAGCGATCAAAGGGAGGTGAGAGTGTGGAGGGAGGTGTCAGTAGTAAAATGGGTGTAAATGAAGGGGTCCTTAGGAATGGCTTTTCTGGTGGATTCATGAAGAGGTCTTGATTTTCTTCCCGGATGGATGAAAGGGCAGCATGAAAATTACGAGGCACAGCTCCACTTCTGTTAAGAGAAGGATTTCCACCTGGACATACTTTAGATGGCTTCTTTCACCCCTCTCTCAACCCATGCGTCCTCTCTGTGCACCTTTTGATCCTTAAAAGTGTGTCCTTCGTCCTTGAGATGTCCTGAGATGTTGCTTCTTCTGTGTTGGCACGTAATTCAGATAGAAACTTAAGCTACTATTATAGACTCTTTAATATAGAATGTATTCATGCTAGTATGCTAATAGAATCAAATACTTTGCCATTAACTGACCATCACTACAATAATCTTTGTGCATGCAGGTTACGCAGGTGTTTGGGGTTAATCGTGGTACACGCTGTACTTTATGTTGTTAGGAAGGATGAACTGGAGTTAAATCAATCACGGGTCTTGGCTTACATCATACTCATCGTGTCTGTGAGAGGAGACAGACGCTGGACCGCAGGACCTGTGGGAATGCATTGTAGGGCCAGATGAACACACAATGGGCCAGACGTCCACACAAATGAGAAAAAAATCATTCATGTGTAGGACAAACGTTTTCCCATGTGATGTATGATATTAGGCAGCAAGTAGCGTTTATTAGCTTGTTTTTCATTGGTAGAGACTTTTCATTTCCTTACCATAAACAATACGTGTACTTTATTTTTTAAATATATATAATATATGGACAAAGGTATTTGGACACCTAAATTTTTCCAGCCTTATGTGCTTTATCCCCAATCTGTTTCCATAAATTTAGAGGCACACAATTGTATGTGTATGGGTGCTTAAGCATGGAATTTTCCCTTCACTTGAACTAGGAGACCTCAATCTATTGGAACTTCTTCTGAGCAGAGTAAAGGTTTTTATAGCAGCAAATGTTAGATGTGGAATGGGATGTTCACAAAGCACAAACGAATCTTATCAGGTGTCCACAAACTTTTGTCGATAAATCTTTTCTGCATCTTGTATCATCAGGATCACTCAGCAAAGTCGCCTAAGTAGCTTTAACAGTTCAAAACCAGCAATGAATAATAATATTTGAAGTTATTCATCCTGGGATTTGCCCAATTGTGAGAATTGTAACTTTAAAAAAAAAAAAACACTAGGTGGCGCTGCTGTCTTTATAAGTATGCAGTGTGGAGGTGTTCCAGCAGGAGGAGCTCACCTTCCACAGCAAGTCTGGCCTGGAATCTTCAGGACGTTTAGTTTTTGTCCTCCAGCTCGCCCTCTTCTTCCTCCTGTGTATGCTAATCCCGCCTCTGTCTCTGCCTCGTCCTCTTCCTCCATCAACTCCTCAGCTTCCTGTAGACGAAGGAAGTATTATCGAATTGATACAAATCAGAAAATCTGTATATGTTTTTTATTGAATTTTAAAGACGAGTCGTAGTTAAACTCTGTCTTTTGTCTGCCACATTTCTGCCTCAACGTTCATGTAACAATAAGTAAATATAACAATCCTCATCTCACTCTCTATGTTAAATCTCTAGTCTCAGTCTCTCTCTCTCTCTCTTTCTCTCTCTCTCTCTCTCTCTCTCTCTCACACACACACTGATGTAGCTGCCTGATTCATCCCTCTGGATCTAGTTCTTTTCAAATGGAGACCACTCTTTGCAGATGATATTGGTTCCACACATACAGCCTAACGTTCCATGAAGTTCCTGAGCAACTCAAGAACTTTGAGGATGTTTTTGAATTGTAATTAATATCAACCACGGCTCAGGACAGCAATTTGTATGAAAAGTTCTGCGCCTTAGCGCCCATCACTGAGCAGTACACCACGAAATGATAAAACTATAATGACTGGAGATTCAATGCAACCCAGATGAGAATGGGTTTTCTTTTGAGTCTGGTTCCTCTCAAGTTTTCTTCCTCATGAAGTCTCAGGGAGGTTTTTCTTACCATTGTTGCCACCGGCTCACTCATTATGGATAAACCTATAAGGAATTAACGTATAAACTTATACGTTCCTACATAATCTCATCTTTCTAAAGCTGCTTTGGGACAATGTCCATTGCTAAAAACAGTATTTGTGTAAATGTACTTCATTACTGTACTTGGCTACTTTCTAGTTTTACTGAGTATCAAACAAATGAATGACTTTTACTCTCTAATCAACTACATTTATGATTTAACATATGTACTTTTTACTCCACTATATCTTAATTGACCATGATCTTTAACAATAAATTTTACACGGCTGCTTTATCTGCGATTTGTTTTTTTGCGTCAAATAAAGCTTGATATCTTACGGTTCTTTTACTTGGACACGATACTGTAATTTTGAAAGATTGCTTTACTACAGTACATTGTCCTTTTTTTTTGTTTTTTGATAGTTTTTTGTTTGATCTTTGTTTCATTCTGGCAAGTTAAAAAGGCTGTTGTGTTGATCTTGTGTTGAGGTGGACAATTTGATTTGTATTTTAGAAAATAAAACCTCACAAATCAACAGGTTTTGGCTTTTCACTAGCACGTGTCTTGGTGCCGAGGACTAGTGCATCTTTGAGCTTACGTTCAATACGAGTCAAATACTCAGGTACTGTTCAAATCAGATAGACTTCGATATACTTTATTGATGGAAATTATTGCGTTACAGCAGCAGCTTACACAAACAGTAGCAGGGGAGCAGGAAAAAAAACAGAATGTAATTAAACAATTGTAACATATAAATAACTATGTAAAAATAAAAAAATCTGAGGTAAAAAGTGGTCAAAAGAAAAAAAAAAAGCACAAACAAAGGTGCCGCTGTAACAGGCTGCTGCTTTTACTGCACCATGGCACCAGATACTCTTAGACTTTCATATTGAAATTGGTGACATGTGTATGTATTAATTTTTGCAGTAAGGTATCAATACTTTTACACAAGTATAATTTTTTATATATTTTTTTCGGTAAAATGTGCTCTACGAGTAAAGTTGAATTGTTTTGAACTGATCTGAACTGATCTGAAGGTCAAAATACAAACTTTTAAGAAAAAAAATCTATCAATCAACTCTCATAGTGCCATGTGTGTTTGGTACAGTATATGTAAACTATTGCTGTGTTGACCTTTAGCTTCAGCTCCCTGACCTTAGCACAGTAAAATGTTTTAATAAGCAGGAGTAAACAAATAACTGTTTAAAATGAGGCAAAAATGTTTGCCAACAGTCCATATTTATCTGAGCTAGCATCAATCCTATGAGCTAGCATAAACAGAGTTTAAACAAATAAAACGTAGGTTGGTTTTTTCACTAAAAAAAAGATTAGAGAGGGGAAAATAAACAATTCCTTCATCCTTATATACACATACATTTTTCTACTTATTAATTTCAGAAATTTAATTATAAAAATAATGAATACATTGAAAAAAAAAACATGGTCTAAACTTAAATATGCTAAAAAAAATCTGCAGGAAACTTTTCCGATCCTGAGAGGATTTTTTTTTTCTTTTTTCGTTCTGATCACTTCCTCTTTACCTTCTCAGCTTTCTTGTTCTTCTTGTCATCCTCGGTTTTCTTTTTGCTCTCGGGCATCAAGTCATCGAGCCAGCTCAGTTCTCGCTTTGTGAAACAGAAATCCAGCAGCTTGCGCACAAACACCAACGCCAACACCTGGGATATGGAGCAGAAAGCATTCATTAACAATATTAGACCACAAACTCCAGAGTTCATACACCATGAAATCATTCATTATAGAAACCAGCATGTTATACATCTGCAGTGAACTGAATTTGGAGGATTTCCTTACAAAATGTCATATTTATTGAAATTTTATTTAGATTTAGTTCTCACTCTCCAGTGTTCTGTATTGTTTAAAGACTATAATCACACTCTTGATGTCAAACAAATAAGGATGGGTTCCTCTTTTGAGTCTGCTTCCTCTCAAGGTTTCTTCCTCATAACAGCTAAGAGAGTTTTTCCTGCCACAGTTGCCATGGCTGCTCATCAGGGATAAATACACACCATTCACCTTAACTCTTAAAATTCTGTAAAGTCGCTTTGAGACAATGTCCATTGTGAAAAGCGCTATAGAAATAAACTTGACTTATCTTTCAATCACAGTAATTTACAGAAAAGCCTCAGATATTTTCTTTCTAATGAACCTTTATGCTTACTTAAGGACATTCACTTTGTAAGCTAATTCTCTAATGTTTTTTGAGCCAAGTTTACTGCTCTTCTGCACAGAAAAATGGGCCAGCTCTACTTTGAGCTTTGTGTGAAGGGTTACAGGTACACACCACAAAGTTATGACATTTATAGCTCCATGTCATGACTCCACCATCCATTGTGTGCACGGAAGTTGATGGAGTCTGAAGTCACACTGAAAATGGGAATTTCTATTATATATGTGGGTCTTCCTCAAAGTGTTACCACAAAATTATAATTTGAGCATCTCATTCCACATTTAGTCCCCATTTACTGTTATAATACCATCCACTCTTCTGAAAAGATGTTCCACTAGATTTTAGAGTGTGCTTGTGGAGATTCATTCAGCTCAAGGGTGTAAGTAAAGTCAGGCCAGTGATAAAGGTGAGGTGAGAAGCCCTAGGGTGCAGTCAGCGTTCACTTTATTGGTGAATAAACCAATATAGGGCATATCCTTATGGAGCTGGCTTTGTGCACAGGGGCATTGTCATGCTGGAACAGGTTTGGTCTTGTAGTTTAACAGGGAAAATTTCATGCTACCGCATTCAAATACGTCCTATACTATTGTGCGCTTTCTACTTTGTGGTAAGAACCATGTATGGCTGGATAAGTCAGGTGCCCAATTGTCTGTATAGTGTATTTTTTCACAGACATATAGATGAGTCTTAAAACAATGAACAATCTTGCAGACAATCGTTTAGCAAATTCGCTAGACAGTCTACCAGCACAATATTAGTGAATAATACACCTGTCTTTTTTGGATGTTCTCTGTATAATCTGTATTAATTTTTCTTATGTTCAGTGCACACTGAGATAAGAAGAGCAATACGCCTTGCTGATACCATCATAGGGAAGACGACGCGGGCAGCCGAAGCTTTGATAACCCACAGCAGAACCAGACACGTGAGCTGCACCAACGTGAAGACGTGAACCTTCCACAGCGGTACGTAGCGCAGATAAATCAGATCGGGCTGGTGCTTGGCCGGCATACCAAACAACTTTATCCTGTCAAAGAACTGAGAGAAAAACAGAGTTCAGAGAGACCTTCATGATCACTGCATTCTTTAATAATAGAAGTTGTATGTACAGTATGGATTCTCAGGGGTGTGGTGGGTTCGGTTTGGCTACTGATTCTATCCTATAATTGACTCCTTTTTCAATAGCAACATGGTGTTTGTTTCTTTAAAACCACAACAATTTGTTTTCGAATACGATTATTTATTCACAGTTGTACTGATTATGAAGTGAATAACAAACCAAGCAACATGGAAAAAGAGGACAGAGAGCTCACTAGTCAATGCTCGCAAACCGCATCTGTAGCAAACTGCACAAGATCAAATGTACTCTAAGCAGCTTTTTTTTTTAGGGCAGGACGCCACTTAAGGACAAGTGTAAAATGCACGGCCTGCTACTGCTTCTGACCAATCAGAATTAAGCATTTAAAAGAACAGCAGCATAATAAATAATAAAGTACTGTAGAATTTATTTCATGACAAGGTAAAGTCTGTGATGTTAGGAGGCCATGTTTATCCAAACCCCACCCCATTTCAGCTTCACTTTATTTTTTTGGCAGGATGGAGGGGGCGTGGCTAATATTTGCATTACAAAAATGTATTAAAGCCTCTATATGTACTCTATTTGGTTCCCAGCAATATTACGGGTAGTGATTTTTCAGGTGAGTTTGAAATACTTTTTGTAATTGTTTGAAGTGTAATTTTAAATTTTTACCTGTATGCCTTTAAGAGAGGACACGCCCATATAGAGAAAGACTCCATACAACACCGGCATGGGAATGAACTGGATAAAAAAACACACCGATAATTCTATTAATACAAATATCCTCAATGCAATAATACGTGTTTCATCAGTATTAAAACCTTGAGGTGCTTTCCGACATGCATCGCGATTTCTGACCTTCAATACGGAAGTCATGAAGACGGAGCAGCCCATGAGCGTGAAGATGAGAACGCCGGTAAGCCTTTGCTCCCTGATGCCCAGGAACTTGGGCTGTTCCCCTGGTGCTGAGCAGTGGGACTCCTGCTTCAGGCTGTTCACATGCGAGATGGAGAGGACGGTGGCGGCCACAAACCACGGCAGCCCCATCACTGAACACACGCCCAACATCACGGCCACCAATAGCAGGTCGAGATGATAACCACAGCCTTTCTGTGTGGAGATGCAGTGGTAAGCAGTGTAAGAAAAAAATGAGGGTCGAGGTCTGTGTAAATAATGATGTGTGGTCAGATACCTTGAGTTTGTGCTCCTTGCGGTTGATAATGACAGCAGTGATTTGCTGGTCCATGAAGATGAGGATGGTGCAGAGAAGTGCAGGAACCACTGATACCAGAACCATCCACCAGGGATTTGGACCAAGTGGAGAGATCAGCCAGCCACGGTGCTTTGAGGTGGGCTACACACACACACACACACACACACACACACACACACACACTATTTTAATTTCTTAGCAGCACGAATAACCCTGGAGAAAATATAGAATTTGTGAGAATATGATAAAAAATATTTCAAGCCAGAGCCTAATTAAACATATCACATATGATAACAAGCCAAATTATTTACACTGCCATAGCTAATACAACAATGCTAACATGCTAACAATAATACAGTCCTATAGAACTTATATAGAGCATATCAAAGACATGTGATGTCCTCATAAACCACTATGAGCTGGATTTTCTGTGTTTAATACGTTACAACTTGTGCAGTGTGGTTAAAAGTCCCTTGCTAATGCTAACTGATGCTAAGATAAGACCAGTGTATGACAGCAGCTTGAATATTTTACAGTTGGTAGGAATAGACGCAGAAACACACCCAAGACATTGGCAGAGATTATTTCACTTTATTTTAGGAAAATCTGTGTTAAACAAATATTCATTCATTAATTAATTAAAAAATAACCAACATGAAAACTACTACTACTGCTTCTGAGAAAAAAGGAAAGAGAGGAGAAGAAGAAAAACAGGAGGAGGAAGAAGAAAAGTTACAGAAGAAGATGAAGACGAGGCAGAGTAAGAAATAGAGGAAATAAAGAAGTGGGAGAACAAAAAGAAAGTAGAGTAGAAAAAAAAGAGGAAAAAGGAGCAAGAGTAGGGAAGAAGAAGAAAGAGAAGGAAAGAATAGGAAAAAAGAAAAAAGAACAAGAGAAGGGAAGAAAAAGATGAACATGAAGAAGAAAAAAAGTAGAATATGAAAAAGAAAAAAAAGGAAGAAGAAAATTAAGATTATGATGAGGAAGAGGATGATAATGAGGAGAAAGCGAAGAGGAGGAAGAAGAAGATATTAGGAGAAGAAAAGAAGAATAGGAAAAGGAAGAAGTGCAGCATGGTATCTTTAATAAAAATAGTACAGCAAACAATTATGTCAATGCCATATACGTGTGTGTGTGTGTGTGTGTGTGTGTGTGTGTGTGTGTGTGTGTGTGTGTGTGTGTGTGTGTGTGTGTGTGTGTGTGTGTTACCTCAAAGCGATCAGGAACATTGAGTTTAGGAGATGGAATCCCAACCAAATAATCCACCAGCACCATCACCATTATAGTCAGAAACACTGCGAAATCGCTGATAGTGGAGCGTACCTACACACCACACACACACACACACACACACACACACACACACACACACACAATATATATATATATATATATATATATATATATATATATATATATATATATATATATATATATATATATATATATATTATATATATATCCACTGAGCATCTGTATTAATTGTGTGTGTGTGTGTGTGTGTGTGTGTGGTCACCTTGGTAGGGAAGTATCTTTCTGTTTTGAATTGCTTGAGCATGGAGGAGAGGAAGAAGGTGGTGAAAAATAGTATGATGGACCAGAAAAACACATCAGGGATGAAGGGCCCATGGTGTCCACAAGCAGGACCTACAAACTCACCATGCAGGAGCTTACACGTCTAAACACACACACACACACACACACACACACACACACACACACACATATGATATAGTTAGTTTCAAGTCACTGACAATGTTTAGAAAAAGGAAAATAATAGGAAAAAGAGCAAGAAAATGGAAAGAAAAGAAGAGAAAGAAAGTAGAATGAGGAGAACAAGAACAAGAAGAAGAGAAAGAAGAAGGAGAAGAAAAAGAGCAAGAGAAGGAAAAAAAAGAAAAAGAAGAAAGCAGAAAAGAAAGAAGAAAGAATAGTTCAAGTAGAAGATTTTGAAGAAGAAGAAAAAGAGCAGGAGAGGGAAAAGAAAAAGAAACAAAGAACAAGAACAAGAAGATAGGAAGAAGTGAAAGTTAAAAGAAAAATAAAGAAGAAGAAGATGACAGGAAGAAGTAGAAGGAGATGAGGAGGAGGAAGAAGTGGAAAAAGAAGAAGAAGAAGAATAGGAAGAAGAAGAGGAAAAAAGTGCAAAAGACAGTGAAGGGAGAAGAAGAGAAGAGAAAAAAGAATGTAGAATGTGGCAGCTTGGTAATGCTGAGGCTCGCATCCCCATCCCTCAGTGGTCCCATCAAATGTGGACTGAAGTTTCTAACCTGCCAGAACTGAACTGAACTGTACTGTATCTTCAGAACATCTCCACCTCATGTCATGACTACACAAAGGCTGGGTTTTTTTCTAATTTGCTCTGGATGATGGAACTGTACATATGTGTGTGAGTGTGAGGAAGACGAGTGGAGGTTTATACGGACCGACACACTGAGCTGATCCCATGGTATTGATTCTGCAGTTTGTCCCGTCGAGTTCCAGACCTGCAGCGTCTGGTTGGATATTTGACTGGGAGCCGAGCACTGACAGCTACAGAGAAAAGAGCGGGACAGAATGAAACACTGAATACTTCTCTACATCCACTCATCTGTACAGTATAGTGAAGCTAATATGTGCATGGTGTACCTCGACAGTGTGAGGTTATCCAGGTCAGTGTGTGTGTTAATGGGATAGGTCTCGCAGAGATGCACCAGTTTCTCCAGAGCCTCGTAGATAAAGATGATGCAGATGAGGGCGGCGAACGCTTCCTCCGTGAAGCGTGTGATGTAGCACACCAGCGAACTCGCGTCTGTCGCCACCAGGACGATACAGAGGAACGCCGTCCACAGCCCGATACAGGCACGTAGGGATAGGTAGGACATCCCATAATCCCTATGACAACCATGAAGAGGTTTGTGATAAGTTAGTAGGTTTTATCATCTCAGACACTCTACAACCTTTATTTTGGCCCCCCGTAGATGCCCTCAAGGTTCCTGTGCAAATTTTGATGTCAATTATTCAGCATTCATAAAAATGATGCAATGCGATAAGATTCACCACTATAACGATGCAGTGAGATCCGAACACAACGCGATTCAATGGAAAAAATATAATGCTCTTTTGCAGAAAGTTTGCTTATTTCTTTGGTTCAGACTGACAGCAAATCATTAATTTACTCAAGTTGTGTTTCATTGACCGTTTTAATGTCAGACAATATTTTTATGGACCGGCCTTTAATGTGTGGCGGATAAATACAACAAAATAAAAAGATATGACCATAAAAACTGGTATTTTCTAAATATAATAATAAACGTGAATCCACTGTGTTGTTGTTTGTTCATTTTGCTCGCTTGGGGGTTTTAATTTAGCGGTAATGTATTATGTGTTAGCGGCCGGAGCAGCCCCTTTAAGAAGGTAGTGGATGGAGGTAAGACGTGTGAACGAGGCATCATGACATGCATCAAGAGTGAGTCATAGACAGATGTGGAGGAGAGAATCCAGTAAATATCCAAAATAAAATGGAAATAATGTGAGTTATGTATTCTTTCTGTGCGGCCCGGTAACAATTGACCCAGGGGTCAATTGCACTGTTCTATGTGTATACAGTATATGTGGAAATAGTATAAGTGATACTAAGACTCCAAGGACCACCAGGGGGAGCCATGATTTATTCATTCAGTTGATGAGGGCTTCTTTGTGAGATATATATATATATAGATTAAGGATTTCAGATACATTATATTATGCATCACTGAAATACATTGCTATAGTGTATAGCAGGGGTACAGATCAGACACAGCCCTTGACTTACTCGCAGAACTTGAAGAGGATTTTCTCAAACACAAGCACAGGCCCTGTGCTTCCCAGAATGGTCAGAGGCTGACCGGCAAACAGAGAGAACACCACGCCTGTCAGAGACGCTCCAAACAACGACTCGATAGCACTCTGAGAAAAAGAGAAAGACAGAAGGCAACACACACACAAACACACACAGAGATGAGAATATGCTGAGGGTGAGCAGGTCCTGTTTTTCCAGGCATGCACCCAAGTTGTCAGAGCTCATATGTCACCTTTACAAACGTGGCTTGGAAACTGGTATACAATCACACACACACACATTAGCAATTCTTGTGTATCGACGTGTGTGGGATACACTCACTATGTTATTCTTGGTGGCCTCCCCTAGCAGTCCTCCAAAGGTTATAACAGGAGACATGCAGGCGCAGTAGAGGAACAGCACTGAAGCTACACACTGCAAACTGAAGCCGTCCAACAGATCGCTTAAGTAAAAAGGAGCTTTACGCTTTACATCACACACCAGTCCACCAAAGAATCTATACAAACAAACAACAAACAGAGATAATGTTCTACACCGTTCTACAATACGGCTCGCTCCCACATTTGGAACGACCCTCTGAACAATGCCAGAGACATATTTTGAAAAATTTAATTTTAAATATATGTTTTACTAATATCATATCTGTGTTTGATAACAAAGGGTGGCTTTTCAACAAAATTTTTCCTTAGTTAAGGTCAAGGCACCAATAGTTGATTGCTGAAACTATCGGCTAGCAGCAAAAATCTAGTTTCCAATTCCGGCCTGTTGTCATTACGAGAGCGGCCTCTAGAGGTGACTTACTGACATAATGTGCTGTTTGTTTTTACACGTGAGATGGAGAGAGCGATAATTTGCATTTATTACGATCCAACCTAGCTATCGGTATCAGTAAAATCCACTATCAGTTGAACGAGTTATAAACGTAGCCTAATTATTTGTTCGATTCACCCACCAACCATATGCATGAGTAAATGTTTTGATTTTAACAGCAATGAATATTAAAAAAAATTTAATTTTGAAATAAAAATGGTCTTTTACTAGGTTCTTTATCTCTTGAAAAGTATTGCTCATTTGTCTGCATGGTTCCTAACCAAATAATAAACGAATCCCCTATCAGGAAGCAAAATAAATACATTTAAAATCATAATAAAATCTTCACACTAATACTGGTAGTCACTCTGGCCCGACCCGGCCCCATATTAATAAAAGGAAAAATTATGTGTCCCTCACAGTATTAAGTTTGGGACCCCTGATCTACACTTTGACCTTGCGAACACATTTTCTTTTTCGAGCTAGCCGTGAACCTTAAAAAACTGAAGTAATATATACTTTATTGCAGAAATATCACAAGCGCTCGCTTTTTTTTACAGCATTAGCACAGTATCACGAGTTGTGATTTAGCATTACAGCCGCCATTTAAAAAGTCTGGCTTTTATCAAACTTGTACTTGTACAGCATGAATATTTCTAAAAGGCCACAGAGAGCCGTCACTGCACAGGCGCTAAAAAAGGTTCCAACTTGTTTAATTAGCATTGTCGAACTGAAGGTTTGGTTATTATTAGTTCAGAGCTGAGGGAACTGCTCTTCACACACACACACACACACACACACACACACACACACACACACACAGAGTACTCTTTCTCCATTTATGTAAACCCTCTCTTGAAATCTTTTGCTCTCTAGCTAATTAACACAATGCCTACCACTAAAGCTAACCTTCTGTAATATAGTTAGCATATATTATTTTATTTATTTTTTATAAAATCTGCTTTTTTTAATGATGGTGAAGATGTGGGATGATATCCAATTAAGACAGTAGGACATTTAGTCCTTGTTGGTCTTTGCAAAGGCTTACAAACATGCAGCACACACACAGAGTTATTAGTGAAACCTTTATGCTAATCCTTAAGTAGTATACAGTGTATGTACTATGTGTTTAATAGTATTGGGTGCTTTCAGGAGGCTACAAACTCAGCAGTATATAATGTGTGTGTGTGTGTGTGTGTGTGTGTGTGTGTGTGTGTGTGTGTGTGTGTGTGTGTGTGTGTGTGTGTGTGCGCGCATGCCCAATCTCGCTCTGGCAGGCGTTCCGATTGTAAGGCGAATAGGAATAAAAAGGCTTATGGAGAGCTTTCGCCGGTGCTCAGTGGTGTAGGAGATGAAAGGAATTCATCCACTGACATTTTCCATCAAGTTATCTAACACTTTTACAAAGAAAGGACGGAAGCAAAAAAGAGGACGAGCTGACGCCTCTGTAAACTTTCCGTCGTTCATTACGCATGAAAATTAAATGTGGGTGTGCATTCCAGCAAAGTAACATGCTGAACTTTTGACTCAGACTTCAGCGAACATTTTTCAAACTGGTTCGAATAAAAAAAGATTTGAATTCCCTCATGTAGTTGAAGGTAACATGGTAGCTAACAAAAATGACAGAATGTTCTAGAAAGAAAGAAAGAAAGAAAGAAAGAAAGAAAGAAAGAAAGAAAGAAAGAAAAAAGCTTCATTCTAGTTACATGTACTTTACTATGAAATACTTGTTTACCAGCGATGTTAGGAAGCTGGGGTCAGAGTGCAAGGTCAGCCATGATACAGCACCCCTGGAGCACAGAGGTGGTGGCTTGGCCATACCAGGGCTTGAACCCTGATCTGATCAGTAACCCATGAGCCTAAACCTGTTAGCCTTCGTCACAGCTTTTGGGACACATAGCTGAAAATGTTACACGTTTTTCATTGAAAAAACCTGGATCTAAAATCAATGCTTGAGCCTTAGACCTTTAGAATGATATATAGTTAGTCATGGTTACTCTTGTCCCTTTTTATTTTATCTATTGCTAAACATTAACGCCTCCGAAAAATGAGATACGTTGCCACGTTGGTGCAATGATGAGCTACTACCTTCCCCACTATATAGAACTAGAACTATATAGAACTATATAGTGTTCTAACCATGGTGTCTGGGTGTGCTTTTATCCTCACATTGTAGCCAGCAGTATGGGAAGTGCCCAGGTGTGTGTGTGTGTGTGTGTGTGTGTGTGTGTGTGTGTGTGTGTGTGTGTGTGTGTGTGTGTGTGTGTGTGTGTGTCTGTGTGTGGGTGTGGTTGTGTGTGTGTGTTTACCTCCCTGTTCTCTGGAGCTCAGGGCCAGGTTGGTGTTCTTCCTCCTGGCTTGGCTCTGTAGGAGTCACAGTGCCGTTTAGTTGAGTTGGCCTCTTTCTCTTCATCTAGAGCAGAATAATTGATTAGCACACCCAGCCACCCACCCACACACAACCAGCCACCCACACCCACACACTACCAGACACCCAGACACCCACCCACACACACTCCCAGCTAGCCACCCACCCACTCCTACACACACACGTTTATCAATATTTATTATCAGTTATAAAATGACTAACTGCAGCCCATCTGCTGATACAGTGTGCAGTATGTTCCCTCAGTCTGTATCAATTCTGCTTCATTTACTTTAAACAATGGACACAGAAACAAACTGGTGTTAGTCAGCTAGCACTGATATGGCTATGCTAGTCACGTAAGATAAAGAGTTTCAGGGGGATTTAACCAAATAGAACAAATCTTTTATACATTTTAAGATTATTCATCCCTGTTTAAAAGGAACCACCAGTCCTCAGGACCTGCCTGTGCCTTCCTGATGCCCTACTTCTGGATGTAGGTCTCATAAATTGGAAAACATTTGCTGCTGCTAAGGATTGCTTCTCATGAACATATTAAAGATTCATGAGATTCCATCTGGATCTAGCACTTGGAAATCATGAAGATGGACTGTAATTTTTATAAACAGTCCACTACAACAACAAAGGGCTGCAATCGCCTTGAACTTCCATCAGTGAACAGGACATTCAGTGACTCCCAAATGAGGACCGATTCCCTTTTGAGTGTTGTTCCTCTAAAGGTTTCGTTATTGTGAATTCTTAGGCAATTTTTCTTTTTACACCATCAAAAATGAAACTTTTTTTTATTTGAATATCACGTTTAACAATGGATATTGTCTCAGCTTTACAGAAATAAAGTGTTGATAAAATTGTGATAAATTTGTTCCTTATAATTATAGGTTTGTCCATAATGAGTGAGCCAGTGGCGAATGTGGCAAGGAAAAACTCCCTGAGATGGCATGAGGAAGAAACCTTGAGAGAAACCAGACTCAAAAGGGAACCCATCTTTATCTGAGTTTAATGCCCATTACTAATGGCTCAGTTGTTAACAATAAACATTTATTTCTGTAAGGCTTCTTTGTGAATATGTCCATCAGTAAAGTGCTTTAGAAATAAAATTTCATCAAATTGACTTGAACCAGAAAATCTGGCTAATGTTGTGAGGAGATCATATTGATTTGAGTTTTTCTCAGTAAAGCCATGACTAATATACTAGCTTTTTTGGGGGGGTTCGTTTTGGTTAGAACTAGCTAGATATTTTTTGGTTTGAAATAGTAATGGTAATTAGATCAAATCTCATTGCCCCTTTAGTCTCTGATATTGAAAATTACTTTTAATTAAACTATTAAAGACATAGTCATCAGAATATTAGCTTGCAATAGCCTCAAAAGTGTTTTCCTTTTTTGGTTTTTGTCTGTTGTAGTATTTCTAGACGTGGTCTCTGGAAACATGTTTTCTTAAAGAGGGAATATGGGACATTCCTGAGAGGAATTTTTCCTCAGGAAACAATGTTTGTGTCTTGCTAGCTGGTGCTAGCAATGTAACCAGCTATGTAGCTAAGTTAGTCCTTAGGCTTGATTAAAACTTTTTACTTCTTTTATTAATGCTAACATTCCACATTTATAAGCTTCTCTTAACAAATCTAGCATTGTATTTAGTGAATTTAAAGCTCAGTTAGATGAACAGCTAAACAAATTCCTTTCCTTGAATCCTGTGTGCTTTATTACTGAAGTAATCTTTATATGCCTTCAGTGTGACCCCTTTGATAAATTACAGTATATAAGTCTTGCAGGACTAGCATGTGTACATCGTGTAGTGTACTAGCTGTAGAGTTGTAAAAAGTGTCGCATTAATCGTCGTGGACGTGGTTAAAGCCAGAGTCAGCTTGGTAAAACTAAACCATGACCTCTGACCTGTGATGGGACGTTCTTAGGAGGATCGATGCGGATGGTGGGGTCCCATTCTCCTGGAGGAAGAACAGTCACCTGGTCTAAAAACTCATCGATGCCAGAGAGGAGATCGGATCTGTCGCGGGCTTTATATGCCACATCATGGAATATCTTGGGTGAAGGAAACATGTATACAAAAATTAGTGATTACTGAACAACACTTACATTGAATGTTTACTTCTGGATGACCTAAAAATCTAGCAAATCTAAAATGTAAAGTATTTTTTGTCATTAACCACTAAATCCAAATCTGATTTGAGTGTAGAATGGTGACTTCAACATTGAGGAGAAACCTTAACTTTGCAGTTTCGTTTATGATTATTCTCTATGTTGACTTCCCAGATGCAGTTTCATTTACATTTATTCACTAGAATTCTTGGGTTCATTATTTTGCACCATTTTTTCATTACATACACTGGTAATGTTTACCTATATATAGCACTGAGTAACAAATTCAAGTAAAGTACACAGAAATCACCCCAATATGCCTTTTTATTGTAGAGCCTGTGGTATATAATATTTGTCTAAAATACTTATTGCAACAAAGTGTTGAAAAATTTGACAAGCAGGGAAAGTGCACAGGAAAAGTGCAAACAAAACATTCCTTTTTATCATTAAGAAATATTTTATATATATTCTTCTTCTTCTCTTTCTTCTTCTTCTTCTTTTGGCTTCTCCCATTAGGGGTCGCCAGAACGGATCATCTGTCTCCATACCCCCCTGTCCTCTACATCTGCCTCTTACAAACCATCCACCTGCATGTCTTCCCTCACCACATCCATAAACCTCCTCTTTGGTCTTCCTCTTTACCTCCTTCCTGGTGGCTCCATCCTCAGCAGTCTCCTACCGATATACCACATGTCTAAACCATTATTTATATATATATATATATATATATATATATATATATATATATATATATATATATATATATATATATATATATATATATTAGTTAGTTAGTTAGTTAGTTAGTTAGTAAGTTAGTTTTTCCAATCCCATCAGGCATTGGAGGAGAAGACTCAGATGGGGACATAACAACATGGTAGAGGGGATATGAGACCATTCCTCCGAGTCTCCCCAAATCCTTTTTTATTTATTTTGGAGACAAGGTGAGGGAGGCTAGATTGAGATGGTTTGGACATGTGCAGAGGAGGGACATGGGTTATATCGGTAGGAGAATGCTGAGGATGGAGCCACCAGGAAGGAGGAAAAGAGGAAGACCAAGGAGGATGTTCATGGATGTGGTGAGGGAAGACATGCAGGTAGTCGGGGTGAAAGAGACAGATGTAGAGGACAGGGTTGTATGGAGACGGATGATCTGCTGTGGCGACCACTAATAGGAGAAGCCGAAAGAAGAAGAAGAAAAAGAAAAAGAAGAAGAAGAAGATTCCGACTAATGTTATTAATATGGCACGAATATCAACATATGCTTAAAATTATTAAATTAAAAACTCTTAATACCATATTTTAACTCTCCCTGAGACTAAACACACCTTGGCTTTATACACACATCCCAAAGCATGTCCAGACTCTCTACCAGTTTCCTTCCTGATTCAAGCCAGACTCTAAAACATGTACATCAATATATTTTCATGCTGTTGATACTTTTCTTTTCTTTCTTTTTTTACTGGTTTCGAACATTAATTCCGTAAAACATCCCTATTTAACACTTGTACACTCTCTAGCTACAATCCATCTCTGACCTCTGAAGCTTTTTAAATGTGATGGCTGCATGTATACCCATGATTGTTCTCTAAATTGTATTTGGACAACATTCAGAAATAAAATCACCTATAAACTTGGGATTCACCCTCCCACACACTCCATTTCCAAAAATTATGCAAATCAGAGTTATGTGTTTATTGTGCACATCTGGGTCGTAGTTATATTATTATTGAACATTGATTTCATTTGAGGATGGGCACAGGAATCGTGCTTCTGTAATCTACTCTGTATAAGTAAGTTATTGCCCAATAGAGTGTTCTTACCTCATCTGTCATTAGAGTGGCCATGGAGCGTCCAATCTCGTGGTACTGGGGACCTTTTCCATATGGCCCTAGTAATAGAAACAGGAACCTGATCCACACACACACACACACACACACACACACACACACACACACACACACACACACAAACACACAATCTAATGAGAATGGTTTTACTGCATTGTGGTAGAGTCTGAAGTTAAAAACATTATGCAAGAAAATTTTTATTGAATTGTAGGGTGAAGACGTCTCTGTATGTAACCCTAGTTCTCTGAGGGAACAAGACGCTGCGTATAAACGCTTTGGGAACTCGCCCGAGTGTTCACGCTCTGAATTAATGTGTGTAATCAGTCAAAAGTTGGACGCTGGCCAGGGACTCCCAGCACTGGAAGCACAGAACCCGGGATCTCTCCAAACATCTAAAGCATGTAGGCATTGTCTCATGGCCTTGATGGTGCAAAGGAGATGGTGCCCCTCCGTGAGAACCCACGGGTCCTGAGCCACAAATGACAGGGTCTCATGTACAGCAGGCCAAGTGGACTAACACTGGACGCAGCTGCCATAACAACTAGCAGTTTCTGGAACTGCATGACAGTGAGAGGCTGCCCTTCTCTGACCTTGCTGATGGCCATAAGGATGGCCACAATGCGGCAAGGCCAAATGAAAGAACCCAATATTGGTAAGCCTCAGGGACTTTCTGTGAGAATGTAGGATGGATACATGAAAGTATGCATAGTTTGGGAACTATGAAGTACCGGCTGTAGAACCCAGACTCTCGTTCGATGGAGGGACCACCTCGATGGCCTCCTTCCTTAGGAGAGTGTTTACTTTTTGTTCCATGACCAGAGCCTGCTGGCTTCCCACCAGGTTGGGAAGGATCCCGTGAAAATGTGGCAGAGGAGACCAGAACTGAATAGAGTTGCCACGCTCTACAGTGTGCAGGACCCACTGAGACACGTCTGGAAGAGCTTTCCAAGCTGCCAGAAAGTGCTCTAAGAGTATCAGTCTTTTGAGACTGACCTCCGCTGTGTTTAGAGCAGTGCCTTGAAACAACTCTAGGGGCCTCAAGGGAGGTGGCAATATCTCCTGCACCACTATAATGCTGGTTGGAGACCAAGGAGAAAGCTTGCTGGAGCTGACCTTGCCCTGAAGCACCATGGGTGGCAGGGTTAACGGACTAGGTCCCCCTGGGGTCCGGGACAAGGCGGGCACCATATACATGGAGTCGCAATGCTGTTTCTCTGTACCTCCCTATGGGAGGTGGAGGGTTGCAGTTGAGGCTGCACCCACTAAGCAGCCCCATGTAAGCGCCATGGGAGGTACTGCTGGAATGCCGCCGACTGTTTCTTTTTCTTTTTCACTTGCACCCAAAGCACTCATTGTAAATGAGCTCATCACAGATAATAATCTCGATGCACTCTGTCTCACTGAAATTTGGATTAAACCAAATGATGATATGGGTCTAAACGAGTCTAAACTGTCAGGATATGCTTATAAGCATGAGCCCCATCAGACTGGCCGTCAGAGTTTAGGATTTAGGTTTAAATTTGAAGTGCTAGTTTTTAAAGTTGTACTTTCAGACGTACATAGGAAACCCCTACTAACTCTCCATTTGGCCACCGTGTACAGACCCCCAGGGCCCTAACGTTGATTTTCTTTAAGAGTTTTCTTTCAGACCTCTTGATCAATTTTGATAAAGTGCTGCTTGTAGGAGATTTTAATATTCATGTAGATGATGCAAATCATGCACTAAAATTATCATTTGTAAACTTATTAAACTCTTTTGGGGATAAACAAAACATCACCAGACCAACTCATCATTTTAATCACACACTAGACTTAATAATATCCCAATTCTAGTAGATCCTGGAATAGCCAGTCCACTAAAGGTGTTAAAGCATTTCCACATTAAGCTCCTAAACTTTGGAATAGTCTTCCTGTCAGTGTTCGGGGCTCAGACACACTCTCCCAGTTTAAGTGCAGATTAAAGACGTATCTTTTTAGCAAAACCTACACATAACTGATCACATGCACATTATCAACTAGTGCTTGTTAATATTATGAACAGCCGCTACACAAATTCCTCCAGTCACGTCCCACCTCATGAAGATTGTGGACCTTTAAAGAAGTAGATGCCGACCCAGCAAACATCCCAAACCATCTAGAGACGTACCAGCGTCATTTGGATCCCACTTCATGTGGAGTGTGAAAAACGCTATAGAAATAAACTTGACTTCATTCACTTCACTTAAGGGGCAATTCCAGGAGAGGTATAGCTGGTAACCGTCTCTTCTACCCGTGGCATCGCCTCCTTCTCATGTTCTTTCCACCCCATGATTTGAGAATACACAGTGGAACTGGGAGTAAAGGGGCGGGCCAAAAAAAGGCTTAACCCATGACCTGGACACCTCGGTGTCAGGAAAGAAAGGGAAACCCCGACGCAAAGGTGTTGACATGGGTGTCAAAAAGCTCTTATCTAGTTTACAGAATGAAAGCACTTTCTGCTCATGAGCCGGCCAAGTTATATTGAGCTTGGCAACGGCAGGTGTTACAACCTTCATAAGGTCCTCAACTTTGGTATCACAGAGCAGCTCGAGTTCCTGAAAGGGTACAGTATCAAAACAATGTGTGATGAATGAGAAACTAAAAGAAATGTAAACAAAAAGAAATGTAAAGCAGAAATTGATTGTTTATGGTTATGACAATACAACTTTACATTTCTTATATTACCATTGTGTTTACTCGTTATATGAAATCTGCCCATGTTTAGTAAAAAAATGAATAATAAATAATAATAAAAAAATTTATATATATATATATATATATATATATATATATATATATATATATATATATATATATATATATATATATATATATTTTTTTTTTTACTATAAAATAAATAATAAAATAAAATGTTTACATATTTTTACAAATTACTTTTAATTTTAAGCGTTAAATATTGTTAAATATAACTAAAAGTGTTAAATCTATTAAAATATTGTATAAATATTAATTGTATGTAAGATTCATGTTATTTTATTATATTTATATACTTATCATTAATATATGTATTTTTATTTTTAGAAATAATAGTTTTGTTAATGTTAAAACATTTCTAATTGTTGTTTCCTGGTTGTCTGAAGGAAAATTGTCAACCGTTGCTGGGAAACTCACATCCTCCATACTTTTGGGCACTGTTTCATGTTGAACACTAACTGATTTCAGGTTAGGAATAAAGTTACCTGGTCGGCACAGGAACTTCAGTGAGTCCTGTGAGCAGTAGAGCAGGCGAGAGACGAACGAAAGCTATGATCGGTTTCTCCAGGAAATCCACTTCCCCTACCAGTACGTTCGAGGCCTCTGCCCCTGGAGGAATCTTCCTCATGAAGTTCATGTCCACCTGAGAAAGAGAGGACGTAGAAAGACAGGATGAGTTTTATTTCTTTAACTGTGTAGACTAATTTTCTTTCCTTGAGTTTGAGGACTGTTGGAGAACTAGAACAAGAGGAATCAGCACTGTATTAACTTCATTTATTGCTGTTATTAAAACGCAACCAAACAAAAAACCCTGTGACTATTATTATTATTTTAAAAAATTATGAGATTCATACATGTGGATTAATTGTGGTTTCATTATCACATAGTATACATTTTTATTATTTATTCATCACTTGAGTTCTTATATGGAGATACAGCATAGCATATATCTGACATTATAATCTTTCTTTCTTGATTTTTATATTTTTATATATTTTATACCATCATTATTGTTGTTACTGTATAATTTCTTTGGATTATATTACTTAATTACTAAGGAGGTTTTATGTTAATTTAAATGTAATCCTAATATAAATATAATAATAATTTCTGTTGGTAAAATAACTGTATGTGATTATAATTATACATCTGTATATCTTTATATATATCTCTATATTATAGCAATACTTTCTTCTTCTTCTTCTTCTTTCAGCTGCTCCCATTAGGGGTCGCCACAGCAGATCATCCGTCTCCATACCACCCTGTCCTCTACATCTGCCTCTATCACACCAACTACCTGCATGTCTTTCCTCACCACATCCATAAACCTCCTCCTTGGCCTTCCTCTTTTCCTCCTACCTGGTGGCTCCATCCTCAGCATTCTCCTACCAATATAACTCATGTCCCTCCTCTGCACATGTCCAAACCATCTCAATCTTGCCTCCCTCACCTTGTCACCAAACGTCCTTCATGCGCTGTCCCTCTAATAAACTCATTTCTAATCTTGTCCATCGTCGTCACTCCCAACGAAAACCTCAACATCTTCAGCTCTGCTACCTCCAGCTCCACCTCCTGTCTTTTACTCAATGCCACTGTCTCTAAACCATACAACATCTCAGGTCTCACCAAAGTCCTATAAACATTCCCTTTTATTCTTGCAGATACCCTACTATCACAAATCACTCCTGTCACTCTTTTCCACCCACTCCACCCTGCCTGCACTCTTTTCTTCACTTCTCTAACACACTCTCCATTACTTTGCAATGTTGACCCCAGGTACCTGAACTCCTCCACCTTCTCCACCTCTTCTCTCTGCAACCGCTCCACTCCACTGCCCTCCCTCTCATTCACACATGTACTCTGTCTTACTCCTACTGACTTTCATTCCCCTTCTCTCCAGCACATACCTCCACCTCTCCAGGCTCTTCTCAACCTGCTCCCTACTCTTACCACAAATCACAATATCATCTGCAAACATCATAGCCCAGGGAGACGCCTGTCTGACCTCGTCCGTCAACCTGTCCATCACCACTGCAAACAGGAAAGGGCTCAGGGCCGATCCTTGATGCAGTCCAACCTTCACCCTGAATCATTCTGTCTTTCCTACTGCACTCTTCACTGCTGTCACACTGTCCTCATACATGTCCTGCACCACCCTCACATACTTCTCTGACAAACCTGACTTCCTCATACAATACCACAACTCCTCTCTTGGCACTCTGTCGTACGCTTTCTCTAAATCCACAAATACACAATGCAATTCCTTCTGTCCTTCTCTATACTTCTCCATCAACATTCTCAAAGCAATTACAGCTATACTTTATCTTTATCAATCTCTATTATTATTATAAATTACAATACATAATTTAGCAAAACAGAGCAATTTACAGTACCATACTGAATAAATCATACTGTATATATGTATGTGGCAGCAGGCGTGTGGACGAGCGCCGTTTCAACAATGGACAGCAGACAGAGAGAGATAAACACAAGAGAGGCAAGAGTTAAAATTGGAATTTGGAACACCAAAAGCACAGAAAGAATCTGCACTCTTACAGTAAGACAGCTGAACTTTGATGACCGCTGGGAAAATTAAGGCATCTCACAAGGTGAAAGATGCACACATACTGCATGCAGCATCCCAATGTATCATACAGAAAGTTGTTTGTATCGCCATTTTCATCGTAAGATCGAAAGAACGCAAGCCGATCCATCGAAACAAATTTAGTTAATACAATCCTCTTGTAAATATTTTAACTTTTCATTTTCATGTATAGACATGTACACATCCAGCAATTACAGCAATTATCCAGCAATTAAAACCGTAAAGTTCTGTTTGAGGTCCTGATGATTTACGGAATTTAAAACACCATAATTACTTTTACAAATGTATTTTGTCTTGATGCTCTATCTTCACTCTGGTTTTACTAATAATAAACATACATTTGCATAAAGCATACATATTTGATAAAACATTTGCAATTAAATTGCGGTTAATCGTGATTAAATATTTCAATCAATTGACAGGCCTAATATATATATATATATATATATATATATATATATATATATATATATATATATATATATATATATATATACATACACAGGGTTTTTTTTTATTTCCTTCTATTTGCTGAACAGCTTCTGCACATTTTCACAGCCTGAGCCTGATCTATTCATTTGTTTTACATATATTTATATATTTATCTGCACTGTGTTTATTTGCACAAGGCTAATACTTGCACTTGGAAGTCCCCTTTAGAGGACTTTGGTATATTAAGCAGTGTTTACATGTTGGGATAATTCCAATGAACACACACACATACACACATACACAGCACAATCTTGTCTTCTGAAACAATAAACAGTAACCAAGAACAAAAAAACATAAGACATATCCTAAGCAAGTAGATTCAAGTCCTGGTACTGTATGAAAACAAATGTCTCGAGGACGACAGAAATATCTGACAGTTAGGAATATTTTTCTGGTCCCACAAGAAACCCTGGGGTTATTTGAGGGGGGGTTGTAGCTCTTATTTTAAAAAGAAAAAATAGCCTAAAAATGTCCTGTTTGTTTTTTTTATGTTTGAGTTTCACTATAATATGCATTAGATACTTGTAAACATGGTGTCAATGAAAGGTCCTGAAAAAGATTAAACCATTCGTGGCTGTGGCTGTGTGTGTGTGTGTGTGTGTGTGTGTGTGTGTGTGTTTCAATTTTTAAACGGGGTTTCATGATGTTACCATCCTGTAATTTCCAGAAAGTACAACTTTAAGAAACAAGGGTGATTTTTGAAAGCAGAAGCCATTTTTTATTAGCACTTGAGCACATCAAGGCTTTTCTTGGTACATTTTTCAACATGTCTGGAAGAAACACTGACATTGCTGATTATTTGGTTTCCTTTGTAGTGTCACTCAACCTTTTACACGTCTCATATAAAAGACTTTTGCTAGCTAGCTAGTCACTTAGTCACTAATTTTTTAGCTAGCTTAATCCAGTTGCTTAGCAACGGTGTTGCCACTTTAACCACGTGATTCATTAGCGGATCATGTATGTTTGCATTCCAATGTTTTGTGTGTGTTACCTTGCTAAGATCTACAGTGCTGCCTTCTTTGCTGTTGCCTAACTTGGATGATCTGTTTTCACTCAACCTGCCTGCATCCACAGAGCCAGAAAGAGAAGTCGAAGACACCACAGTACCTGAGAAAGAGATCCGACAAGAAACAGATCAAATCTACAGCACAAGCAGGTGTGCAGAACTATGTGATTTTTCTCCAAGTGGCCATATCCAGACAAGCATGCATGGTTTAGTCTCCAAAATGAGTATTTGTGCACCAGTCACTGACCCAGAATACACTCGATACAGATGCTGTCTCCTGTATAACAATACTCACTCAGCCTCATTATAAAACACTTCTGAAGAAAAGAAAACTATAGAAACCCTGAAAGAAATTCTAATACCATTACAAACAATCAACTCTTAACCATTACCCATAGCCCCATAGCCTAATCTTTTTAAAAGGGGTCTTTTAGATACCAACATAGGATTTGAAAGTTGCTAAAGGTGTTCTATCGCTCCTTAATGGTTACCACTCGAGATCCACTTAGCAGTGAAATTCTTTCTTTACATATCCCAGCTTGCTAGGAAACTGGAGTCAGAGTGCAGGGTGAGCCATGATACAGCGTTTCTAAAGCAGAAAAATGTTAAAGGCCTTGCTCAAGGACCCAGGTGTGGCCTGATCTTCTAACCTTTTGATCAGCAAACCATAGCCTTAACCACTGAGCTACCACATCCTGAAAAACATAATAAATCTTCACTTTCAATTTACACCAATCAGACATAACATTATGACCACCTGCTTGATATTGTGTTGGTCCTACCTTTGCTGCCAAAACAGTTCTGACCCATCGAGCATCAACAGCATTAACTAATTTTTACCAATTTGACCTACAAGAGCTCTTGTGATAGATACTCACTACTGCAGACCAGGAACAGCCAACAAGAGCTGCAGTTTTGGAGATTCTCTGACCCAATCATCTAGACATCACAATTTGTCTCTTGTCAAACTCAAATACTTACACTTGCCCATTTTTCCTGCTTCTAACACGTCAACTTTGAGGACAGAATGTTCACTTGCTGCCTAATAAATAAATCCCACCCATTAACAGGTATCTTGATAAAGAGATATTCAGTGTTATTCACTCACCAGTCATAATTTTATAATGTCTTAATGTTATGCCTGATCAGTCAATGTCCTTTGTTTTCAATTTAAACCATTCACAAGATCATTTACAAGCAGAGATTTATTCAGAGATTAACTGAAGAATAAACACTGATCAAACACACTCACCATCCACCCAACAGTCCTCACAAACACTGTTTAGCTCTATAGTATAGTCACCTTTTTATTATATACAGATTTTCACTCTCAGGTAGACACTCAGGTGCCCATGAACGTGCTTCTGAATGCAGAAGCAGAATAGTCTATCAAGCTGAGGACAGGGCTCCATAAACAGGTCTGTCTTACACGCTACTGGGACACACAGGCACTGAGAAAATCTGAACAGGGTATGAATAAAATATAACAGTGGGAAACTGTCCATGCAGGCTTAAAATAATGTTGATGGGAAAGTGTACTGCATAGCCAACAAATACACCAAGGCATGTGGGCACACATACACATACACACACACACACACACACACACACACACACACACACACACGCACACACATGCACACACACACACACACAAACACACACATTATTTTCCCAGGTCTTTAAATCTGAAGTTATTTTGCACTGGTGACTGTGTTTATGGAGCCATTACACACACATTTAGGAACACAATGATTATATACAATGTCAAAGGGCCAGGCGATGGAGCTGTAAAGCTTATAAAGGGATGGATGGATGGATGGATGGATGAATGGATGGATGGATGGAAAATGGAAAATAGAGCATGCACACATTTAGGGAGATAAGTCCAAAGGTATTATAATATGTCAAATGTAGTATTAATCTGTAGATTAGACTAACGAGATGATGTAGGGATATGTAAGGGATATGTGAGTAGATAATCATTACTCACACAAATACTTGTCTTCACCAGCCCTAAGATCCAAAACGTCCTCCTCAGACTCTTCGTCCTCCTCTGGTGGAGACACCACAACCTCAGGGATTTCCAGATGGATTTGCGGGGCACCGTCAGTCAGGTCAAAGTGTCGAGCAGGTGGTGGGGTACTTTGCGGGGTGGGGACAGGGCTGGGTGAGGTACCATGGCCTGGGCCAGGTAGGAGGTGGTTTAGAAGCATGGAGACTCGTGATTCGCTCCTCTGGGACAGGTTGGAAATAGAGCCCCCCAGTTTTAAAAGAGAGTTACGCGACGCAGACAAACCGTCACCTAGCAAGAGAAGGGAGAACGAAAAGAAAAAAGGGGTTGGTTTAATAGGAGAAGGGGCCTTCTTGGAAGTCATAAGGGATGCAGAGGCATGCTGTTGTGGTAGAAGGACGTGTTCAAGTGCTTGTCTGTGTATGGGAAACAGGAAGGAGATTTAAAAAAAGAAAACAAGAATTTGAAGTGATCCTGAATGCCTCTTATGGGGATGGAAAGCAAGCCATGCGATATATATATGTATATATATATATATATATATATATATACACATTCTGATCACATGATGCATCATGAGTAACATTCAGAAAACAATATGCATATCAGTGTAAGTGGTTCTAAAAAAAATAACACCAAGTGTCCATTACACCATGCAATCGTGATTAATTGGAGGTTATTGAACCATACTCTGGAGAGAGAAAGTCCACAATTCATAATCAAGTCCTTTTTCAAGATAAACATCAGGCTCCAGCCAACTGGCAAGGCTTAAAGTGCAAGCAAAGAGCAGATACGAGCACAGAGCAGCCCTATCCGCACCACAGAAATACTCACTGTTTTAATGCCTGAGTGGTACTGCTAATTTACCATGAATAATCACAATCTAGTCCCAAGCAGCCCAGTTTATCCTTGATAATGATCATGCAAAAGAAATAGGATGGGTAAAACAGAAATTAAAGCTCCTATAAGGGCAATGTTATGAATGATTATAAGAGTCATGAAACCACCAGTTTAAGCTTTTCAGGAAATGGTAGGTCTTCACTCGAAGAAGATAGAAGATATCTTCACTTGAAGATAGCCAGTGACTCCGCTGTTCAAACATCTAGAGGAAGTATATTCCACCACCTCAGTGCCAGAACAGAGAAGAGCCTTGAGGTATGCTTACCTCTTACCCTGAGAAGGTGGTACCAGTGCTAGAGGATCTCAAGCAGCGTGGTGCACTGCAAGGAGTGATGATGTCTTTGAGGTAAGAAGGCCTTCATTTAAACTCTTCTTCTTTCGGCTGCTCCCTTGAGGGGTCGCCACAGAGGATCATCCGTCTCCGTACTACTCTCTCCTCTAGCTGCCTCTTTCAAACCATCTACCTGCATGTCTTCCCTCACCAAATCCATAAACCTCCTCCTTGGCCTTCCTCTTTTCCTTCTTTCTGGTGGCTCGATCCTCCATATTCTCCTACCGATATACCCCATGTCCCTCCTCTGCACATGTCCAAACCATCTCAATCACGCCTCTCTAACTTTGTCCCCAAAACATCCTACATGCGTCGTCCTTCACTTGAACTGAGAGACCCAAATCTCTTTCCTGTACCCAATGCCAGCTCTATGAAGATATGCTTTTCATGGGTTGATGTGGAAGATCTTAAGTTGTCTGCTATAGAGCGCTGACCTCAACCTTACTGAACACCTTTGGGATGAACTGCATTTAGGCAAATGGGGACTAAATGTGGAATGGGAGGTTGGTTAGACATGGTCAGGTATCCACAAACCATTCTCCATATAGTGTATATATGTGTGTATGTGAATGTCCTCTGTGTATTTGTGAACACATTAGAGATGATGGAGCACTGCTATTTATGTAGTGTGTGAAAAAAGGGTGCGGAGAAAGCCCTCACCACTGCGCTCCAATAACAGCGGCTCAGAGTGTTTCTTGCCTATATCTGCAAGCGAGCGCACAGCCAGCGGGAAGCGGTTGCTTAGCTTCCTCTCGTTCTGGTGGTGGTGACGTTTCAGCATGGCCTCTCGCACCTTCTGCCTTAACGACTCGTCCAGCTGCCCTGTTGCCACCATGCTGTCTATCACCATGTCTGAAACAGGGAGAGTGAGACATTTTTTGAAATTTGAAATTAAATAAGTACATTTGACATTTACAGCATTTGGCAGATACCCAAACTACAACTTACAGTTATCCCAGTTATACAGCTGAGCAATTGATGGTTAAGGGTTTTGCTCAAAGCCCAGCAGTGGCAGCTTGGTGGTGCTGGGATTTGAACACATGACCATCTAATCAGAAGGCCAACATTTAAACCACTGAACTACCACTTTCCAAAAAGATTTACATTACATTTATGGCATTTGGAAGATGCACTTATCCAGAGCGAGGCTTAAGGACCTTGCTTAAGGGCCCAAAAGTGGCAGCTTGGTGGTGCTGGGACATAAACTCATGACTTTCCGATCCATCTCCTGCCTTAACCACTGAGCTATCACCTCTCTATTTCTGACACTGAAAAAGCCAGCAGTTACATTTGCAGCATTTGGCAAATGCACTTATTCAGAACAGCTTACAACTTGAGCAGTTAAGGGTTAAGAGTCTCGCTAAAGGGCCCAAAACAGTGGCAGTTTCGTAGTTCTGGGATTTGAACTCATGACCTTCTGATGCAGAATCTAATGCCTGCTACCACCTCCCTCTTTCTTACAGTAAAAGCTTGAATTAGGCAGACACCCTTATCCAGAAAGACTTATAATCTGAGCAGTTGAGGTCGAAGAGTCTGGCTCAAGGACCCAGCAGTGGCAGCTTGGTAAGGCTAGGATTGGAACTCACAATCAGTAAGACACTTAAGTACACACATACACACAAAGGGGCATACCTGCAATGTCGTCGATGGAGTCAGCCTTCATGTCGAGCAGCACAGTACCGTTGAGGATGCAGCTGCGCAGCTCGAACAGACTGTGCAGAGACAGTGTAGCTACATAGGGTTTACTCCACCTCTCACCTCCATCCTCCACATCCTCTTCAAACTTCAGCCATCTACAGAGGATGTACACACACACAAACAACAAAAAGAAAATGAGACAGAAGACTTAGGTGAATCTTGAAAATACATAATTGTTATAAAAAAAAACATAGATAGATAGATAGATAGATAGATAGATAGATAGATAGATAGATAGATAGATAGATAGATAGATAGATAGATAGATAGATAGATAGATAGAAATCATTCTGCCTGTTTTTTCAAGCAATTATCCAATCAGCCAATTATGTGGCAGCAAATTAACACAAAGTGGTGTGAAAAACAAAAAACATTAGCAAACAGAAAAGCAGTAAATGCCTTGTTGATGAGACAGGTCAGAGAAGAATGGAAAAAGAACTGGTTGGACATGACAGGAAGGGTATGGTAATTAAAATTGTCACTCTTTACAACTGAAATATTCAGTAAAGCATCTCAAAATTTGTGACAGATAGGATACACCAGCAGCAGGTTCCTTTCCTCCCCAAGAGCATTAATCTGAGGCATCAACCGGGCAAAAAGTTAACAGAACTTAAAAGTAGAAAAATATTAAATATTTAATAATTTTTTCCAATTTAGAATGGACCTTAGGCAGACGTTTGTATTGTCCTGAATGGACAACCCTGCTGTGTCCTGTTCCTTTGAAGGGTGCCCACTTTCTCAGTCTAATTGTGAGACTGTGTGTGGCAGCATAAAAGCGTAAAAGCCTATTTCAACAATCCTATTCAGGTACACATAATGTACACTCACACTCACACACACACACACACACACACACACACACACACACACACACACACACACACACACACACACACACCTTAATTCAGGTCCTCAGTTTGGTCATTGTTACAGCGAATGCTAGACCAGTATTTAGACCATGTTAGATTGATGATCCACCATTTTAGTTACACTACACTATGATTGTTTAACATCCCATTCCACATTTAATTTCCATTTGCTCTTATAATAACCTCCACTCATCTGGGAAGATGTTTCACTAGATTTTAGAATGGACAGCCATCAAATGAACAATTACACAATTTTCATCTTCATTCCTTAATTCACTTACTTCTGCATTTAAAGGTGCTGTTACTATAGAAACGATTACATATTATGTATTAGTACCTGCCATTAAAGAAACACCCTCTGAACAATCAGAATTAACAATTGATTTATAATTGTTCAGCTAATAATCTCATCTTATTGATGTTGAAACCTTTACTAACCAGAGTGATGGAGGTCAGCAAAGGTGTAAAAGGTACCTGAATATCATACTTAAGTAAAATTATAGATACCTTACTGCAAAACTTACTCCCTTCCAAGCTAAAAATCACCAAGTCCATCTTCAATTACCAAAGAAAATGAATGTATCATGTCACAAAAAAAACATTATTTAATGGACATATAAAATAACAGTAAATAATTGATATATAAAAAAAAGTATTCAGAGCTGACTGTAAATTGATGCACCTGTTAGTCTCAGAAAAAGGCAATAATTTGATTCAACTTCAAGAAAATCTGCTTCGCAAATATTTTTTTATATATTCAAGGTCTTTTTCGGACTCTAAATGAGGTTAGCGGAGCTAAAATGTCGCTTAAAATCAGCAGATGTGGGTGGGGGGAGTGTTGAGCCTTCAAGACCTCTATCTTCAATAGAGGTACAAAATGTAATTGTTAAAGGTCATTGCCAATTAAAATATCGTAGGGTTAAAAGTACATACATTGAATCATAAATGTAGTTGAGTAGAGAGTAAAAGTTACTTATATCTTTGATACTCAGGAAAACTATAAAGTAGCCAAAAAATTACTAAAGTACAATAATGAAGTACATTTAGTACAGCACTGTGTGTCATGATTGTGATCTAGATTAAGATTTAGTGTAGGCCTTAGAGCACGGCCTTTTAGCCTGAGTCTTTCAAAGAAACAACACACTCACACACACAAACACACACACACACACACACACACACACACACACACACACACACACACATGCATACACACACACACACACACACACACACACACATGCATACACACACCTGGCAGTTTCTCTCCACTCTGTGTTGCCATGTCGGATGGAAAGTTCATCCAGCTCAGTGAAAAGATCATGAGGAATATGCTCCACATCTCCGTCCTCAGTACCCAGAATACACTGAACACGTTGAGATGGGGTGTCTACAGGGAGAGAGCAGAAAACATGATGAGAATGGATGTGTGTGTGTATATATATATATATATATATATATATATATATATATATATATATATATACAGTGCCCTCCACAATTATTGGCACCCCTGTTTAAGATGTGGTCGTGGACTTCTAAAAATTCTCCTTTTTTTTAAAACAACATAGAACCCAAATGCAAAAAAAGAGAAAATCCAACCTTTCATTTAAGTACATACTTTGGTGGTAAAAAAATCACACATTTAGAAAAAAAAAAAAAAAAACTTGAAATCATGTGTGCCACAATTATTGGCACCCCTAACAATTCCTCTGAAAAATTTAATTGTTTTTTTTTTTTATATATTTTTCTGTAGTTGCTAAGGTTGGTCAGGGTATCTAGGGACTTTTAATTAGTAATTCATGATTTCCTGTTTCCCTGGGGTATAAATATAACGTGACACAGAGGCCTAATTCTCTTACCCATTTGTCAACATGGCAAAGACAAGAGAACACACCGTTCAAGTAAGGCAGATGTGTGTCGACCTTCATAAGTCAGGCAATGGCTACAAGGAAATAGCCACTCGCCTTAACTTGCCGGTATCTACAGTCAGAGGAATCATTAAGAAGTTTAAAACAACTGGAACAGTGACAAACAAGGCTGGAAGAGGTCCCAAGTTTATCTTGCCACAACGCACAGTGAGGAGGATGGTAAGAGAAGTAAAAAAATTTCCCAAGCTCACCGTCACAGAATTGCATCAAAGAGTGGCATCTTGGGGTCACAGAGTCTCCAAAACAACCATCAGACGCTCTCTACATGCCAACAAGCTGTTTGGGAGGCATGCAAGAAAAAAGCCTTTTCTCACTAACACTCACAAACGTAAACGTCTGGAGTTTGCTAAGCGGTACTGGGACTTCAACTGGGATCGTGTGCTTTGGTCAGATGAGACTAAGATTGAGCTTTTTGGCAACAAACACTCTAAGTGGGTCTGGCGTAAAACAAAAGATGAGTATGCCGAAAAGCACCTCATGCCCACCGTGAAGTATGGTGGAGGATCTGTGATGCTGTGGGCCTGTTTCTCTTCCAAAGGCCCTGGGAACCTTGTTAGGGTGCATGGCATTATGAACGCTTTGAAGTACCAGGATATTTTAAATAAAAACCTGATGGCCTCTGCCAGAAAGCTGAAGATGGGTCGTCATTGGGTCTTTCAGCAGGATAATGATCCAAAACATGTGGCAAAATCTACACAAAAGTGGTTCAGCAGTCACAAACTCAAGGTCCTTCCATGGCCATCTCAGTCCCCAGACCTCAACCCAATCGAAAACCTGTGGGGCGAGCTAAAGAGAAGAGTGCATAAGAGAGGACCCAGGACACTGGATGATCTAGAAAGATTGTGCAAAGAAGAATGGTCAAAAATCCCTCTCTCTGTGTTCTCCAATCTTGTGAAATGTTATAGGAGGAGATTAAGTGCTGTCTTGTTGGCAAAAGGAGGTTGTACAAAGTATTAACATCAGGGGTGCCAATAATTGTGGCACACATGATTTCAAGTTTTTTTGTTTTTTCTAAATGTGTGATTTTTTTACCACCAAAGTAATGTACTTAAATGAAAGGTTGGATTTTTCTCTTTTTTTGCATTTGGGTTCTATGTTGTTTTTAAAAAAAAGGAGAATTTTTAGAAGTCCACGACCACATCTTAAACAGGGGTGCCAATAATTGTGGAGGGCACTGTATGTGTAACTTATTGGTGTATGAGTGTATGTTCATGTAATACAGGCTACAGGTGTTATTTAACAATCAATCTGGCATTTCACATACCACACACACACAAACACACACACACACACACACACACACACACACACACACACACACACACACACACACACACACACACAAACACAAACACATCTCACAGGTTCACCTTAAGCCAATTCTGTGAGTGTGAAAGTCAAACTGAGAAACAAGACCCCCCAGAGAGGATTTTGTGGGAAAGACAGTGATTTGTAATTGTATTTTTCTTCATGGAAAATTTCAACATTGGAGTGGAAAATCTTGAGTGGCCTGCTATAGAGCTCTGACCTCAACCCTATTGAGCACTTTGGGATGAAATGGAACGTTGCCAGAACATAAGGGTTCTGTGTGTTATGAACTGAAAGATGTATTTTTGTATTCAAATTACTAATGTTACATTTTTAGTTCTGTGATGTGGTCATGTGACCCATTCAACACAAAAACAAACTGAGAAAACAAACATATTTTAAATGCATGACTGCTTTTAAAGTCATGTGACCCATTTAACTTAAAAACAAACCAAATGGAGGACAACGCACTACAAGATTACAGGATACACCATAGTTAATAATGCTGTTAAAGATTTGTATCACTTTGTACAACCTACGGGCTTTTCTTTTCTTTTCTTTTTTTATAAAGATCCAGACGTTCTCAAGTCTTTGAGGAACTATAAAAAAAATGCTACTTGGGTAAAAGTTTGTAGACACCATATGTGTTTTATATGTGCTTTATTGATGCTTCTTGAACCCCATTATTCCACATTAAGTCCCCCATTTGCTGTTATAATAAACTCCACGCTTCTGGGAGGATGTTTCACTAGATTTAGGAGTGTGCTTGTGGAGATTTGTACTGGTGTAGGGTGAGGAACACTGTGTTTCCCCACGGACCATTATTACTGACGCACCACCTGCTCAAGTCCGGAGCCATCTGGACAGGTAAACACTATGGAAGCCCATTTACACCACATAAAAAATTGCCTAAATTCATTATTTTTGTCTCACAATTCTAACTTTATTTCTCGTAATTCCGAAAATAAAAAGGGCTACAATCAATAGAATGACATGCTACCGAACTGAGCCTCCGATCCCTGGAGAGAACTCTATCTAACAATCAGCTCTGGAGGAGATGGACCAAGACAGATAAAGCAGAGGAGATCTCTTTCATACATTAACAGCTTCACACTTCAGGCCACAACATGGTTACCAGTGGATGCACCAGAAATAAACGTTTTACGAGAAACAATGTCACAATTGCGAGAAAACTTTTTTTTTCTTTTTAAAGTCAGAATTAAACAAATTACATTTTTTCAATGTGGCAGAAATGGCCTTCCATATAACACAGAAGACCCTGCAGAATGAAAAATAGAGGGGAAAAACAACGAGGGGCGAGGAGAAGATTCAGGCCAAAGAACACAACAAAAATTTTCCAAATTTTGGGATCATGTTAAAATAAATCAGTGTACAATGTGTTTACCCTTTTAAATTCATTTAAAATTATTTTTTTTTTTAAATGTATATATTTGTATTTGCCTTTTGATTTAATATGCCAATTAAATGCAGCTAAATAAGTTTAGTTTTTACAGATATTCTTGTATGGAATTTCAGCAATTAAACTGCGAATTTTTCTAAAAAGTAAACAATTAAATTCAATTTATTTTTATATGTATTGCGCTTTTAACAATAAACGTTGTCTCAAAGCAGCTTTACACAGATAATGTGGTGATAAAAAATGTATATGTTCTTTATAAGTGTAAGTTTGTCCCTGATGAGCGAGTCGGTGGCGACTGTGTGCAATGAAAAACTCCCTGAGATGGCATAAGGAAGAAACCTTGAGAGGAACCAGACTCAAGAGGGAACCACATCCTCATCTGGGTTGCACTGAATGTCTATTTATTACAGATAAATGATGTTGAGGTGCAGTGATGGTGATCAGAAGCAAACTGTATTCCTAGGTGTATTCCACTGTATTCCCTTGACCACCTCAAACTGAAGCGAAGACAATCTTATGCTTAACATGTAAAAAAAAACTGCAAACCTGAAGCTCGAGAGCCCAAAGGTCGGTTAATCACGGCGCATGTCCTGAGACAAGGCCTACCTTGTGCGAGAGATTCTCTTTCGCCCGCATCCTGCTCGGATTCTCTCTCTTTGTTTCTCCTGCGGTGGTGTCTATGTCCTCGGTGTCGACGCCTGTGTCTGTTCTCCTTCCCAAGAGGGACGTGAACCCCTACATACACTGCTCTGTGACCTTGAACGGAGCAGAACAGACCATATTAAAGATTCGATTATTAGATTTCAAGATTTGAGATTTTGTTTTTTTTGGTCACAAACATAGTAATATGCAGAATACAGTGTAAATGTAAACCTGATCGGCTGCTCAGAAATTTGCGCATTAGATAAAAGGGATTATAAATATAAAAATATAATTTTAGATGTGCAAAAGGAAAGTACAAAATATAATGAGGTATAACAAACCAAAAACAATGACGATAACTATTTAGGGTGCTGTGTGCAAATGCAGAATGAACACTAATATGATTGAAGGGAGAACTGAGCATTAGAGACTTATGAGATAGTTAAATGGGCATGCTCGTGTGAAGAATTCTGATAGCTTGCATAAAGAAGCTTCTCCTAAGCCTCTCAGATTTGGATCAGACAGTGGAATCGCTTGCCTGATGAAAGAGGTCTGAACAGGTAGTTACTGTGTTGATTAGGGACCTTGATGATCTTAACAGCTCTGTTTCTCCTCAAATGTATATAGAGGAGAGAGCAGACCCTCTATATACATATATATAATCTTAAAGCCTTCTGAAAGGCTTTAAGATTCACTGCTGAAACCCTGTATTTCCTCAGCTGCCACAGTCTTTGTCTCACTTTCTTCACCTGAGATTGTGTGTGAGCAGACCGTGTCAGGATCTCAGAGACGTCTGCTTCAAGATATTTAAGCGAAAATCTTGGCTTGATCTTAAAACCCATACAAATATAGTTTTACTTTCATTTATTCATTCATTCTAAAATCTTTATCCTGGTATGGGTCCTAAATCTGAAGAAGGCTTAACGATGCTGTGAAGGGATTTGAATCAAACAGACAACATGCTCTTTTATGGTTCTCATGTGTCTTGAGGACATTTACATCTACTGTATATTAATGCCATTTGGCAGACGTCTTTATCCAGAGCGACTTACGTTTATTTAATTCACACAACTAGACAGCTATGGGGTTAAGGGTCTTGCTCAGGGGCACAGCAGTGGCAGCTTGGTGTGGCTGTGATTTGAACTCACAACCTCCAAAGTCCAATGCTTTAACCACTAAGCTACTACCTCTCCAACAAAAGGATTCTTAACTGACTGATTAACAGGAAACTAGAGAAACTTCCATGTCCTGATTGTTGGGGTGCTGGTGGTCCACCCTAATTTTTTTCGCTCCTCTAAATCTGGGACATAATGCATACCAGAGGATCTCCTCTGAGTTGATTTTGTCAGAATGCAAGGAAATCTTGAAGTATTTCATCAAGTGCTCTAAATTCATTGACCCCAATGTAAATAGAAATATCCAAAACATCATAGAAATATAATGTAATGTTCCAAAAGTTCCAGGAACAACTGTGGCACTGTTTTAAGCACATCCTGAACTTTATTAATAGGTTCAGGATTGATATTAGCGATAGCAGATTTGTTCCCTATCTCTAATTTTACACTATAAGTATAAAGTGGAGTGATGGAGGGTGGACAAATCCCTGATATATCCCGATATATTAGATCTGTGCTTTGAACAGAAAGACCATCAAGATCTTGCGTCACCTTTTAAAAGCGAGGGTTGTAAATGTAGTACAGAACTGCATGTGCTTTTCAAGCTTCGTGATTGCATTATGTCACTGTGTGGACAGAGCTTGATTTGTAATTAACATAGAATGGTGCACAAAACAAAAAACATCCAGTAAAATAAAGCAGTCAGAGGAGAATGGAGAATGGTCAGATTGCTTGAGGCTGACAGGAAGTCTATGGTAGCTCAAATAATCACTCTTGACACCTGTGGGAAGCAGACAAGCATCTCAGAACACACTACATGTCTATCAAAAACAGTGGGACCACAGTGGAAACTTTGGAAAAAAACATCACCAGGTTTTTTTCCGAAGACAGATACTGATGTAAAATTACCAGGACTAGTCTTTATTATTTGTATTTATTTTTAGTTCTGTCAAAAAAACCCGAATTGAAATAAGTGTCTAATACATTATGTCCATCTATGCTTCGAACCCTTCAACATTTTAATGTAATGATCTCAAATGCTCTTTTGTTTTCATTTCTCTGTTCAGTTTGACCACACTGTGGGATCTGGATGAGCTTGTGTTTCTCCTCAGTGATGAATTCACAGCAGGTGATAGACTTATTCTGCCTGGTGTGCAGACTCTGAGTCTTTTCCGAATATATTTCCTTAACGCAATATTTGTCATCATTAATGAATAATTGAATAGTCTCACAGTTTGCACTTACCATTCAGAACAAATTTCTGAAAGATATTTCTTTCACCTTCATGTGAGGTGTTGAAGGCTTATCAGGTCTACAGTCATGTCTGTTCACCATGATGCATAGTTAAATTAATTTATAAATAGACAGATAGATAAAATGGATAGATGGATGATGGACGGATGGTGTGCAGTGGGTTTTAGAGCTGGTGGATGACTGACTGATTGGATTGGATTGGATTGGATTGGATTTAATTGGATTGGATTAGATGGATGAATGGATGTATGTATGTATGTATGTATGTATGTATGTATGTATGTATGTATGTATGTATGTATGGATTTATGGATGGATGGATGGATGGATGGATGGATAAATGGATGAATGGACAGATTACTTACTCTCTAGTTCTTCATTCTCGAAGTCTGCATGTAATGCTGATCTGGTCTTGCCGTAGTCAACAATAGCCTCTTCACTGTGACTCTATGATCACACACACACACACACACACACACACACACACACACACACACACACACACACACACAAATAGCAACATGCTGTGAAATATGGGATTTCAGATGGCATGTTGCAGGAACACACTGTCTTAGCCTTTTAGACCCAAACTGCAAAAACCAATATGCGGCTCTCAACTTTCGACTTCACTGTTTGAGACTAAGACATGTAATTGCACTCAAAGACTCCCTCTCACAGTACTACCAAACACACACACACACACACACACACACACACACACACACACACACACACACACACACACAAAGACAGACAATAATGGAAAGCCAGCTGAATAATTGATTCTGAATAGGCTGAAGTAATGAAGCTATCACTCAGAAAGTGTAGAAAGGAGGTAGAGGACGTGCAACTCATTGCTAACATCACCCACATTGTGCACTTGAGTCTTTTAAAATGTAAATTATTATTTAATTTCATTGTATATTAATTCACCTTCATATTAACATTCACCTTCAGATCTGTCTCTCTCTATCACACACACTCAGACGATCTTTTAACAGCTAAAATAGCATTCACGATATCAGAAAACAACATGAAGCTCATAATTATACTTTTAAACACAAACCACACAAACTCCCACTGACACACACTGAAACACTCTCTCCCTCACACACACGCCCCTTTTCCCATTGACAGGATCCAAAACACCAGGTCTAATTATTATGTAAAGCAGCATCACAAATGCCACAACCACCAGGCTCTTTCTGTCTGCATCCTGACATTAATTGCATCCTACAGCATTCTTATCTCATAGACACAGAGACACAAAATAAAAAAAAAAGAAAACCTGTAGTCTCTGAAAAGTTTAACTCTAAAATAACAGATCATATAAATGGACATCCAAGAAGTCCAGCCAGATGATCTACCACCTGTCTATCCACTGTGGATTCAGGAGCAAGAGATACATTTAGCAAAAAGCAGTGGCATACTGCAGCAGGAAGCTCAGAAAAAAAACTACAAAACTATTCCTTTCTCCTTTATTGTTTTAGATACCGCCTACAGAAAGAAGAGGGAAGACTTTTCTAGAAATAACATGCCTCTAGTACAGGGGTGGGCAATTTTTTTTTCATAGGGCCACATGAGAAACAAAAAATATTGTGGAGGGCCGAACCAAAAGTCTGAACTCAATTCTGCATAATATTAATTGTATTTCGTTTTTTAAAAGCAGCACATAGCATTGTTTTGACAAACTGGTAAGAGTATATGTTATGATAAAGCAATGGAAAAGTGAAGTTGCCCTACAAAAAAAGTAATTTATTCAATCAATTTTCACAAAACGAGAACATTTTTACCATTGTGACTCATATTATTTTTCAGTGGGAGAAATCTCGTCTCTGCTGGTCTTTAACGAGTGCGTCAAAAGTCAGGTTGAATGTCTGAGGTGAAGATTTGTTTGTTCAAATAGGTAGGTAGAGCCAAAGAGAACCAACATCTTCTGAGCATGTCTTCTCATGTTTGGAAAGTTCTCTTCCTTGAAAGAAGAGTAAAAAATACAGCATTTAACCTAACAAAGTGCTCTGCCAGTATCACATCAGATTGCGGGTCAATTAGTTCCAGCTGAACATCATTGGGTACATTACACCCACACTGCAGGTAAAGAGTAAGGAAATCATGTCCATTGCATCTTCGAGTGTTCTGAGATCTTCAAATCGCTTCGAAAACTGCTAACATGGATGAGTACCGGCAGAGGTGATCAGTTGATAGTGTGACTCTTTTAGGGTTTGCATGTGAGTGAGAGTGTTACTCTCCAGTTCAAGAGTCAAGAGTCAAGAAGCTTTTATTGTCATTTCAACCATATATAGCTGATGCAGTATACAGTGAAATGAAACAACGTTTCTCCTGAACCCAGGTGCTACATAAAACAACATAAAACAACAGTCACAGAACAGAAGAACACAGGAACTAAGATCCTCGCCACATAAAGTGCATGTGTGCAACTGGTGCATACAGTGCAAAAGGGTGTGGAAGGGGAGACTTGTGGGTCTCAGGGTGGAAGGGGAGACTTGTGGATCTCAGGGTTCGAAGGTGTGGCTTCTGGGTCTAAGTGTGGGAGGTGTAACTTGTGGGTTTTGGCCCGAATGTGATCAGGATCTTGGTATATAACATCCTCATTGATGTTGTAGAATATGCACTGATCAGGCATAACTTGCTGATGGCAGGACAGAAGCAGGACTTTGTGGGTGCCAGGGCAGGATCATGTTAGGGTCAAGGCAGGGCAGGATCTTGTGGGCGTCAGGGCAGAAGCAGAACTTGTGGGTGTCAGGGCAAGAGCAGGATCCTGTGGATGTCAGGGCAGGAGCAGGATCTTTTAGGAGTCAAGGCTAAAGTAGAATCTTGTAGGAGTAAGGGCACAAACAGGATCTTGTGGGTGTCAGGGCAGGGGCAGGATTTTGCCGTTTGCCGTTGTGACCATCATACATTTAGCAAAGGATGTGAATGTGATCAGGAGCTTAGTGTATGATCTCATCTTCGATGTTGTAGCATATACACCAATTAGGGATAAAATTATGACCTTGTAACATTATGACCAGGTAAGCAAATAACACTATCTTTTCATCATGGCACCTGTTAGTGGGTGAGATGGGTAAGCATAAGGATAAAAGCTGTTGCTATCAAACATTGTTTACCTAATCAACTGACCAGTGTAATAGTGAAGGGACAGAACTAATTGTATTATCCCTTGTATTTTTGAAATACAAAAATACAGTAGTTAGTTTTGATGCATGGTGTGGCTGCTGTATTTAGTAGATAATGCTCAATGGGTCAGGACTGTTTTGACAGAAAAAGGGGACCAACACTATATTATTAGGCAGTATTAGGCAGGTTGTCATAATGTTATGCCTTTTCAGTCTATATATGAAGAAGTTCTAGGGCAAAATGTAAAAGATATATGCTAGGCATGTGTTATTGACAATGGTTAGCCTGCACCATTGAACCATTCTGAATATTTTAGAGCTTCTTTTAATAAAAGCTATTTAATACTATTTCTGTTTTTCCCAAAGTGGAAACAAATAATTGGCGGTCTTTGAGACAGTGACAAGTGTGCTACAGATTGCAAATTATTGAAAGTGTCATTTGAGGACAAGCATAAACCTAATCAGACTGGGGCTTAGGGTCACCAGACGCTTCTGGTTGTTATTATTAGCCGTGTTAAAGGTGGCAGCAACCGGTGATTAAAGTATTTTATGTCAACATAACAATGGAATGGCACAAGCACAATCCGCAAAGGGCAAAGCTGCTCTTGGGTTCTTATTGAGCTGACAGGATTTACATCAGCACATCAAGCTCTCTCTCTCTCTCTCTCTCTCTCTCTCTCTCTCTCTCTTTATCTCTCTATCTCTCTCTCTCTTTATCTCTCTATCTCTCCATCTCTATGTAGAGCTCGTCTCCCTCGGCTTCTCCAGGGCTCCGGTTTCCTTGGAGTGTTAGCAGGCTAATCAAATGCGTCGTGCGTATTTTTTGTTGTCTCTAAGGACTGATACTGACTTGGTAGCTAGTAGATAGGACTGCTATCATCATCATCATCATCATCATCATCATCATCAACACAATCCTGGCATCAAAACACACAAGGATGTAAGTGATTCTGTCTGGAGGTTTGCTCAAACACTTTTAACATTTAGCAATGAGGCTGAAGTAGAAGCTCCGCATGAGCTGTGATGCAACAGATGCACCATGGTGTTCACAACCAAAACACACCACAGGTGGCTGGAAATAGCACGTGTGTGTGTGTGTGTGTGTGTGTGTGTGTGTGTGTGTGTGTGTGTGTGTGTGTGTGTGAGAGAGAGAGAGAGAGAGAGAGAGAGAGAGAGAGAGAGAGAGAGAGAGAGAGAGAGAGAGAAAGAGAGAGGGAAAAAAAAGAGAATGTGAATAACAGCTGATAGCAAGGTCACCCCTGATTGCTACAAGACACACACACACACACACACACACACACACACACACATCCACACCCATCCTAGGAAATAGATGGAACATTTCATTGCAGGCACTCAGTGTGTGTGTGAGGGTGTGTGTGTGTGTGGGGGTGTGTGTGGGGGTGTGTGTGGAGTGGGCGGGTGGTGGGGTGGTTCAGTAAGTGTGTTTCTGAGCTATAATAGTCCTGCATGTCATGCTGAGAGATATCACCTGGGAGGTGTGACACGTGACAGGATAAGCCGTCCACGACCCCTGGCTAATACACGCAACAGTACAATGAACCTGGTGCTGACTTGTTTTTCAGAAAGTACTCTCACTATCACACACACACACACACACACACACACACACACACACACACACACACACACACACAGTTTGATGGCCCATTTCAAACCCTAAACTCCATGTTTGGCAGAATGGATGCTTTTACAGTGAATATTTTATAGCAAAATGATTGCTTCAATACACGGTTCGTCCTCAGATTTTTACCTCAAAGTTGGAGGTACACAATTAAATAGGACGTCTTTGGATGCTTTAACATAAAACTTTCCCTTCACCTAAATTAGGAAAGCCAAACCTGTTCCAGCATGACAATGTCCCTGTGCACAAAGTCAGCTCCATGAAGATTTGCTTTACATGGGTTAGAGTGGAAGATCTCCTACTATAAAGCTCTGACCCTCAACCCTATTGAACACTTTTGGGATGATTTGGAACGTGGACTGCACCCCGGGCCTCCTTACCTCAACCACATCAGTATATGACTTTACTAACACAAATCCCAATAAGCACACTCCAAAATCTAGTGGAACATCTTCCCAGAAGAGTGGAAGGTATTATAACAGTGGAATGGGATGTTAAAAAATACCCAATCATCCACAAACATTTGTTCTTTCACCAAAACCTTTGATGTTTAATCATGTCTAATACAATGAAGAAATCAGGATTCAACAAGGCTGAAAACAGTTTCAAACAGTTCGCAGCCACCCATTGAATCTAGCGCTTGATTGATTTTTTGCCTCCTATCTAACTCCACAGGGAAAGCTCAGTGGTTAAAATGTTAAACTTCTGAGCAGAAGGTCATGATTTGTAGAACGTTGTGAGTTCAAATCCCACCACTAACAAGATGCCACTGCTGGGCTCTTAACTCTCAACTGCTTAGTTGTGTGTATACCGAACAATCATAACATTATACCATTATGAATGGTGATTGAATAACACTGAATGTCTCTTTATCATGGTACCTGTTAGTTGGTGGGATTTATTAGGCAGCAAGTGAACATTCTGTCCTCAAAGTTGATGTGTTAGAAGCAGGAAAAATGGGCAAGTGTCAAGATTTGGATAAGGAGTTGGACAAGGACCAAAATGTGATTTATAGACAACTTGATCTCCATAACTACAGCTCTTGTGGGATTTTCCTTGTCTGCAACAGCAGGATTTCTTGAAAGTAGTCTAACGAAGGAAAAGTGGTGATCCAGCGACAGGGTCATGGCTCACCAAAGCTCATTGATGCACGTGAGGAGCAGACGAGCTCCTGTAGCTCAAATTGCTGAAGAAGGTAATGCTGTTACTGTTCAAAGGGTCTTTACTGTTTTGCCAGCAAAAGAAGAGCAACACAATGGTAGGCAGGTGGTCATATTCTTATGTCTGATCCGTGTATAAGATAATTGTAAGTTGCTTTCAAATGCTTTTCATAGACTTTATTTAGTATTCAACACAATCATCCCTCAGCACCTGATTGAGAAGCTGAGCCTGAACACCTCCCTCTGTAACCGGATCTTGGACTTCCTGACTGGAAGACCTCAGTCAGTCCGGATCGGGAACAGCACCTCCAAACTGAGCACTAGGTCCCTCAGGGCTGTGTGCTTAGCCCACTGCTGTTCACTCTGCTGACTCATGACTGTGTAGCAATGCACAGCTCAAACCACATCTTCAAGTTCGACAATAAAGCAATCGTGGTGGGTCTCATCAGCAAGAAAAATGAGTCAGCATACAGAAAGAAGATGCAACAACTAACAGCCTGGTGTAGAACTAACAACCTGTCTCTGAACATTGACAAAACCAAAGAGATAGTTGTTGACTTTAGGAGAGCTCAGAGCGGTCCTCGATGGATCCTCTGTGGAGATCGTCAAGAGCACCAAATTCCTTGGTGTTCATCTGGTGGAGAACTTTATCTGGTCACTTAACACTAGCTCCATCATTAAGAAAGCCCAGCAGCGTCTCCACTTCCTTAGAAGTTTGAGGAAATCTAATCTTTCTCCCCTCATCCTACAGAGGGACCATCAAGAGCATCCTTAACAGCTGAGTCTCTCTCCTCTCTATTGCAGACATGAACACCACACGCTGCATTCGCAAATTTGACAGCATTGTGGACATACACACACACCCCTCACACACACTCTTCACCCTCCTACCATCAGGATAGAGGTACTGAAGCATATGGGCCTCACATCCAGACTGTGTAACAGTTTTTTCCCCTCAAGCCACCAGGTTCCTCAACACACACAACTGAACTGAACTGTACCAAACTCACACACACACACACTCATTCAACAGTGACAACTCATTCTCCAGTGTTCTGTATTGCTTTAAAGATTTATGATCAAACTCTTGATGTTACCCAAATAAGGATGGGTTCCACTTTTGAGTCTGGTTCCTATCAAGGTTTCTTCCTCATAACATCTAAGGGAGATTTTCCTTGCCATAGTTGCCACGGCTGCTCATCAGGGATAAATACACACCATTCACCCTAACTCTTAAAATTCTGTAAAGCTGCTTTGAGACAATGTCTGTTGTGAAAAGCGCTATAGAAATAAACTTGACTTGACTTGACTTGACAACCTGAACTCAAACACACACTCAATCCTCATTTCAATACATACACATCCATGTTTCTCAGCACCACCCATATCACATTAAAATCATATTATACTGTTTACTTATCATATTTACTGTTATGCTGTTTTGCACCTCTTGATTGCTGCTCTTGCTGGTTTTGCACAACATTGTGTTTGACAAACATGTTTATATTACTCTCTTTTGCACATTGTACTGTATAACACATTATACAGTAGGTTAACTGGTCAGCGCTATTTTGTGTTTTGTGTGTATGTCCCACACTGTCTTGTAATGTTTTTTGTCTTGCAGTGTTTGCACTAGGGTTGCACACGATGCACTTTGTGTTCTGTTATGTAGCTCTATGTTGTGTGATGTAGCTCTATGTTGTTTTCTGTAGCACCACGGTTCTGGAGGAACTAACAATGACAATAAAAGCTTCTTGAGTTGAATTGAGTGTGTGTTCTATTTTACCGATATCTATATAAACATAAATCCTCTACAGCTTTAGTGCTATGCATAGGCGGCCATCTTGGATCCCTTTCCTAAAGTTTTAAGGTGGACGAAGATGGAAAATCATGCTGTTGGAAAAACGGTTTATTTCGAGATTATTCTAGATTTCTACTGATTTCTCATTTTTGATTGGTCAGAAGGTTTGATTGGATTGATTTTCTAGAACAGCTGCTTTTACAGTATTGGCTGCAAGGTTTCATTAGTTCATTATCATACACCCGTTCCATAATGTAAAAGCCATACTGTGATACTACACGTGTCACAAGCCAATTCACAATTGTGATCAAATGTATATACAGCCATTGGTTCAACAGGTGTAACCTTCTAAAGAACCACAGCGTCGGCCGTTTTGAAGCATGCATGCATGAGGTCAGAGCAAGGTCAGAGTCGTGACACTCAAGGAACGGTGATGTGAAGGAACTTAACAACGTGAGAGCTCACGTTTCAAAAACAGGAATAGAACATTTTCCTAATGTGTGCTAACCGAGGGAAGGGTTGCCAAATCTTCTGTGATTCATCCCTCTGTTTTGACAGTTGGAGAGGGAAAAGAGCAGGGTTTTTTTCCCACGCAGTTGTCCCACATACACACGTTTCAAAAAGCACAGCCACTTATAGAAAAAGCGTAGCATTTCCGCACACACTTCCTGTGACTCGCTGTCCCACTTTCAGTAGGAGACATATTAAGCTTGTGCTTTCTACCACCGTTGTGCTCAGGTGGGAGAGAGACCTTGTGCTCGGATGCTCTCACTCTCTTTCTCTCTCCCTCTTTCCCTCTGAATCTCTTAAACAAATAATATTACAAGGACACATGCATGATCCTCACACACGTGTATATAAACTGAGTGAAAGAAATCATTCAAAATCACTGAACATACCTTTAGATACAACACACACACACACACACACACACACACACACACACACACACACACACATGTTTAAACTAGGGGTTATGCAGAAGATCACATACACACGCATACACACACAATGATCCTACCCTGAGCATGTGATCTCCTTCTTCATGTGTCCCATCCATGTCCACCAAAACACCTCCTGCCCCACGTCTACCTGTGATGTCGTCTGTGCCCATGACCTCCATGTCTTGTGTGTGTATGAAAGAACAAGCGAGAAAGGATCAGTGTGTGTGTGTGTGTGTGTGTGTGAGAGAGAGAGAGAGAGAGAGAGAGAGAGAGAGAGAGAGAGAGAGAGAGAGAGAGAGAGAAGGAGATGGAGGTGTGACGAGAGCAACAGATCGGAAAACAGTGTGAGCGTGTGAGACAGAGCAGCGAGTCTCTGTGGGACTGTGGAACATCTCTGTATGTCTGTGTTTATACATTCACATATCCTCCATCCCTCTCTCCCTCTCCCTCTCTCTCTCTCTCTCTCTCTCTCTCTCTCTCTCTCTCTCTCTCTCTCTCTTTCTTGGTCTCTCTCCTGCCTCCTTTCAGCAGCCAATCATTGTGCTCATGTCCATTTCATTTTATTCGTCCTGGCCGGTAACACATGTGCCACACACTACAGCACATGCATTCATAGGGCTGACTTCACAATTATTGGCACAATTCCAAGAGAATGGTGTAAATAAAGATTACACACAATTATTCTGTCGTTCCATTCCAGCATTCCGTTCCCCATTGACACATAAAAAAAATTTGTTGGCACTTTTTGGATAAGCTTGTGTGGGTGCCAATAATTTTGTAATACACTGTACACATGCAGCATGCAAGAATGCAAGTGCACAAGCTGAGATTTATATAACAGGATTTTTTTTGCACGGTTCAGATCAGAACAATGTGATATGCAAATCAAGGAAATCATTACTGTTGCCCATTTTTTTTCCGCTTTTAACACATCGACATCGACAAAATGTTCACTTGCTCACCCACTAACAGGTGCCGTGATGAAGAGATAATCAGTGTTATACACTTCACCTGTCAGAATGTTGTGCCTGGTCCGTGTAAAAATGGCATTGTCAGGACAAAAACCAAGCCGTGATGTCCAAGCAACTGTGAACCTCTGTAATTAAACTGTAGCAAGGCATGGATCAAGAGCAAGGATCTGTGGGCCTCTGACAAGCAGGTGTTGAGTGTTCCAATTGTACAGGGACATTGGTCTTTTTGGAAATGAATGAAGTTTGGCACAAACCTGAAACCTTCGAGATTTGGCTCTCTGGTCAGATTAGAAATCCAGGAAAAGAATAGCCCAGGCCAGGCAAGTAGGAATCAGTCAGTATTAAAGAGCTTTAGTAGGAGGTGGGAGCTTAGTGGAGTAGGTGGTATCTTAGTGGATAAGACATTGGATTAAGGCATTGGCCTTGGATCTGAAGTTCATGAGTTCAAAATCTCAGCCACATAAAGCTGACACTTCTGGGCCCCTAAACAAGGCCTTTAATTCCATAGCTGCTCAGTTGTAGGAATAATATATATGTAAGTCTCAGCTTATCAAACAAAGAGCATCTTTGTGGTCGGGAATGGACTGATGAGGTGCTGGGCGAGGGTCCTGGGGCTACCATCAGGAGCAGGTCTCTGGTGGGCACCTTGGTTGCAATGGGGAGAGAATTCAAAATTTTTGTTGCATGGAAGGAAAAAAGCCTGATCACAAATAGAACGTGAACAGGTAGAAACAAATAAAAGGAACAATTAATTTAAAATCTATTTAAAAAATGTTTTAATCAATCCGGAATCAATGCAATGACTCCGAACAAAAGAAACAGACAAATATGTTTACCAGACCTGGTCTTTGTCAGAATCCTAGCAGCTGAATTTTAGTAAGTACATTTTGAAACCCTAACAAGCAAAACATTACAGTAATCAATGCGTGAAAAAAACGTACTGATCAATTTTTCAGCAACATGTGGCGCAGATTTGCAATATTTCTAAAATTGCTTTTAAAACTGTGCTTTGAGAAAGTATTAGTGAAAGGGGTGTGAATACTTTTGGAACTAGTGTATTTCTTTCACTGAAATGCTTCTACTTGGTTTTCCTTCGAATTTGGCTGGTTGCTATGTCACATGAAATGTTTAAAATAGATCTGAGCTGATTTCTCTGGGATCTCTGAGCAGAACTGCATCTCGGAACACATAACATCTTGTACTTTGCGGTGAATCGTGGACACTGCATGCATTTATCCAGAGTACAGTTATTCTATTAAGATATATTTGCCATGGTGTGTGTGTGTGTGTGTGTGTGTGTTGCCATTCTTTTGCGCTTTCATAATCTGCAACAAGGCCACAGTCCTTGCTGCTTAAAGCCTTTTAATGTTGATGAATGAAAACACACACACACACACACACACACACACAAACACACACAGTCTCAGTCTCATGTCGTTACACAATATAAATATCAGCCTTTCGTAACTGTATCATTGGTACACACACCTATTCCCATACACACACACACACACACACACACACACACACACACACACACACACACACACACACAATCTCATTTCGATACACAATGTAAATATTAGCCTTTCATATTACTGCCACACACACACACACACACACACACACACACACACACACACACACACACATAAACATATATATCAGTGGTGGGCCTTTTTTTGGGGACTTACCCCACTTAATACCACCACTATCAGGTTTTAATTATAGAAACCATTAATACTATAACCGCATATATAAACACAATATAACAACTCGTGGCATTACAGAGAGAGAGGCATTTCATATATAGAGAGTAAATACCATTTTACTAAAGCAAGAAACCCTGTTAAGACTCCAAACCTCTACACTACAACCGCAACTGTACACCTACATCATCTGGAGCAGTTCAGAATCAATGTTTGTCTAATAACATGACAATGACATAAAAATGTAAATAAAATACAACCTACTCACTAGAGATGCAGACTCATAATTTGCACCGCTCCTCAGAGGCTGTAATCCAGTGGTACCGCTCGTATTCACTGGTCTGGAAGTGGTAAACAAACCCTTTCCCAGGCTGAGACACGCTAGCTAGCTTCGGGGTTAGCCGACCTCCTCACAATGTCTAGCTTTTCTTGAAAATATGTCCGAGACCAAATATATTTCTCTTCCTCCATAGGCATAAAAAAGTCTAACTCAGATGTATTAATGTGTGTAGAATGCTACAGATGTGTTTTGCAAACCAACCAATCAGAGGACAGAAAAATGCTGACGCTATTTTGGGCCAGCTAGCTGCCCTGTGAGGCGAATTTGAAATCTGATTGGTAAAAGAAACAGATTTATTTCTTATAGAGACTAGGGTAAAAAGGCCATCAGTACTGACTGTGAAGGCCCTGGGCAGATTAGATTGACATGGAAGCACTTAGAGGCTGAAATCTGATTTGACAAAACATCCACATACACGTAGTGGAAGCAGTGCAGCCAAGAGAAACGCTAGGAAATGAAGAGAATAAACTGTTGGGAATAAATTAATACAATTTCATGAAACAAATATTAGAATTTAGGTTGTAAATGTAGGTCAGTGCTTCTGATATACTGTATATATATATATATATATATATATATATATATATATATATATATATATATATATATATATATATATATATATATAAATCAGTGGTGGGCCATCAGGGCCAGCAAAGCCTTCTCTGCTGGCCTAAACACTATTTTTATGTTAATCTCTACGTACACACACAATTTTATGTCGATACACAATCTGAATATCAGCCTTTCGTAGCTACTTTCTATCAATGCTACACACCCACACAAACACAGTACAATTATATTACACATTCTGATCTAAATATTACCTTTTCATATTACATATTTACTCTGTACATATCTACACCACTACACACACACACACACACACACACACACACACACACACTTCTCTTGCTTTTCTCACATGACCAAATGCATAATCATCACTGTTCTCCTAAATTGTCTGGCCATTACGTGCTGCAGGGCCAGACACAACCTTCTTCCTTCAGAAGAACACCAGCTCTCACTGGGCCGCTGGTGATGGCAGCACTGGAACGTTGGATGGGACGTGTACAAGGTGCTTCACCAGCTGACTGACAATAGAAAAGAGAGCAGATGTTACCTCCCGTTGAGCGACCAGCGACAAAGTACAGAGACAGTCGAAATGATGTGGAGACTGAAGGAAGGAGAGGAAGAACGCACAGGAACACGGCTTTGCTTTAGTGACTCACTGCGATGACTCACTGCAGGATCTCAGGAGGAATGAGACGAAGATGTCATTCAGTTATCACTCGTACACGGCTCGTTATCACGTTCGTAACTGGAGTGCAGTAATGTAATGTAGTGTAGTGTACATCAAAACCATTCTTCAGATCACTTCATTTCCATAATGATGGTTAATATCTGTACCTTGTCATCACTGTAATAACTTATTTTTCACATGCATGACAATACACACTACAACATGCACTGAAATGCTTTTTTTTACAACTGTAATAAAATCAGTGCCAGGCTGCATATTTCACACCTGGACCTTCAGTGGTGTCCCACCTGAATCAGTCCACCTCTTGATCATCTGGACACCATGGCTATAGAAAGGTTCAGTATAATAGAGAAACGCAGTATAACAGAGCGCTGCATCACAGACAGGAATCTCATATGAATGAATGGTATTACTGCAGCAAGAAACCCAGTGAACACAATTCAACACGTCTCCTTTCACTGTAGCCACAGCTGCACCTCCATATACTGTACATCATCTCTAGCAGAAGCATCCATATTAACCTCATTAACTGACCCCGGGTTTTATGTGCATTTTTTTCTGAGCATTACGGTTTTCCTTTTACTGGGAAAATTTTGTTTTAGTGCAAATTCGACAGGAAACAAAACGCAAAATAAAAAAAAACTTTTTGAACTGTTTTGGCCAAACTTTCCTCACAATATCCATCTTTTCTTAAAAAGGCCGTCTTGGAAATGTATCTGCAAACAAATCCATTTCATCTCTTCTGTCAGTCATTGTGAAATAAATAAATATATATATCTAAAATCCACATGAATATATATTTCAGCTTGTGCAGTTTGCTACAGATGCGGTTTGTGGGCTGCGATGAGTGCGCTCTCTGACTATCCAATCAAAGGATGTGAAAATGGTGACACGATCGGATGCCTTCTAACAAGCCACAAGCAGATTGGTGAAAGCAACAGTTTTAGGCAGCTAAAAAAAAAAAAAAAGGTTTGCAGGTGCTTAGCATGAAGGCCTTAGATCAGATACCCTTGACCCAGGCAACACATGATGTGACAGCTGAAATCTGATTGGATAGAAACTATTGAATGTATACAGACACTCAGGTGTGGAGAAACGCTATGAAATGTATAGACTATTGAGAATAATTGAATGCATATTCATGGATAAATAAAAAATATATTAAAATGTAAGTGTTAGTATAAGATGTGCCTCACACTGGATCTCTAAACACATTCCTATGTTGTGTGTTCGGTGTCTATAAGATCTTTACGATGTGATTATGTAAGGTATATGAAAAGTCTTTTTTTTGCCAGTGTGTATATATACTTGTGTGTGTGTGTATATATATATATATATATATATATATATATATATACATACTTGTATGTGCCATGCTGTGTGATTCTTCCCTGATCAGAAAAGGCACCACGGGCATCGTAGATCGTATGGAAAACCTCTCCAAGAATTGCGTTTTGCTTGGGCATGATAAAAATCTTCCAGCAGAGAAGTCCTTGCTATCCCTGACGGCCCACCACTACAGTAAATGAAATAAAAATGGAAAAAAATGGAAAAATAATAACAGAGTTTGCAATGAAGATTGTAATTAGCAGCTTTAACGCATCTGTTAAATGTTGATTACCAGTTGTAATTGGCAGCTTCAACCCATCTGTTGCTAATCACAGCATGTGTGTTGAGGGTATCACCTCGGTGTCACTACTTGATTGTCAAACAACGTGCCAGCTAAATATGTCCAGCTAACCCTGGAGACAGAATAGATGTTTACCAGACTGTGCATTGGGAAAAAGATGATTCTCGAAGGGATTCTAACGAGTTTTTACTGCTGCATCATCGAGAGCATCCTGACAAACTCCATCACTGTAAAGTACGGAGGCTCCACTGTGTGTGAACATAAAGCCCTGCAAAAGGGTGGTCAAAATCGGCCAACGCATCACTGCTTCCCAACTACCTGCCATTGAACACCTTCAACACAGCAGATGTCTGCACAGAGCTCACAACATTATCAAGGACTCTTCACATCCCAGTCACAAACTCTTTAACCTCCTTCCATAAAGAGGAACATACGCACCAGAACCAGCAGGTTCAGGGAAAGCTGATAGATTTTTTTGGATCAGTAACTTCACTTTAATTTCATTGAAGTAACAGTACTTTTACCTGAGTGGAATATTTTATTACTCTTTCCATTTCTGCATAGGTCCAAAGGTCCAAAGGTCCTGTAAATACCCCCCATATTGTGCAGTGCCAAATCTATTTTTCTGTTTGATTAGCTGGAATAGGGGATTATGACATATTTGCTGATTTAGTTGATACCGGATGTTGATTAGCTGGATTAGGGGATTATGAAACCCAGTTGTTTTATTTAGTGTATGACATGTGTTGATTAGGTGGATTAAGGGATTATTACACTCAGATTACACTCTGGATTAAGGGATTATTGCAATCAGATTACACTCTGCATTAAGGGATTATTAAACTCAAATTACATTTTGGATTAAGGGATTATTACACTCAGATTACACTCTGGATCAAAGGATTGTTACACTCAGATTACACTCTGAAATAAGGGATTATTAAACTCAGATTACACTCTGGATCAAAGGATTGTTACACTCAGATTACACTCTGGATTAAGGGATTATTAAACTCAGATTACACTCTGGATCAAATGATTGTTACACTCAGATTACACTTTGGATTAAGGGATTATTAAACTCAGATTACACTCTGGATCAAAGGATTGTTACACTCAGATTACACTCTGGATTAAGGGATTATTAAACTCAGATTACACTCTGGATCAAGGGATTATAACACCCAGATTACACTCTGGATCAGGGGATTATTACACTCAGATTACACTCTGGATCAGGGGATTATTACACTCAGATTACACTCTGGATCAAGGGATTATTAAACTCAAACTGACTGGCTAGATTAGGGAATTCTGACACCTGTTTGTGCAATTTTGTGGATTCTTCTTGCTGATTGGCTGGGTTGGAAAATTGTAATTGTATTTGATTGAATTCTTGAATGTTGATTAGTTTGATTACAGGATACTAAAACCTTTGATATATTTAGTAAATGCAGCATTGGCCAGATTGGGAAATTATAAATTACACTTATTGTTTTTAGTAGATGCTCTGTGCTGTCTGCGAGGATTAAGGGATTATGACACATATTGGTCTGCTTTAGTTCATACTGGATGTTTTTTGGCTGGATTAGGGGAAATGAAAATTCTAGTTAATTTATTTCGTTTGTTGTGTGCTGACAGGCAGGATTATGGGAATATGCATCCCAGTTGTCTGCTTTGGTAAATTTGCCTTGCTGATTGGCTGGATTAAGAGATTATGGAGCAAAGTTGTCTCATTTAGATGATGCTGCATGTTGATTGACCAGACTGGTGGATTATGAAGCCCAGTTTCAGTAGCTGCTGCATGATGATTGTCTGGATTATATCTAGTAGAGATCAGTACATTCCTTTTCAGTTATATACAGTACTTTCAAAATATTACAGACTGACTTAAAAAGAAGACCTTACAAACAATAAAATGTAATCAAATTGACATAGGTGCTGTTTCTGCTCTGCATGTGTAGAAGTAAAAAATATAAATTTTGTATATATTGGTTATGGAGAAAGAAAAATAATTTACCCCTGAAGCATGCTGGGTTGAATTTTATTTTATTTTTTACTTATAACAGCTATTTGGTTGAGGCAATCATTCTGATACTGATAAAGGCAGCATTATTATGTCCATATTTTGTTCTATCACAAATAATAAGACTGGGTTTAAGGATCTTCTGCACATGACAGTTTATTAATTTAATTTCCTGCTGAAGGATGAGAGGACCTCTGTCAATACAAGACACACAGATGAGCTGAGAAACAGCAGGGGCAATAATCTCCACTTCTTCTTTTTCTTCTTCTCCACCTGGCTGTGATCTGGTGAAGTGGCATTTCGGATCTTTCAATTTGCATTCTGTAATTTGCAGGTCCTTCTAGAATGTGGAATTCTGTGTCTCGAAATAATGTTTTGCCAATTAGGTTTGTCTGGAACTAATCCATTGGACTGATATAAATCAAGCCATGTTTATTGGCTCAATACTGATTATTGGTGAAGAAGTTGAAATATTGCATCCCTGTAATTCATTTTGCTGCAGATTAGTGTTTTGGTCCTTCATGTGCTGTAAACGATGAACAACTCACACACTCGAATTTGGCATTAGTTCGTTTTAATGCTTCATACAGACTTTGGTTGCATCATGTGACTCATTAGGATTAATCTGATACATAAACACAAGTCCATCCTCAGACAGAATATGCACTATATGTATAAAAGTTTGTGGACACCTGACCATTAGATTTGTATGTGCTTTTTGAACATCCCATTCCACAGTTAGTCCTCATTTGCTGTTATAATAACCTCCAGTCTTGTGGGGAAAATGTTCACTAGATTGTGTGATTGTGGAGTTTTGTGGAGATTCTTTCAGACACAAGGGTGTTAGTAAAGTCAGGTACTGATCAGTAGGTGACGTGAGGAGGCCTGGGGTGCAGTCAGTGTTTGCATTCATACCAAAGGTATTCAATCGGGTTGAGGTCAGAGCTCTATAGCAGGTCCCCCTTAAGATTTCACAGGTAATCTGATTTGTCAGCCAGCACAATTGTTATTAGGTCTGATGTTTGTACTGGCTGACCAATCGGACTTGACTAATCTTGACTGATTAGATTGACTAACGACTGACCAATCATATTTGACCAATTAATCCAATGGCTAAGCAATCAGACATGACCCATTATTAGACCAATGGCCACACAATTAGACTCGATCCATTAGAACAGTGGCTGATCGATCAGACTTGATCCATTAGACTAATAACTGACCAATCATATTTGACTAATTAAACCAATGGCTGAGCAATCAGACATGACCCATTATTAGACCAATAGTTACACAGTAAGACTTGATCTATTAGACCATTGGCTGAACAATCAGACTTGATCCATTAGAACAATGATTGACCAATCAGATTTGATCTATTAGACTAATGGCTGACCAATCAGATTTGAGAATTCTACAGCACTGTGATATTTGGTATATAATTAAATAAATACACCAGGTGACAGGAGTACAGAAGAATACAAAGGCTGTATTGACCAGAACCGGATCAGTTCATATTGTACAGTATAAGACAGACAAATCGGAGCATCACCTCCATAGTACTGATGCGTTTTATCCGAGCATGTACAGTTCACAAAACAAAATATCACAGGATCAAACAAAATAAAGAAAGCAGTTTAGCAGCAGCAGGAGTGAATGTGATCGCAGTCCAAACGTATGAAGCGTGAAACTAGGCTAACATGGGAACAACGAAGTCTCAAAAAAGGCACAAACAATACATTATACATCAGACCTCACCTACTTTTATCATCTGCATAGACTGGTGTTGCATTAATGGCAATTACAAACATGCCAAATCTTTTTTTTTTTGCAATATTAAAATCAGAAAGTAAAATAATAAAAATAAAAGAGATGGCAGAGGAGAAAGAAAAAAAATGGACAGACATTAGAGAGAGTGATCCAAGGTGTCATTAAAGCTCTTTAATCCAAGCTGTTGTGACTCATGTCCTTATTCACCACCGCATTAGCGCCACTGCAGATGTGCAATTCTTTGTCAGCTATTCATCACATTTAAAGTTCCAGGGTCCTGGGAAACGTATGTGATCCGCTGACGAGCTTTTCGTTAGAGAAACAACTTTCCCAGCGTTCGTTTTCATGTCCGATCCATCGATTCAGATGAGTGTATTGGTCAAAAGATGCCCATCACTTACAGTGATAAGAATGTGGGGGCTTCTCATCTACACCAAACGTACAAAAGGTAGTGGGCACTTGACCATACATCCATTCATATAGGCTTCTTGAACATCCCATTTGCTGTTACAATAAACTCCACTCTCCAGAGAAGATTTTGGTTTGTTTCCAGCTAGAAAAGTCAATACTTTTGTCCAACATTTGTTTTTGTATTGAATTTATTATTTTTACAAATACTAAATCACACTTTACCACATTGCATCATAAAACGCCTCATAATTCTATTGGATTGAAATGTTAGCTGCTTTAAGGAACTACTAATGAATAACCCGACCTTCAATTACCACATCTGTAGCATACAACATTAAAATCATTAAAAAATAATAATTAAAAAAAGCCTAATGGCAAGAGAATTCAATGCACATTTCAGGTGGAATAGTAAATATAGTTCTGTTCCCCCCCCCTTAAAATAGTTGAAAACAATTCTGTAAATACTTGATCACGTCCCTGTTCTCCTTCCTGATTCATCTTGACGCCTACCTCTGGATGGAGTTCTTTTTAACGGGACACTCCGCTGAGGTTGGTTCCATATGACCTGACTAACGATCCATGAGGCTCCTGTGAAAGGTTAAACTCAAGAACCATGAAAATGGATTTGGACTGTAGTGACCATAAACTGATTGATTAATGGCTGCAAATTGCCAGTTTTGCACTCAAGCGTCCATCAGGGAACGGTTCCCTCGAATGTCCCTATAACGAAGGGACATTCGGTGTCCGGTGAGGACGAGTTCCCGTTTGTGTCGAGGTTTCTCCCTCACATTCTCTCACAGTTTTTCCTTTTCACTGTCATTGGGAATAAACTCAGACAAATGTATGACACTAACATTTCTATACTGTAGGTGGTTCCTGACTTGCGATGGAGGTGCGTTACATTGACTCCATTGTAACTTGAAAATATCGTGGCCTAGCTTACCAAGGAGTTTTAAGGAATAGTGAATAGAATGGGATAGTTTACTGTAATGTAGTAATAATTGAACAAATTAGAGAACATTATTTAGCAAAACTTAGAAATGTATAGTACCTTACTGTATAAACTATACAGTATATATGCAAGTGTAAGTGGGTGCGTAGACGAGCACTGGTTCGCTAGTCAAGGGTGGAGCATAAGCTGCTACCTTTTACAATTTTGTCGTATTTCTATCATCGCAAAATTGAAAAATCCTAAGTCGAACCTTGGTAACTCGGTGGCTGTATTTGTAATTATTTATTTATAGACAATGTCCATTGAAGAAAAAAAATAATAAAACATTTATAATTACCCTTTCTGAGATTTTTATGCAATATTGTGATTGCATAAATTGTTTAGTATACATTGTATTGATGTTTTTATTTAAATGATTTCATTTAATTCAAAGCTACTTATAATTTAGAAAGGATATTCCTAAAGTTACAAACTGCCTCCTTATTGCCATTAGGCTTCCTTTAGATATGATTCATAAGATACATCGAGTCCTTCGAATGCGAATGAAGAACGGATCTCCACCTGAAGGTACGACGCAAATAAAACTTACTGGTGCTTGTAAGTAATCGGTCGACTCTAACAAAGTTTGCATGGCTACAAAGCTTTGTTTTGAAATGCAAAATGAATTTAAAGACCAGAAAGAGCCAGATGGAAATTAACAAAAAAACAACAAATGGGTGTTCCCAGCGCTGCGACAACATTATGAGATACAGTGTTTTAACAAGAAAAGTGAATGCAAATTCCACTATTTCGGTAGTCAGAGCCAGCCTGCACTACCCATGATTCCTTCTCAGACACAGAAGCCCCTCCCACCCACACGTGGGTCATCTTTATAGAAGGTCTTCTCACAGCAGCAAAGAAATTTCAAACACGCCCACCACTGCCTCCTCAGGGCTGTGTATTCACCACAAAAAGCTCACAGGCAGCACTAGAGATGCCACTGATCAGACCGTTGGAGAGTTTTCACACACATGTAAAACACACATACATCCAAAAACAGATGACACACATGACACGCATTCACACACATGCACAACGTAGTACTAATGTCATTGTGCATAACTGCAATGTGATAAAAAATAAAAAAAAGTTATAAAATTGTATTGTCCAATGCCTTGTAGGATTCTAGACTTCTAGTCCTATAGTACAGGGTTTTAGTTTATCAGTAACACAGAGCAGGATGAGGAGTGAGGGAGGAGGCAAAAAAGAAAATACTGGTGCAGTGGTAGGCATTGTTATTGGCAGGGGGTGATGAAGTTGACGGTGTAGACATTTGAAGGGGAAAGGCCAGATGAAGATGACTGTGCAGACATTGATATTTGAAGTGCATGTCATAGTTGACTGTGTAGAGACTGGAATTGAAAAGGGGATACCAGAGTTGACTGTGTAGAGACTGGAATTGAAAAGGGGGCCAGAGTTGAATGTTTAGAGACCGGAATTAAAAAGGGGGTGGTGGGTTTGACTGTGTAGAGACTCTGTAGACTGTAGTTGACTGTGCGGATATTGGGATTGGAAGGTTTGATGAAGTTGACAGTGTAGATATTGGGACTGGAATATTTGATGAAGTTGACTGTGTAGACATTAATATTGGAAGGGGATGAATAAGTTAACTGTGCAAAACATATATAGGGGGTATAGCAGAGTTGATTTGGTAGTTGAAAGTTAATATCGGTATTGTGTGAGGTGATGGTTTTGACTCTGTATTCAACGGTATTGATGACCGTGGATGTCAGTATTGGAAGGAGATGACCGAGTTGACTTTGTAGACGTGGTACGAGCGATTCCAGAACACTCGCGTGAAGTAGTTGGTGTACGGAGAGTAGGTCATTTTGATCTCGTGACAGAATCGCCCGTGCTTGGAGAAAGTGTACATTTTGCCTTTGTCAAACACCACCTATTGGAGAACAGTGAAACAACAAACATTTTTTAAGATCTAAAAAAATCCCATAAAATCCCATTAGAAGAGTTACTAATTATTATTAAATTAAAGCACGCTAACAATGTTAGACACATTTCTGCCAAATTCTTTGAAGAAAAAAATCCTAAAAAGTTGAAAGTCTCACTGAAAAACTGGAGTGGAGTCTTAAAGATTGAGATTTGTGCTCCTTCAGTTACAAGAGGTTTGTGTAAAATCGGATACTAATAAGGCCGGGGTTGAGATCAGAGCTCTATTTCAGGTCACTCAAGTTTAGAGGTTGACCGATTGAATTCATACCAGTAGTCGATTGCTGGAACTGTCGGCTATCGGCAATAATCCATTCCGAAAGTTTTTCCGGCTTCCGATCTGCTGTCATTACAAGAGTGGCCTCTAGAGGTGAATCACTGATGCCACGTGCTCAGAGAGCGCTATATTACATTTATTATTTATCATTTATTTGTTATCTAATTATATTGATGAATTAATATATTCACATTTATTTACTTTAGCACATTTTCATGATTCTGTATCGTTTTTTTTTTTTTTTTTTGTAATAAAGTCTTTTATTCAGTATCTTTTTTTTTTTCTTCAACTATCGAATGATTTATTGGTTATCAGCAAGTATGATCGGTCGACCTCAACTTAAGATCTTCCACTCCAACCCATGAAAGGTAAAGATATTTTTGTCCATGCAGTGCATAGACACGTGTACAGTAAGAAGGCGACCTTATGTGTGTGGTGCATGCGTGTAATTTGACCCACGTGTCCATTTGCGTAGTCAAGCAGGTCTTTGATCCTGCAGCCTTTGACAGGACCGATCTCGTTACACAGCTCCTCTTCGATAATGACGTAACTCGACCTCTGGGCTGTCAGCAGCTTATAGACGTCCTCGGCAGAACGCATGGCGTACACCTGATATGTCTGCAACAAATCGTACGCCACACAAGACACGCGTGGGAAAGAAAATAAGCAAACTTTTCATAATATTGGTGATGCCTAACTTTCAGCCAATAAGATTAGACCATCAGTGGTTCAAATGCTGGAAGAAAAACTATTGAGAAGATCAACCGGCTAAAAATGGCGTCGGTCAAACGTGCGGTGTAGAAAAAAGAAACAGACTTTATAAAATGTCGTTCATGATATTGTTCAAATATCCTGATGCCTAATCTTTAGTCAATTGGATTGGATCATCAGTGGGGAAACTATCGAGAAGGTCTACCTTTGGGAAATGAAAAAAAAAAAAAAAAAAAAACTGTCCGAGCCACGCCCTCATTTGCCTCATTCTTTTATGCTAATCGCTAATCACATATTATAAAAAATATAATATATAAAATACAAATTAAAATATTCAATTAATAAAAAAATAAATACATAAAAAATACACCATGATTTCCACAAAGAATTACACATTCTAATCGAACCCTGGATATGCTGAATTAGTCTAGAACCAATTTAGCTTTTATGCCTTGCTTATTGATCTCATTCGAGTAGTTGTGCATGTTCAGGCAACCCTGCACTGCTCTAAAAACAGTGTGTGCACCCCCCTTTCCACCCTGACCTTTCTTCAAGACTCCTCTCCTATATACTTAAGTACATGCTCCATGAGACATGTGAGCGAAGGCACATTAAACACCTCCTGATTCAGCGCATGCACATTTCACTGAGAGAGAGAAAAAGAGAGAGAGAAAACGAATGAACGCAAAGCGAATTTACACTCTCGGTTCTCTGCAGCAGGCTGAGATCTGCGTAGAGGGGTAGACTGGTGACCGGCCATCCGGTGCACACCTTCACCATCCCTGATAGCGCAGGACTCGCAGCAAACACGGCCGAGAGTGGAGCATGACTCCTACGGGAGGGAAAGAGAGTTCGAATTAGAGATCGAAAATAAAGAGAGAAAGCATTAACTACACTATACGGACAAAAGTATTGAAATTCCTGACTTTTCCACTCATGTGTGGTTCTGTTCGGACTGTTGTTGCAAAGTTGGAGACACACGATTGTATTGGATGTGGTAGCATGAGCTTTTCCCTTCCTTTTAACTAGGAGACACGAACCTGACAATATCCCTGTTCACAAACCCAGCTCCATGAAGATATGCTTTATATGGGATGAAGTGGAAGATCCCGCTATAGAGCTTTGACCTCGACCCTATTGCACACCTTTGGGTTGAATGTGAACACTGACTGCACCCCAGGTCTCCTCACATCACCTACCTGACTTTACTAACACCCTTGTGGCTGAAAGATCCTCCACAAATCTCCACAACCACACAATACAGTGGAACATCTTTCCAGAAGAGTGGAGGTTATTAAGACAGCTACACAGGGAGTGGAAAGTGTACAAAAACACTTCTTATGGTCAGGTGTCATAATTTACCTTTAACAAAGTTCTGACAATAGAGACATCTATTGAAAATCAACGTTCAATTCCAATGTCTCTTGAGAAAAAAAAAACTTCAAAAACACCCAAAAATTCTGTTTATGTGGCGTGTCGATCAAACAAATCTGTTTTCGAAATATTGACACGTTTTCAGAATGAGCTGGTGATATAATCCTGCATTGGCACTACCTTCAAAGCTGCTGTTTTAAAAATGAATCAACACCCTGTGACCTTTCCTGTAATCAAATGAAAGACCGGCATGCTGTTACAGGAAAATAACAGCAGGGTGTGATGCCGTTTCTCACGTCTCACTTAAGTCTCGGTTTTCTATTCGTTGGTTATTAACACTCACCTAATCCAGTTCATGAGCTCCACTGTATCAGGATCATAAAACTCTTGTACTTCTGTAAGCTCCGACAGCACACGTGGGAAATACTGACCAGAGGAAAAAAAAAAAAACAGTTTACTTCTCACTAAGGATCAATCAAGTAGATCATCCACCCAGGAATCAATCTAAAGCTGAAGAAGTGCTCAGAAAAGCTTTCAGAAAAATGTGATGTAAAAAATCAATAAGACACAGTCTCACCTCTCTCCATAAGCTGAAGCCAATGATGGTCGGTACTGCGGTGCTCAGAATTAGTGCCTGAGGGAAACAGAAAACATTCCATCCAACTATTTATCCATCTGTCCATTCATCCGTCCATCCATATATCCATTCATACATCCACCCCACCATTGTCCACCCATCCATACAGCTATTCATCCATCCATCCAACCATTGTTCATCAATCCATCCATTCCATCATTGTCCATCCATTCATCCATCCACCCAACCATCCATCCATTCATCCCATCATTGTCCATCCATCCATCCATCCACCCAACCATCCATCCATCCATCCATTGTCTATCAATCCATCCATTCATCCCATCATTGTCCATCCATCCATCCATCCATCCATCCATCCATCCATCCATCCATCGTCTATCAATTCATCCATTCATCCCATCATTGTCCATCCATCCATCCATCCATCCAATGTCCACCTATCAAACCATTTATCCATACATCTATTCACCCATATATCCATTGTCCATTCATTCATTCATCCATTCATTCATTCATCCATCCATCCATCCATCCCACCACAGTCCACCTATCCATACATTTCCATATCCATCTAACAACCAATTCAATAACCAAACCATGGTCCTAGCTAACCATGACAATCTCCATAGATATATTTATCTACCCATTACACCCATCCCTCCATCTACCACTTCATCCATCCATCCCCTAAAAGTGCCCCTCCACTCACCAGCACTACAGGATGTACAGACTTGAGTCTGACCCATTTGAACACGGTCATCCAGAGCTCCGGTGAACACACCCCAAACGCAGTGAACATGCACACATACGGGGTCCAAACGTACTTCATCCTGCAGTGGGGAAGAAGCAAAAAGATGTCATGAAAGAATCCCCTCATAGATCAGTCAGGTGAAGTCTAACTCTGGGTCGAGGGTAAACTCTGACCTGTACATGATGATCCAATTAAAACACTCCGATCTCCTGCATCTTAATTGGCTCATTAACACTGAACGCACACTATTATCAGGGCGGGATGTTAACTAAATAAATCCTAATAGGATTCTAATGATATTAGTAGACTGAACTTAATTCTTGTTTAAATATGTTTCATGTTGTATGAAAATTAAAGACCGAGCACCAGGCAAATGTTCTTGTGCTGTTGTTATGTTCTTGTGCATGACGAACAAATCCAGTGTTTTTTTTAAAGCTTTCTTGAAGAAGAGGAAAAAAAAAAAAAAAAAAGACGTTTGTTTTGTTGCAGGGCATACTGAGCTATAAATAGACACTCTCTGCCCTGGTGTAACCCCTGCGATTTCGCTGATTCCAGTCTGCTGCTCGACTGAGACCTCGGGAATAACGATTGACGAGAGCTGCGTCGTGAAAAACGGACACGTTTGACCGCCGTTTTGCAGTATATCATGTACCGGGAATGTGACTGGACTATTAAAGAGATATTCTGGGTTTTTATTCGTAGACCACTGAGTAGCCAAGAGCCCAAGAAGAAATGTTGTTTCAATGAATAGTAGAAGCGAATACCCCTGAAACAGCAGGGCGAGAGCTCCGAACAACAGCGTGTGGAACACGTGGTAGATCACCTCCGGACGCTCACCAATCCGCCCATCCTCCATCTGCACATTGGTGTTTAAACGCTCACCACTACAAACAGAAGAGCACATGAGTCACCAAACTAATTCACAGCCATGTGAACATTCTGGACATACATATACATACTGTGGGTACAGTATCTCACAAAAGTAAGTGCACCCCTCACATTTCAGTATCTTCTCAAGGGGCAATACTATAGAAATGAAACTTGGATATATTTTAGAGTCAATGTGTAGTTTAAAAAAATACCATACAGCCAGAATAACTGGCAACAAAAGTAAGTACACCCCAAGTGAACATGTCAAAACTGTGTCCAACGTGTCAATATTTTGTGTGAACACCATTGTTATGTAGCACTGCTTTAATCCTCCTGGGCATGGAATTCACCAGAGCTGCACAGGTTGTTGCTGGGATCCTCTTCCACTCCTCCATAATGACGTCACAGAGCTGCTGGATGTTCGACACATGGCGCTTCTCCACTTTCCGTTTGAGGAGCCACACAGGTGCTCAATAGGCTTCAGGTTTGTAGACATACTTTGTCCACTCAATCAGCTTCACCTTCAGCTTCCTCAGCAAGGCAGCTGTCATCTTGGCGGTGTGTTTGGGATGTTGGAGAACTGTCGTTTGGCCCAGTTTCTGAAGTGAGGGCTTCATGTTATGCTTCAGAATGTCACAATACATGAATCCATGTTTCCCTCAATAAACTGCAGATCCCCAGTACCAGCAAAGGGAAATAAGCATGATGTGTCTTTCATCTGCTATATTAAGTTTCCTTGGTCGACAACCGATTCTATGGTCCTCATCCTCAGTCTGTTTCAAATCTTTGCCTTGAAGAGCCTTGCTGATGCAGTGGAATTACATTATATCTTGTCGATGTGCTCGATCTTGCCATGGTGTACGTCCTGAGACATGAAACTGTCTTCCACAACCTGAAACAGCACAGTTTGGCTGTTCCTCGTGCAGTTTGAAGCTCTGAAACGGCCGTTTCTGTTTCGGTTCATGAATATGTTTCAACCTACATATAAAAATTGATGATCCTCAGCACCTTGGTGTCCTACAAAGTGCCTGAGTTTGTGCAAGTGTACAAAGAAAAGAACTGAAAGTCAAAGTGGGCTCGTATTTAACACTGATTTGATTTAGATTTCGCCTTTTGTTCGTTTACATTTTGCTAATTGATGAAAATGAATGATGAAAAATTTTTTCGAAAGCATTTTCACTTCTACAAAGCATTTCTTCTCACCTGCTTTAAAAATTCGAATAGTGTGTGTGTAATATTAGGACACTCCTAAACGAGCTTTCATTGCGGTCATGACTAAAACCTGATACACAGATTTTTGTCCATATCCACCATATGCAAATTAATTAAGGATCGATTCACAATGGACTGTGTTTCATCAGAAAGCCAGAAGTAACCGGTTACTGTGATCCAGACCAAAGCAACGCAGCAGGTTTACTGTAGATTCCCTTCCTACCACGGCACGATCAATGCTTAATTACAACAGATTAAATGCTTTTTAAAACACACTCTTCATAGAACACACTCCTCTATACCACACACTATAGACTACACTATTAGTATAAATCCCAGGTTAATTATACATGTAATACATGAGAGTGTATGACAGAAAGCTCGATGCACTGAGTAGAACCTGAGTCTCCTGTAGATAGTCTGCAACATCGACCCCACGCAGACGAGCAGCACGAGCAGATAAAAAGGCAGGACCGAAGCATGTGTGAGGCGCAGATAGAAGTCCTGTCCCGGAGCCTGGAAACCGTCATCGCACAGCAGTAGGTTTGGTATAAACTCTCTGAAACCACACCCACCCACAGCAGAACACACCCTGCTAATTACAATAAAACTCCATTAACTTTGTTAAAAAATAGAGAGAGAATCTGGAGATTTACACTCACGTGGTCGAGTTCAGGCCGAACCTGACCTCCAGGAATTTTAGTATGAAGTCAGTTTGATTGACTGGAAAGATTCTCTAGAAAAGGAATCAGAAGTAAATGGTCTTAAAGAAGTGGGTGGTATGTTTAAACCAAAAAAAAGAAAGAAAGAAAAAAAGACAGAATGCGTTCCAAACACACATCTTAACTGCGACATGGCTGCTTACTTTATAGTCTTTTTTTTTATTTCTTACTAAAACGTAACCGAAACAACAAAAGAGACTGTCGGCATACGGTTGACGCACTTATAACAATATAAGAACAATGTATTTTATTTAAATGAAAGCATGACCATGGAATTGCAAAGAGCAAGTCGAAGGAAAAAGGAAAAAAGATGGAGAAAGAAAATAAATCAGGGATAGGGTCTTCAAAGAAATCACACAAAGAGGCCCAAATCCCTTTTTTTTCCATAGTTCAACTTGTAGCTATATCTATTCCAAAACACACTATATGGACAAAAGTCTGTGGACACCTGACCATAAGATTCTAATATACTTATGATTCCACATATCGTCCCCTGTATGGTGTTATGAATTGGACAAGTTGAGCTCAACAGTAAATTAGAGCTTAGTGGTGCTTAGATTTACCTTAACTAGAAGACCCAAACCTGTTCCAGTGATCTCCATGAAGATCTACTTTACATGAGGTGGAGTGGAAGATCTTAAGTGGCCTGATATAGAGCTCTGACCTCAACCTTTACTAACACCCTTGTGGCTGAATGAATCTCCACAAACACACTCCAAAATCTAGTGAAACATTTAGTTGAGTTTATTAAAATAGAAAATGGGGACTAAATGTGGTGTAAACAAACGTGTGTCACTATAGTGTGTGTGTGTGTGTGTGTGTGTGTGTGTACACACACATTCCTTATGGGGAAATTTGTATCGGCATACGAATATCGGAGTGGGAATCGTGTTCCTTAGCGAATTAAATTCATATTCTGAGGTACCACTATACTGCATTTTTTCTTATTTGTACCTAAATGTAAATTGAATGTTAAATTAAGGGTCAAATTTGAATAAAATGATGACTTTGTAGTTCTCGGTTTAAAATAGCTGCTACAATCACACTTATTACATATTGGACATCATTGATGGTTAACTGCATCGTCATATCTCTCGTATTAATTAACACAGCTGCTGGGTATGTTGCCTATACAAAACCTCTCTCATGACAAAGCATTTAATTCATATCAGCAGACCTGGCAACCTCTCCTGGAAATCCATCTATCTACACATTTTCTTGAAAGTCTAACCTACACAGGGTTGTGTGGAAGTCTGAAATCTTTTCCAGGGCACTTAAGCACAAGGTGTTAAACACCCTGGACACACACTTATTCACACCCTATTGACAATTTAAAAATGCCAATCAGCCTAACAGGGATGTCTTTGGATGGGAGGAGGAAATGGAAGAACGGAAGAAGCTCCAAAGCATGAGGGGAGATGATGTGCACACAGGGCAGGAGCACAGAGGCAGGAGTCATACCCCCAAACTCAAACTGAGCGTTTGCTCAAATTAGTTTGACTCGTATAAATGAAATGCTGCGAATGAATTTCTGCTGCTGCGTCTGACCTTGATCAGGTAGTTGAAAGTGATGCTTGCGGTGAAGACTAGGTACAAATGCAGCACGATCTTCATCAGTCTCGCCACCAGCGGGCCTACCTTCATTTTTTGCTTCAAAAATAAAAATAAAGAAATAATTACCACACAATGTAATAAACAATGTACAAAAAAAACCCATCTAAATCACTTGATTTTGCATAATGCTAGTAATTTGTACATTTACATGTATTTGAACAGCTTCAGGATGAAGTCTAATGCTGACTTCAGTTCAGACCTCCTTACCTACATCAGTTCAGTACCTGACTTTACTTACACCCTTACAGCTGAATGAATCTCCACAAATCTCCACCAGCAAAGTTAAATCTAATCTAATCTACTCAAATCTAATCTAATAGAGACAGAACACAGACAGACAGACAGACAGACAGACAGACACTCATTTTTACTACATACCGTCAAACGTCAGAACGTTAGAGGAACCTCATCTATATTTATGATGTGGTGTGGCCCGATTCAGTGGGCGCGCACCCTGTTTGATATCAAGAATTTTATTGGTTCACCTGAATCCGTTCGGCAATTTCATTGGTCTAATGTTATGGGGCTCAGTTTTTTTTTTTTGGCTTGAAGTTTGTGAAACCGGGAAAACCACTGGAAAATCCATAAATTAGGCGCTTCATTGTTTAGGGGTTCAAAGAGTGGAAAAAAAGTAGCGGCTTATAGTCCGGAAAATACGGTACTTCATTCTACACACCTTCTACATACTATATGATGTTTGTAGGATCCAAGTTGCTTCATCGATCTAAATTAGTTTCCTGGTCTTTATTTGGGAATTGGTTAATTGTACCTGCAGGAATTTGGCCAGTGTGTTGGCTATAAGCAGACTGAGGAGTGGACAGGAAAGCAGACTGGGCTTGTGATACTGCAGCATGTAGGCCAGCAACAGAGAGCTCCAATACACCTTATGGACATCTGCTGTCTGTCAAACAGAGAAATTGAGACAGAGACACACACAAATGTACACAACCCATTATTATGAATAACAAGTCCATTCTTACTGTTATCATTAAATATAATGTAAAAATCGTCTGTGTGTGTGTGTGTGTGTGTGTGTGTGTGTGTGTGTATACCTTGCGTGCTGGTATGAGGTCGAAACAATCCAGTAGTAAGATCGCAAGCCCTTGTACAAACAGTATGTAGTGGCTGTGCTCCCACATCACTATAAAGGTGAACGTTGTCACGCTCATCAGCAGGTAACAAAACATCTGAAACACACACACACAAAAATTGTCAAATTGTCGTACTGACTGAAATAACACAACTGAAAACACTAAGCCTCCAGAAGTGTGCTAGTTCACACAACGCTTCTACACAAATCTACACAGATGTGTATACTGATTGTGTATTCACACCTCTGTGGCAGAGCTGATGCTGTTGCTGAGGAAGCCGGTTAAAGCTGCGACTTGGCAGGAGAAGTAGGGGAGAGCCCAGTTATCTCTCAGAGGAATGGCGTAGTCCACTTTAGTCGTATCCGGCCTGAAACACACGACCAATCAGAGGAACAACGATGAAGTATGATGAGAGGACAACTCACAACGGGGTTACATAACTAACAGGAAAACAGACAGACAGACAGACAGACAGACAGATAGATAGAGAGATAAACAGAGAGATAAACAGAGAGAAATAGATAGTCAGACAGACAGGCAGGCAAGCAAGCAGACAGACTAACAGACGGATATAAAGAGAGATAGACAGAAAGAAATAGACAGACAGACAGACAGACAGACAGACAGACAGAGATGCTTTTTTTCATGATTTTTTTATATAAAAATTCTTATTTGATGATGTGTTCACTTTAAAGTTGATCTGAAGGTAGTGAATAAAATCCCAAACCCTTCAAACCCCGTTCTTCCTTCAGTGTTCTTCTCAGGCCACGCCCACAAACCCAATTCTAACTAATTATGGCGGTTTAAACCCACAAGCAACATGACTGACAGGTGGGGAGAAAATATACTGGGCTGTCTGATGTAGTGTTTCCAAAGTTTGGGGCTCCACAGAGACACAGAATTTCACCTCTGAGATGAAATTTTTTATATAGTTTTTTTTTCTCACCCACTATTACAAAAATAGTTTTGACCTAAAATTGCTCAGCTCACCTTTCACATTTATGTTTCATTCCTTACTTTCTTTTCAGTTTGATTTCAGACTTAGTTACGTTACTCGGCACAATTTTGTTAATTTTAACAAAATCTGAATAAAAATGTCAGCAGGATGGCAGTGTTGCTTTTGAGTTGGTTTCCTGTTCCTGTGTCTGACCTGTTAATGATGAACCAGGCCACTGCCAGCATCCCGGCCACCCAAGTGCCACTCATCACCCAGCTGCAGATGAACAGAGCGGTCACATAGACGGCCTGCAGTGCAAATACCAAGCCGATGTAGAAATAAACCGGCTCTATAGAGTCCTGTAGCAGAGAGGGAGAGCGATACTGAAACACACATTCCTCTCTCTTTTTTTCTCTCTCTCTCTCTCACACACACACACACACACACACACCCCCACCCACCCACCCACCCACCCTCTGGTAAAGGTAAAATATTTTAGCTTTTATATTTAAAAAACGCTAGCATTAACATTTACTTTAAAAGGCAAACAAAACAAAACACAACATCAGATCTCAGTTCAATCTCAGTCCGGTCTCAGCAAGGTCTCGGCACGGTCTCGGTCAAGTCTTAGTCTGGTCTCGGCACAGTCCCAGTATGGTTTTAGTCTAGTCTTGGCACGGTCTCAGTATGGTTTTAGTCTAGTCTCGACACGGTCTCAGTCTGGTCTCAGCATGGTCTCACCTGACTTCCACTGAGTTTGTACAGCAGGCTGCTGAGAAGCTCTGGGTAGAGAGACAGCTGCTCCACTGCATTAATGGTCTGACCAGATAGTGTCCTATTATCCTGCATCAGCTCATACACACCTGCCCACACACACACACACACACACACACACACACACACACACACACACACACACACACACACACACACACACACACACACACACACACACACACACACACACACACACACACACACACACACACACACACACACAGAGCAAAATCAGATACTTTCAATGTAATACAGCAAACTGTTCTCTTTGTCACATTCCCTTCTCCATCTCTCCCCCCCTTTGTAGCTCTTTTTTATATCACTGATGTTCACCTCTGTCTCTTTCTCTATTTGTCGTTCTCTCCCCATATCTCACTCTTACTTTCCTCATATCTCACCCTCTTCTCATAACACTCTCCCTCAATTGCTCTCTTATCGTCTCCCTTGCTCTCTTCTCGGACTGTGTCTCTCCGTATTTGCTTCTAATTCCAGGGTTCATGCACATGTCAGATTTTAATACCTTTCGCGGATTCAAATATGCAGACTTCCATTACGATTTTTAAGACCATATTTCACATCGGACACAATGATTATATTTAAATTCCAACTATAACATGCATTCTGTTACAATCTCTGATGTATGTCAGAGTGGGAATCTCTCGCAGGGCCAGAGGGCGCTGGACTGTCATGGCAACCGCTGCCTCACAACGTAACATGTGGATGTTCAATGTGGATGAGCGACTTCTGAGAAACGACAAAAATGAAAGTGTGGACGTGAAGCGGTTTTTTTTTTTTATGAAAACACTTATCAAATGTATAAAATATATATTTTTTTAAATACTTAATTTTATAATTTTGAAAACCGAAATTTTTCCCTTCCCATACTAATCCTGGCCTGGAAATCACTTAAATCAAATTTCATACTTTTTCAGACTTTTCCAAAATGTGTAGGAACCCTGTAATTCTCACCCTCGGTTTCCCTCCATCTCTGTGTTTATATCTCTATCTTCATGTGTTTCACTTCTCCTCTATCCACGAGTCTCAGTCCATCTCACTCTCTCTTCGGTGTGTAACCGGAAGGCAAAAAACGATTGATTACGTTAAAAGGATGACTCTCCCGTACGTAATTTTATTAATGAGTGTTTTTTGTTGCAATGATTGATGGGGAGAATAAAAAGAGGGAGAGATGAAAACCTTGAGATTGACACAGAGCTAAACACAGAGGTGTATGTGTGTTTGTGTGCATGTGTAATTACATGATTGAGCTGAGACGTGAAAGTCTGTGGAACTGAGGAAATGACTGCACTGAATAAACCCCTCAAGGCTCTCGTTTCTCCTGTTTTACCTTCTCGGTCACTCACTGCACCACTTTGATCATAAAAACTAGGCACAGGTGATCCTTGCAACTAGACTACCACGCCCAGAGTCACGTCTCTAAAAACCTTTGCTGTTTGTTTTCTAATTCCTGTGAATCTGAGTTTAGAATTCCTTCTTTAATTTTCCCCCCAGAAACTATAAAGAGGGTACAAACATTTGCACTCCATTATATTTAGACTCATTTGAGACTAAAGAGTTGAGTTACCCTTCTCGAAGGACGAGGCGAACAGCATGTGCTTGTAATAGTAGTAGTAAAGACCACTGCCTCCCTGGAAGGTGATCTCTCTCTCCAGCTCCTGAGGAGGAAAAGAAAAACATCACACCTCCATCACCACACCTACATACAAGAACCTCATATAGCTCATACTAGTCCCTCCTAACCCTTAACTTTAGTCCGTTTTACACTGTTACCACATTTACCTATGTATAAATACACACACACACACACACACACACACACACACACACACACACACACACACACACACACACACACACACACACACTTTTTTTTTCGCACATTGTGTGAGTGTTATATGTAAGCGTACCAATGACTGTGTTAATGAATAACAGCGTTACAGTGTGCACATGTAACAGTTTAAGAGTGTAACATTGTAACTGTGTTAATGAATAACAGTGCTAAACTTGTATACTTGTATACATTGTTACATGTACGGAATGTAACTGTGTTAATGAATAACAGCGTTAAATTGTTTACATGTAACAGTGCAAGAGTTGTGCGTCACCTGCCGAGTAGAGAACCAGAACTTCCTCTCGTGGTATGTGCTCAGGTACACAGCGTACATCATCCCACAGGTAACAGCTGCCATACATCCAATAAAGAGTTTTGCTACCCTCTGAAATATTACAGCTACACACACAAACATATGTGTGTGTGTGTGTGTGTGTGTGTGTGTGTGTGTGTGTGTGTGTGTGTGTAAGCGAGGGAAAGAGAGAGAGAGAGAGAGAGAGAGAGAGAGAGAGAGAGAGAGAGAGAGAGAGAGAGAGAGAGAGAGATAAAGAATTAAACCATAAGCAGTTTACAGATGATTTGACCACAAACCAAAAAAAAAAACGTTTTACACAGTAACTAGTGCTGAATTCTCTCCATTGTGGTTAAAGTTATTGTTGATAGACAGATCACTTTATTCATCCCAACAAAGAACTCAAAGTATTATTGCATATGGTATGTAGAATGTGTGTGCAAAACACTATATTACAATTGCAACTACAACACTGCACTACGTTCAAACACTACACTACAGCACTATACTACATTTAAACTACATTGCTTACAGAATTACATTGGCATTCAGGGACAGGCATTAAGCTGGTTTAAATCCTACCTGTCCGATCGTTACCATTTCATAGATTTAAATGGAGAGCTATCCAGGCCAATGCTAGTGAATTATGGCATGCCACAAGGTTCAGTTCTAGGACCACTGCTCTTTACAATATACATGCTTCCGTTAGGAGATAATATTAGAAGGCATGGAATTAGCTTCCATTGTTATGCTGAAGATACCCAGCTATATATCTCAACAAAACCATGCGATATAGCTTAATTAGCTCGAATAACTGAGTGTGTTAAGGAAATAAGAGATTGGATATCCCATTACTTTCTACTTTTAAATTCTGATAAGACAGAGATTTTGCTCATCAGCCCAAAAACTAGTATACAGAAGCACCAGCATCTCAACCTGCATATAGACGGATGTTCTGTAACCACTAGCTCAACGGTAAAAGACCTGGGAGTTATTTTAGACAGCAACTTGTCCTTTAAAAAATATATCAACCAAGTTACAAAAACAGCCTTCTTTCACCTTAGAAATATTTCTAAGTTAAGAAACATGTTGTCTATATCCGATGCTGAGAAGCTCGTCCATGCGTTCATGACCTTTAGAATAGACTACTGTAATGCGTTACTAGGTGGATGTCCTGCATCATTAATAAACAAGCTTCAGTTAGTCCAGAATGCAGCAGCAATAGTTCTTACAAGGTCAAGAAAATATGATCACATAAGCTTGTATTGTTTAAAGATTTATGATCAAACTCTTTATGTCACCCAAATGAGGATGGGTTCCCCTTTTGAGTCTGGTTCCTCTCAAGGTTTCTTCCATATTACATCTAAGGGAGTTTTTCCTTGCCACAGTCACCACGGCTGCTCATCAGGGATAAATACACACCATTCACCTTGACTGTTAAATTCTGTAAAGCTGCTTTAAAACAATGTCTGTTGTGCAAAGCGCTATGGAAATAAACTTGATTTGGCTTGACTTAAACACTACACTATAACACTATAACCAACACTAAACCACTATACTACATTTAAACACTACACTATAATCCAACAGTAGAACACTACACTACAAGCAAAACACTACACTACAATCCAACACTAAAACACTACACCATAATCCAACAACTAAACTACAAACACAAACACGAAACTACAATCAAACACAAACACTAAACTACAACCCAAACACGAACACAAAACTACAATCAAACACTAAACTACAATCAAACACGAACACTAAACTACAATTGAACACTAAACTACAACCAAACACGAACACTAAACTACAACCAAACACGAACACTAAACTACAATCAAACACTAAACTACAATCGATCATGAACACCAAACTACAATTGAACACAAACACTAAACTGCAAACACTAAACTACATCCAAACATGAACACTAAACTACAATTAAACACTAAACTACAATCGAACACTAAACTACAATCGATCATGAACACCAAACTACAATTGAACACAAACACTAAACTACAAACACTAAACTACATCCAAACATGAACACTAAACTACAATCGAACACTAAACTACAATTGATCATGAACAGCAAACTACAATCAAACACTAAACTACAATCGTAGTGAATTCTCACATTTGCTGCTCTTTGTTGGTGTCTTGGCTGAAGTTGTGCTGGAGTTGGAGTCCTGCCCTTCAGAGTCGGGAGTCTCCGTCTGGCCCGTGTCTGTTCTCGCATCATCTGCGTCTGCATGAGTTTCCTCAGATGCTTCTTTCTCCATGCCTTTGTTTGCAGCAGAGCCTGAGTCTGTTGCCACACCTTCACATTCCTCCTCATCCCTCACAGCTCCTTCAACACATCACACGATGTGATTACGGCAGACATCACAGCATGAAGGACAATGTTATAAAACACAGACAATCGTTTTTATTTCTATATTCTTTGATTTTATTTAGTAAAAAATCAATTTGGTTAAAATAAATAAATAAATTCTACATTCAATTTTAAGCCAAACATTTTAAAAACCCCTGCTAATAATTTTTCCATTTTTTTAGCTGTTTACCTTCTGATCCGCCTGCGTCACGGTTCCCTTCAGAAGCTGCCTCGTCCTTCTCACCCGGTTTTCTGCACCGCACTTCTGGCATGACTTTTTAAAACGGGGGGCTGACAAACTGTACACGACGACACACAGACTACAGTCAGCCACGAAGACCTACAAACCGGTTAAACACTTAGGCTCCGAAGACAACGTGACTATTAGCAAACTTGTGCTTTTCTTCGACATATTGCTCTGGGAAAAGTTACCGAGAACAATGTTTTATAAAATTTCTCTGACTTATTCTCAAAATATTGATCTTCTTCATGGAACGTGACCGGATTCGTGGAACGAGAAAAAATCGAAATAATCTAGAACGCAAGAACAATCACAATTACTGAAATCTTTTAAAAACAAACAAAGAAACATGGTCTTTGTGTACACTGCGTATTATAGTACACGTACACTATATGGCAAAAGCATTTGGACACCTGACTTTTCCAGCCATGTGTGTTTTTCCCCAAACTGTTACCACAAAGTTGGAGGCACACAATTGTAATGGACGTCTCGATGCTGCGGCATTACATTCTCCCTTTTATCTGAACTATTTATTTGAACTTTATTAGAATTTAAACTGTTTCAGCATGGTATTGCACCTGTGCACCCTGTCCATGAAGATATGCAATACATGAGTTGGAGTGGACCATCTTGAGTGGTCTGCTGTAGAGCTTTGATCTCATCCTTATTGAACAATTTTGGAAATAATGTGAATGCTGACTGCACCCTAGACCTCCTCACCTACATCAGTACCCGACTTTACTAATGCCCTTGTGGCTGATGAACGCAAATGTCCACAAACACACTCCAAAATCTCGTGGAACATCTTCCAGAGTGAAGGGAATTATAAGAGCAAATTGGGACTAAATGTGGAATGAGATGTTTGAAAAGCACTTAGCATACTCATGACCAGGTGTCCACAAACTCTTGCCAATATAGTGTGTGTGTGTGTGTGTGTGTGTGTGTGTGTGTGTGTAAAACCATAAATCTCATATTTGGACTGATCAGACTAAAGGACGGTTCAGTTTTCCACTGATCTAATGTCTATTCCCCGTGTTTCATGCCCTAGAGCAAGTCTCTTCTGCTTGATGTTCTTCTGAAGTAATGGTTTCTAATTCGACCATTAAAAACTGACTTACGCAGTCTCTTCTAAACAGTGGATGTTCAGAAATATGTCTGCCACTTAAACTCCGGGAAGCATTTATGTAAATCTGAGCTTTCTAAGGCTGGAAATTCTAAAAATCTTATCCTCTGCAGCAGAGGTAGCTCTTGGCTTTCCTTCCTTTCGGAGGACGGTCCTCACGAGACCCTGTTTCATCAAAGTGTTTGATAACTTTTGAGACACTCAAGTTCTTGAGATTTTTCAGACTGGCTGACCTGTGGTCTGAAGTAAACTAATGGTCTAAAAAAAATGTCGCAAATTAACTCTCGTGTGAAGCGAATAAATTTCTAGTTGACTACCTCAGTATTCTGATGAAAGAATGCCATGAGTTTGCCAAACTGAATGGGGCTCCTTTGGGCAATAAAATATAAACCATTTTTTTGATGATTCAACACATATCTTCTTACGTGTACTTTTAGATTTTGTATGTCTTCGGTATAAAAATGTACAATGTTGAATATAATAATATAAATAATAAAATCACTGAAATAGAAAGTGTCATTGCTTACAACTGTATAATGGAGAGGATTCAACTGAGGGGGGTGGGGCGGGGCTTAAAACATAAGCCACGCCCCGTGGGTTGAATCCAGATGCAGATGGTGTCACTCCTCTACATAATATATTTAGGTCATAATGTAAAAATTTGGCTTTGTGATCAATTTTTGTAAAATAAATAAATATACACATATATGAGTAAATAGATAAATAGTATATAAAACCAGATAGAAGTTGTATATTTATATTTCAACACGAAAAAGTACATTAGTCCTTTAATAGATTAAACGAGGCGTCCTGAAATGTCATCTGGGAAACATGTAATAATAATAATAATAATAATAATAATAATATAATTTTAGTTAACATAAGCTAGCTGTGTGTTAGCTATAGGTACAAAAATACAAATAAATCACTCCATCGTGTAATAAATGAGACCTTATTTGGATCATTCTCATGCAGGATCGTAAGTAATCCGTATAAAACTCACCACACATGAAATCAGGGTTTATTGGTAGTATAATGATTATTGATGATGTTCTTGCAGCTCCTTCTTCATTCCTCTGTATCTGATGCTGAACAGGAGACTGGACAAAATAAATAACTAAATCAAAATCTCCAGCTAGAACAAGATTCCTCAAACTGAGATCCGACTACAGGTTTATTTCCTATATATATTTATTAATAAAAAAACAAACCCGAGCTGGAAGTTAGGGAAATGAGCACCAAACTAGAGCTGAGGAACTTCCTCCAGCGAGCTTCCTGCGCATAAAGTTTGCAGCTTTATCTGCTACGGAATGCGACGCAGGACAATATAGCGTTTCATTTTGCGTTACTGGTGATCACTAATGCGCAGGAAATGCGCATTAATTCTATTTAGTAGATACTACAGGTGTAACGGTGCACAAAATTCACGGTTCGGTACGTACCTCGGTTTTTAAGTCACGGTTCGGTTCGATTTCAATACCGTTAGAGAGAAAAATGCAAAAGGTAAAATGTCTCGTCATTTTCTATGAACGCAGTTTATTATTAACATTTGTGGATAGTTTACGTGTTTAAAATCATTTTAATAAAGTGACTGGTTGGTTTAAATAAAAAATAATTTAATATATTAAGTAAATTGATTTATTGATTAAATTGGCACGAATAAAATTGATTAAATAAAATGAAATAACAAAAACATTTAATATACATTTTTATAGACACCCTTTGGGTGTGTTTGTGTGTTTTTTTTTACATTTAATTTTCTGAAGATATGTTCTAATTAACTCTTCTATTTATTTTAGCATACTTTAACAAGTATCTTCATTTCTTCCATCCTTCTTTTACTCCCTCAATATAAGAAAATGTCAAGATTATCTCCATTGAAGAGAAATTCTTAAAATTTGACATAAAACGCCAGAGGTGGGAGTAAGTCACCAAATGAAAGTCTCAAGTCAAGTCCAAGTCTTAACATTGCAAGTCAAAGTCAAGTCAAGTCATTCTGTTGTAAGGGTCAAGTTTAGTCAAGTCAAGTCATACTCTTTGTCAAGTCAAGTCAAGTCAAGTCAAGTCATACTCTTTGTCAAGTCAAGTCAAGTCAAGTCGCAACTTAGTCATCAAGTCATACCAAGTCGCACACAGATTTGTTTGACACATTTTTTAACTCAGGGACTTTTATTACTTATTTAGACACAGAGGGCTGATGATGGGTTACAAAAATAAATAAATTAACTTGTGTGTAATAAAATATCGTTAAGAAGCACTTTAAATGCTCTAAAATAAAAATAAATTAAATGAACAAGTAAACAAGAAATAATTGTAAGTTTTTTAGACAGTATTTGTTAACTGAATGTATGCCTTCTCAGAGGAGTCAGAACTACAGTTGTTAAACTGGATCATTTCTATCTATGAATCCCCTGATGTATCTGTGTAAACATGGAGTGAACAGTCACATGTCCCCATCTCAACATATAGTAGTAATAATACCTATAATTGTAAAGTATACTTTGTCATCTCATCAGACACCAAACAATGGGTTGCATACTCAAAGTAGAATATCAATATCAGAAAAAAAAAAATCTTACTGTACAAGTGAGGCAGTGGTTTTTAAAAGGTGATGAACCCAACATTGTTTGCTCTGTTAAGAGTTATCCACAAACTATTATGATCATGTTACTCTAGGGCTTTTCATTAATTTTCTAATATCTTTAATAATGTAAAAAATTAAAACTATCAGGTCATGCCCCAGTATTTATGGAGAAATTTACCGTACATCAAACCAGATTTATGTATTTGGCCATAACAACTTTAACCCTTGACCACTTCAATGTTAAACTGTGATGTTTGGACAGTTTAAAATAATGCCAATGTGAAGGCAAATTACAGTGAATTGCATTTGCAAAAAATCAAACTGGCCATGTACGCGTAATCTCTAAACCCGAACTTTATTATCCTCGGGGGTGGGGCTGGTGTTGTTGCGGTGTACATGTTGTCTTGTCCGCGGAGGGATCTGCTGTTTTGGCAGGCGGCAAGCGGCTTCCGGATAGCGTCTAGCGGTTTACGCATGCGGAAGAGTGGATTGGGTTCGCCGACTTATTGGAAAATATATAGTCCATTCTTAAATATATAAAAAAATCACAATATTTGAAAAAAAATATTTTCCACAAGTCATTTCAAGTAAATAGGCACAAGTCCGAGTCAAGTCTAAAGTCACAAGGAGCAAGTCTAAAGTCAAGTCGAGTCTTTTCAGAGATCTAGTCAAGTAAGTCTCAAGTCCAGAAAAATGTGAGTCGAGTCTGACTCGAGTCAAGTCATATGACTCGAGTCTCCCACCTCTGTAAAACGCAAAAGAATCCAAAACCCTACATCGTTGTAAAAACGTCGGCAATGACACGAAGTTGCACCGATTTCGTGCCTGTGCAGGTTCAGGATTCAGCGGAAACACGGCATTGTTTAAATGATAAATAATAAACGATGCTAATTCTCTGTCTTACAGTCTGTGTAATTGGTTCATTAGTGATGCTTTGCAAATTTTGATCTTTTAAAATGTTTAACACTACAGCAAAACACACAAAAACAAATTTGCTGATATTATTATTATTATTATTATTTATTTTTTTTATTATTATTAAATTTAACATAATAGTTTTTCAGTTAAATTCTAAAAATAAATCTGTCCACAATCAAATTCTATTCTTTTGTACTAAAGCAGCCTAATTTTGAGTGTATCTGCGATTTCTTCTTATTAATGTGATTTAATACTAATAGCTATAATATTGTAAAAAAATTCGATTTGGTAAACACTTCATCCTGGTGCCTAGCGTGAGGTGGACATACACCCCAGATGGGATAAACAGTATTTATACTCAACAAAATTGTAAACGCAACACTTTTGTTTTTGCCCCCATTTTACATGAGTTAAACTCAAAGATCTAAGACTTTTTCTATGTACACAAAAGGCCTTTTTCTCTCTAATATTGTTCACAAATCTGTCTAAGTGAGCGCTTCTCCTTTGCTGAGAGAATCATCCACCTCACAGGTGTGGCATATCGAGATGCTGATTAGACAGCATGATTATTACACAGGTGTGCCTCAGGCGGGCCACAATAAAGGACCACTCTATAATGTGCAGTTTTATCACACAGCACGATGCCACAAGTTTTGAGGGAACGTGCAATTGCTATGCTGACTGCAGGAACATCCACAAGAGCCGTTGCCTGTGAATTGAATGCTCATTTCTCTACCATAAGCCGTATCCAAAGGAATTTGGCAGTACGTCAAACCGGCCTCACAACCTCAGACCACGTGTAACCACACCAGCCCAAGACCTCCACATCCATCATCTTCACCTCCAACATTGTCTGAGACCATCCACCTGGACAGCTGCTGCAAGTTTACATAACCAAAGAATTTCTGCTCAAACTGTGAGAAAGCATCTCAGGGAAGCTCCTCTGCATGCTCGTCGTCCTCATCAGCATATACAACAGAGTGTTTAGATGTGTTACACTGTGTGAGGCAAATGGTGGTCACAACCAATAGTTACCTTGTTTTCTGCCCCCCAGAACCCCCATTACAGTAAAACTGCACATTTTAGAGTGACCTTTTATTGTGGCAGCCTAAAGCACACCTGTGCAATAATCATGCTGTCTAATCAGCCTCTTGATACACCACACCTGTGAGGTGGATAGAAAGAGTCTTAAATCTTTGAGTTCAACTCATGAAAAATGGGGGCAAAAATAAAAGTATTGCATATATAATTTTGTTCTTCCTCTTACAGCTGCTTCCATTAGGGGGCGCCACAGCGAATGATCCGTCTCCATACCCCTTCACCATATTCATAAACCTCCTAAATTTTGTTCAGTGTGTGTATGTATGTATGTATGTATATATACACTGGCGATCAAAATTAGAGAACAATTTATAAACAATTGAACAGTTCTGAAATAATGTCATCTTCACTGCTCAACAGTTGAAGGAGTTTTTGTCCTGTCTATACCATGCTACCAGAACCCCTTTTCCACAAATTAACTAAGGCATTAAAAAAAACAAAAAACAGTATTTTGCAGAAAACACACTGATCAAAATTAGAGAACAACAATGACTAGCATGGAAAAAGGTTACAACAGTCAGCAATTAGTAGGAAGTGTACAGGCCTCTGCTCTGAATTTTGCCTCTGCTCCGTTTTGCTGTGTGACATGGAGCGTTGTCCTGCATGCACACTGCGGGCTGATTGGGTGATGAACGCAGGGAAGGAACCATATGTTGTTGAAGAAGGTTCTGATAAACATTTGCATTCACTCTGCCATGTAGCTGTATAAGAGGCCCAACTCCTGCTGCAGAAAACATGCCCCAAATCATGCCCCTTCCTCCTGCACTTTTCACTGACTTCTTTACACACTTTGGGTTCAGTCTTTCTCCAGTTTGTCGCCCAACATAATGTTTCCCATCGGACCCAAATAAATTAAACCATGTTGCAGAGTCAGTAAAACTGGAAGTTAGGCTGGCAGTTAAATAGGGGTTGACAGATAATCAAGGAAATTAGCACCAGGTACCAGATTAACACCAATAACTGGGAGGTATCTGAAAATGTTCTCTAATTTTGATCAGTGTGTTTTCTGCAAAATAATGTTTTTTTTTTTTTTAAATGCCTTAGTTAATTTGTGGAAAAGGGGTTCTGGTAGCATGGTATAGACAGGACAAAAACTCCCTCAACTGTTGAGCAGTGAAGATGACATTATTTCAGAACTGTACAATTGTTTATAAATTGTTCTCTAATTTTGATCGCCAGTGTATATAAACATTATAATCACCTGCCTAATATTGTGTTGGTTCTCTTCTGCTGCCAAAACAGTTGTGACCCTTCAAGCATTAACACCATGAACGTATTCAGCAGTTTGAGCTACAGGAGCTCCTCTGTTACATGACCAACCTTCGACCAGCCTTCGCTCCCCTCGAGCATCGATGATCCTCGGCCCTGCGACCCTGTCGCAGGTTCACCACTGTTCCTTCATTGGAGCACTTTTGATAGATACTGACCACTGCAGACCAGAAACATCCCACAAGAGCTGCAGTTTTAGAGATGCTCTGACCCAGACGTGTAGACGTCACAGCCTGGTCCTTGTCAAACTACTCGCTCAAATACTTACGCTCGTCCATTTTTCTTGCTTCCAACACGTCAACTTTGAGGACAAAATGTTCACTTGCTAATAAATAAATCCACTCACTAACAGGTGCCATGATGATTTTATATATGATATACAGTACAGACCAAAAGTTTGGACACACCTTCTCATTCAAAGAGTTTTCTTTATTTTCATGACTATGAAAATTGTAGAGTCACACTGATGGCATCAAGGGCTATTTGACCAAGAAGGAGAGTGATGGGGTGCTGCACCAGATGACCTGTCCTCCACAGTCACCGGACCTGAACCCAATCGAGATGGTTTAGGGGTGAGCTGGACCGCAGAGTGAAGGCAAAAGGGCCAACAAGTGCCAAGCATCTCGGGAAACTCCTTCAAGACTGTTGGAAGACCATTTCAGGTGACTACCTCTTGAAGCTCATCAAGAGAATGCCAAGAGTGTGCAAAGCAGTAATCAAAGCAAAAGGTGGCTACTTTGAAGAACCTACAATATGACATTTTTCAGTTGTTTCACACTTTTTTGTTATGTATATAATTCCATATATAATTAAAAGTGGCAGACCGTTTTTTTTATTAATTTCTTTTATTAAAATGAAAAACAGACACAATGCCAGGGTTATATAAAAGGAACTAGAGTTAGCGCAGTGTCACTGTGTCTGGTCACTCCGTACCGGAAATACGATTCGTAGTACGGTGTAAAACACGGCTTTTGTTTTGCACAGGCACAAAATCACGGCACATCCGTTATTTTTAAGTCGGTCTAGCGCTGTCGATTTCTTACTGCATTTTATGTCTTTTAAAAGAAGAAACTCGAGGGAATGAATGAAGGGTGGAAAGAATAAAGACATTTGTTAAAGTCTGCTGAAATAAGTAGCACAGTTAAGATCATATCGTTTAAAAATGTGATATTAAATGTAAAAGAGACAGACACACACACACACACACACACACACACACACACACACACACATCTTTATTACCCAAACGGGTTCTAACACATTATAAACGATTTAATATCATTTCTTCATTTATTTCATTTCACTGAATCAATTACTCAATGTAATCAATAGAATAAAGTGTTTTTGGTTTATTAGATGTTTATATAAACCCAAGCAGGCGTTTTATTTAGAAACTGTTGGTAAAAATGCAAACTGTTAATATTAAAAATGTTAATAGTATTAAACTGCGTTAATAAAAAAACAAGCAATAATCATACCGGAATTGAACTGTGACTTAAAAACCGCTGTACGTAAATTCTATGTAGCGTTATACCCCATTTCTTTATCTTTTTTATTATTCGGCGTTAATTCAATATATTACGGATTAGCACATAGAAAAAAAAGCAATGAGACAAGAACAACAATTTCATTACAAAGTCACAGATTTATTTTTTTCTGATTGTACGGACAGCGAGAATATTTCATCCATCAGGAAATCCGACGATCCCATCCGTTAAAATCACATTAAATCACAAGAAACTAAGATGACTGCCATCTAAAAAAAAAAAAAAAAAAAAATAGATATATACAAATAAGCTACTGTACAGCGTTCTCCACGTTTCTGTCTCTCTCACGTGTTTAACGCCAACATTATTATCAAAAGCAAATTCCTTGTTACCGTGTTTTTTTCCCCTAGAAACTATAGCAATTACAATTAATGACAATAGAATGCAAATCAAAACACAATGTAAAAAGCTGAAAGCCCGGATTAAGACCGTACGAAATATAAAACGCTAAAACAATATATATATAAAAAAAAAAACATCAAGCTTTTCAAATGGTGTGAAAGGGATTCATTCTGAGGTGAGGAGTTTAAAAAAAAAAAAAAGAAAAAAAGAAAAAAAAAAAAAAAGAGATGCAGGAAGATGTTACTATAAATATATAAAGGAATGAAGCACAGAACTACTGATCACAGGACGGTGAAAAGAGCGAGTCCTCTTCTATTCGAATCTGGGAAGTGAAAACACATCGAGAGACACTTCAGCTTCCTCGCTAGTCATCCACAGAAACGGTTTATGAGGACCAGGCTGTGACGTGTTTCACGTGCGATACTCACTTTTTTTTTTTTTTTTTGAGGCTTTTCCCGAAGCTCTCAGTGTGGACGTTCGTCCTCCTCACTCAGCTCTTTGTCTGAATAAAGGGAAGAGGGAAAAGGGGGGGATGCTTAAAACCAGTGGTTCTCAAAGCGTCTAGTTTGTTGCGGCCCTCTAGTGGCGAACAAAGATAGGACAGGGTCGAATCGTCTTAAATTTTGTTCATACTGTAAACGTTTTCCGACGTTTTTACCCGGAAACACCGTTTTTAAATACAGTGGTCCCTGGAACTCGCTCGGTTTAAACGCGACACCCGCAAAAGTATTAGGACGCCTGACTTCTCCAGGCATATGTGGTTCTTCTCCTCTCCTGCTACAGAGCTCTGACCTCAACCGGATTGAACACCTTTGAGAACAATTGGAACGCCGACTGCACCACACACCTTCTCACCTCACCTAAACATCAAAACCTGACTTTACTAACACCCTGAATAAATTTCCACGAATCTCCACAAGCGAAATCTCCAAAATCGAGTGGAACATCTTCCCAGCACTATTGAGGTTATTAGAACAGTAAACTGCAATGGGATGTTCAAAAAGGACACATTAACGTGAGATAGCTATCGATAACACCGGAATCGTCCTAACGTCAGCGATCAGAGACGTGATCTGTCACTCTTCGGATGTTAACGTAGACTCACCTTGTTTGACCGTGTCCTCTTCTCCGTTGGCTCTCTTTCGGAACTTGTCCTTCACCTTCGCCGTTTTTACTTTCCTCACCAAAGGCTCGTCGTCTGAACTGGCATCTGCGAGCAAGTTGGAGCAACATGAATTCATTTCCTTTAGGCCATTACACAAATCGTTTTACTTTACTCAATAAAATATATAAAAAACAGCAATGGACACGAGTCTCATATCGATTTCGATTTACTTTTATGACTCCTTTAACGAGGGATGTTGTCCCGAAGAAGCTTTAAAGAGTGACATAGATCTCGATTTACAAATACAGAAGGTCCCCGATTTACGAAGGTTTGCCAATTTCCTGTTTTTACAAAGCAGCGATTGCTCCGCCCATACACACACTATAGTGTCAAAAGTTCGAGGACACCCGGTCATGAGTACGACACGTGCTTTTTGAGTATCGCATTCATTCCCAATGTGCTCCTATAATATCCTCCACTCTTCTGGGAAGATGTTCCACTAGATTTTAGAGTGTGTTTGTGGAGATTTGTGTGAGATTCATTCAGCCACGAGGGTGTGAGTGAAATCAGGTGCTGAGGTAGGTGAGAAGGTGAGGAGATCTGGGGTGCAGTCAGCGTTCACATTCATCCCAAAGGTGTGTAATAGGGTTTAGAGCTTTCTAGCAGAAGACCTTACACTCCATCCCATAATCAAGCATTTCTTCACAAGGGCATCAGGATGCTGGAACAGATTTGGATCTCTTAGTGATCTTGAGAGAATGCAAATGTATGACTTTTTAAGATTTTTTGAAAAATGACATTTGAGAAAAAAACCACACAAAAATGTGTTAGCAAAAGACGAGCCCTAAATTCATTTTCTTCAAGCTAAGTAGCGCTAACCTTGCACTTCCCCAAAGCCGGAAAAAACAAAACCCGTTTTACTTCTGTGGTACGATCCAATAGATTCGCGGCAATAACAGGAAGCCGATTGGCTGTTGCGTGTTTGGTCTCGTTTATAGTCAGAATACAGAGAATTGTATTTGGATCGGCGAAAGAAAGAACTACAAACTAACAAACGAAACATTGAGAAGGGAGCATTTCGGTGAGCGTTAGCGGTTGCGTTACGTGGACGTCGGAAAATCAAAACCTGTTTTGAAATGATTTAAGAAACACAAAATAAATTTTGAAAGCCTAAAATTTACATTTTTTACTTTTTAAAGACTCCGTGGAAACCACATATGAAAGAATCACCTATGGCCGGGAAAGTCAGGTGTCGCAATAAGATTGTCCATATAGTGTAAATACTGTATAGTTTACACACTACTGTCATGTGTAAACTATACACTATTCACACTACCGTCATGTGTAAACTATACACTATTCACACTACCGTCATGTGTAAACTATACACTATTCACACTACCGTCATGTGTAAACTATACACTATTTACACTACCGTCATGTGTAAACTATACACTATTCACACTACCGTCATGTGTAAACTATACACTATTCACACTACCGTCATGTGTAAACTATACACTATTTACACTACCGTCATGTGTAAACTATACACTATTCACACTACCGTCATGTGTAAACTATACACTATTCACACTACCGTCATGTGTAAACTATACACTATTTACACTACCGTCATGTGTAAACTATACACTATTTACACTACCGTCATGTGTAAACTATACACTATTCACACTACCGTCATGTGTAAACTATACACTATTTACACTACCGTCATGTGTAAACTATACACTATTCACACTACCGTCATGTGTAAACTATACACTATTCACACTACCGTCATGTGTAAACTATACACTATTTACACTACCGTCATGTGTAAACTATACACTATTTACACTACCGTCATGTGTAAACTATACACTATTCACACTACCGTCATGTGTAAACTATACACTATTCACACTACCGTCATGTGTAAACTATACACTATTCACACTACCGTCATGTGTAAACTATACACTATTCACACTACCGTCATGTGTAAACTATACACTATTTACACTACCGTCATGTGTAAACTATACACTATTCACACTACCGTCATGTGTAAACTATACACTATTCACACTACCGTCATGTGTAAACTATACACTATTCACACTACCGTCATGTGTAAACTATACACTATTCACACTACCGTCATGTGTAAACTATACACTATTTACACTACCGTCATGTGTAAACTATACACTATTCACACTACCGTCGTGTGTAAACTACAGAATTTACACTACTGTCATGTGTAAACGATACACTATTTACACTACCATGTAATATATATATACACACACACACACACACACACACACACTAAAAAATGAGTTTTTATCCCTAATGACTGAGCCAGAGGTCAGAGGTGAGACAGAAACCTTGATAGGAACCAGCCCTAAAAAGGGAACCCCATCCTCATCTGAGTGACGGTGAATATCTCTTCATTGTTGTGGTTATCAGCTGTTCAGTGATGGAAACTTGGGCACAAAACAGTTCATGGCAACTGTAGCTGATACAGCAAACTGTTCATATCCATCCGAACACCGCAGGAGACAAACGATTAGAAAATGCAATAAAGAAGAGACTACATGGTCTGTCTGAATAAACCGAAAATAATATTGACGATTACACTATGCGACCATGAATGGATTAAAAAAAAATCTGTAAGAAAAAAAGAATACATTCAAACAAATACGATTAGAATATACACTATACTGCCAAAAGTATTGGGTCACCTGATCTTTCCTGCTTTATGTGCTTCTTTTCTAAACTGTTACCACAAAGTTGGAGGCACTCAATCGGCTTTAGTAAAATTTTTCATTCACATTAACTTGGAAACCCAAAACCTGTTCCAGCATGGCAAAGTGCACAAAGTGAGCTCCTTGAAGATCTGGTTTGCATGCTTTGGAGAGGAAGATCTTGCTGCTATAGAGCTCTGATCTCATCTCTACTGAATACCTTTGGGATGGATTTGAAAGCTGAATGCACCCCAGGTCTCCTCACCTACATCAGTACCTGCCTTTCATAACACCCTTGTGTCTGATGAACACAAATATCCATAAGCACACGCCAAAATCTGGTGGAACATCTTCCCAGAAGAGTGGAGGGAATTATAAGAGCAAATCGGGACTAAATGTGGAATGCGAAGCGCAAATATCACATACTGCACTTATGACCAGGTGACCCAATACTTTTGGGAATATAGTGTGTAAGAAGAATAAAGCAATTTGGTGCATCTGTTTAATTGTGTCTTGCAGGAAAACGGTTACCTGCTGCTGGTCTCCGGCCTCGCGCAGCCTTACTCTGCTCTTTCAGTCTTGTCATCTTAAGACTCAGAGGCTCCTCGTCTGAGCTCTCGGCTGTGCTCTCTGAACAACGTGCGGGAGACCGAGAGAGAAGAGAGACACGGAGGGAGAAAGAAAAAGCGAGAGAGAGAGCGGGACAAAAGAACTGGGTGATTACTGTAAAAGCTCGGCTCGAGTGGTATTAGCAAGCCGTTTCTAAAATCGCTTTCAAAGAACATCATCTGTTCTTCAAAGAGTTTCCGAGTACATGCTGTTTTTAATGAATTTCTCGAAATCTTTCCTGCTGATTTCTCAAAACGCCGATCATCTTCAAGGAACACCGACCAGATCCGGGGAACGGGAAAAACACAAATCACGGTAATTAAAAAAAAAAAACGTGTGCGGCCAAAAGCACTATTTTTCACCCAATATGAGGTTTTTTCAGCAGGTCAATGCCCCCTGTGCACAAAGCAGCTCCATAAGTAGAACCTTAGCATGGGTGAGTGAGAAAGATCTCCTGCTGGAAAGCTATAAATCCTACTGAACACCTTTTGGGATTAATGTGAATGCTGACTGCATCCCAGGCCTCCTCACCTTCTCACCTACATCAGCACCTGACTTCACTCACACCCTCGCGGCTGAATGAATCTCACACAAATCTCCACAAACACACTCCAAAAGTCTAGTGAAACATCTTCCCACAAGAGTGGAGGATATTAGAACAGAAAACAGAAACTAAATGTGAATTGAGATACATATATAAATATATAAAAAATAATTTATTTCATAAAGTGTAATGAAAAATATTGTAAAATAATTATGTGAATATGCCACTTAAATTTCAAAGCTTTTTAAAAAAAAATTTCATTCAACTGTTTCTGACACAAAAATAAAATTGACAAACTGGGATTTGCTGATACTGATATATATATATATATTAAAAAAATAAAAAAATAAAAAACTAACACGTTTAAAATTCATGTATAAAAAGGGATATAAAAAAGAATCGAAGCAACTATATAGTTTATATGCATTTTTTACACAATTACTGTTATACACCATATGAGCAGAAGTATTTGCCCAACGCACCCATATATGACTCTTTCCCAAACTATTGCCAAAAAGTATAAAGTGGCACTCTAAGCAAGATTCCTATTGCGACTCCCCCCAACACACACACACACACACACACACACACACACACACACACACACACACACACACACACACACACAAACACAAATCATTCGCAACCTTTCGTAAAAAAAGGTTGCACATTTTATAATCCCTGTAAATTTGCCCCGAATCCAATATGCAATACAGTATATTAAACTTCAGCAGAAAAACAGGTAAATTATTCAAATGGGCAGTAGAGGTGATGGTGCAGCTACAACTTACTAGTCTAGTGGAAACATTATTATAACAGCAGAGGACTAAATCCAAAATCGAACTATACTTTTATAATTAAAACGTGACTAACTGATCATTACTCGCTACTAGGGTTGCAAAATTCCAGGAATTTTTAAGACCTGAAATGGGAATTAACGGTGTTGAGTATAAACTGTGAATTTACAAAAATTTAAGCTTGGCCTATAACAGGGAACTTAAATGTAGTTGAAAATAAACCTTGCAGGTTTATTTCGGTTAAAAAAACCAGATTTAATTGCAATTTCAGTTGAATTTCTACCCTGCGAATTCATCGATCACAGCACAGCACACTTACTGCAGGGCTACTGAGGCCACGCCCCCTACACGCACCAATTCCTCAGTAACATAACATAAATTGTTTCTTAAATGGAATAATTTTAGAAAAATGCCCATCTCGACTATTAAATATGTTTAAAAATTTCTTATGCTGCATGCCCGCTATTGCGCAATTAAATTATACGAAAAAGAAGCCAAACATTTCTTTATTTTTTTTTAACAAATCTGTAATCGTTTGCAAGCGTCAGCTTAATAACAAAAATAAATGTTTGTATTTATGTTTGTATATGATACAGTTTATTTAAATTCCCCTAAATTTTTCATTATTTCCAATAAATTTTCAACTTAGAATATTTTCAAAATTCCCCAGATGAAGTTCCCATGGAAAGTTTCCAGAAATTTACCACACCTTTGCAACCCTACTCGCTACCCGACATGACATGATTAATAAAACAATTTCTTTCCACAGATCGGTATGGAATCTTGATTCGCAGTCTGTCGTTACCTGCTCTGGCTGCACTTTTCTGCTCTTGTGTGTGTGTGCCTCCCCGTGCGACTGCGTCCATGACGTCTTGTTCGGACATCCTCTCTAACAGCACCACCGCCTGCTTCATCTCCGGCTCGTCCTTCTTCCTCGCCGGCTCGCCTTTCTTCCTCGCTGGCTCGCCTTTCTTCCTCGCTGGCTCGCTCAAGGGCTCGTCGTCCGAGCTGTCGCTGCACGCTACACAGGAAGGAACCAGTTTTAGTATTTACGCTCACATTTGATTCCATTCATTTCATAAAATACTTCACAGCATCATAATCAATGTACAAAACTGAACAATCATTGGAACTCTCTTCTGTTTGGATAACCTCACAAACTCATGAACATCAACAGGTCCAGAACTCAACTACCCGTATAATTACCAGAAGCTCCTTCACTGAGCATATCGCTCCTGTTCTCCATCATCTACACTGGCTTCCTCTCAAATATCGAACACAGTAAAGATTATACATCGCTTTTAAAGGTTATAATCTTTTACCCTCATACATCTCTGACTTGCTTCATACTCGCATCCCAGAGCGTACCCTCAGCTCTTCTTCATCTGTTTCCCTCGTTGTACCTTCTATTCATTTAGTCACTATGGGATCTAGAGCATTCAGCTGGGCTGCTCCTCATCTTTGGAATACTTTTCCACAATTTATAAGTGACTGTCTGACCACTTTTAATTCGTGTTAAAATACATTAGCTTTTTCTGATCAATTTGAACAATTAAACAGCTGTTGTGTGTCTTGTTTTTATGATTATCATTCAATTGTATGGTGTCCTTGAGTGTTTTGAAAGGTGCCTTCAAATAAAATGTAGTATTATTGTTATTGTTTTATTCTATATTCTAACAAATCCTTATTCTATTAGGATTTATAAATACAGATGGAAATGCAATCAATGTAATGCTTTACCAAATACAGTAAAACCCTGTAGTACGAGCAAACGGAGATACGAGAGACCTTGCTTGCAAAATTTTACCGTTTCACAAGCAAATTTCGAAGGCATGAGCAAACCCACGCTGCCGGTTCCCTGTTTTCAGCGGAGGGAAGCATCAGTCGCTTAGTTGATGACGTATCACTCGGTCGCTCTTGTTGTTCAGTGCAGCAAAAACGTAACTTTTTTTAGGGTAATATTTTTATTTCACTAAAAATCTTGAAAAATGTCTCCCAAGTAAATCAGTGATGGTGCTGTGAAAACGAAAGTAAATAGAATTACCATGGAAACCGAGAAAGTTACGAGCATGGTGCACGTCTCACACTCGCAATCAACCACTATCACATGTGTAAGTGTTAAATTATGTTTACATTACGGTCATTTGCAGTGTATTTGTTTGTTAAAATAGGCTACAGATACTTTTTAAGTGCAGAAATAAGCGATCGAATGAGATCTCGGAACAGATTAAATCGCTTTTACATTAATTTTTAATGGGGAAAATCAGTTTGAACCTACGAGCAATTTTCAAGAACGAATTATGCTCGCAGAACAGGGTTTTTCTGTACTATCAAACCCGGCTCCCTGAGAAAAAAGGCAAGCTAACAACTAGGTTTTGGAAATTTCCTAAAACCATATATTTTTCCAAATCAAAAATTCGTCATTATACTTCATTTGATGTTTCATAGCAAGTAAAATTGCACTATATGGACAAATGTTTTGGACTCCAGACCATAAGATTCATATGTGCCATTACAGTAAGCTCCACTCTTCTGGGAAGATGTTCCACTAGATTGTAGAGTGTGCTTGTGGAGATTTCTGGGATTTAATTCAGCCACAAAGGTGGGAACTTATGTAGGTGAGGAGGCCTGGGGTGCCCCCAGTGTTAAAATGTATTATGTTCAATAGGGTTGAGTTCAGAGCTCTATAGCAGGCCACTCAAGATCTTCCACTCCATCCCATGTACAGCATTTCTTAATGAGGCTGGGTTTGTGCACATTGGCATTGTAACGCTGGGATAGGTTTTGGTCCCATTGCTCAACCTTGTGGTAACGGTTTGGGAAAGAAACTCTGGGAAACAAACTTTTGCCATATAGTGCAACTTAAATATATGCAGAAAAACTGTCATAATACAAAAAAAAAAAAAAACGAATTACTACTAAGGTTCACATTTCATTGTTATAATAATATAAATTCTAGGACATTTTCCTTAATTGAACTTGTCCCATTTTGTCGGTGAATCAATCCGTGAATTGCAAAACAACGAAACATCACGCTTGGAATTACAACAAAATGTCAAACAACTAAATGTGTTGTTTCTGCATCTGTTTCGCATCAGAACCTGAGAGTAAAAACAGAGCCCAACAGCTGCACCTTTTCCTTCTTTTTTTGCACGTCCTCTCCTTTTAGGTGTCGTGTTCGTAGCTGGTGAGTGTCCCGATGCCTTCTTCTTCGAGTTGTCCTTAGCTATGAAAACGAACCAACACGTCACATCACTGTGCTGAAAATCCAGGAAACACTTGATCGATGGTGTCAACTTTACAATTGGGGATGGTTTCAATACACTTGGGTATACAATAACAACTGCAGAATTTGGATTCACTTGGAATTTGGGAATTTGGACCTGAAAATGACATTTATCATGTTCTTAAAATGACGATCTACATTTACAAGAATTACAATTATCTCATTTTATTCAACTGAGCAGGTACCCAGGAGTGGTAGCTTGGAAGTGCTAGGAATTTGAATGAATGAAAGTCTTAAGCACAAGCTACCACTTCGATCTGTTTAGTTGTGTGTTTAAAAATCTTTCATGTCTTTCAAGTTCTGTAGTTTCAGGAGACTATTTTCCGAGCAGGAATTTGTGGGGGTTTTTATTAATTGCCTTTCCCCCCAATTCGACGTTACGCTAAAATTCTCCTGATTACCTTGGCTCAATGGTAGAAGATCCCTGTCTATTTGCAAAGAGGGATGCAAATAATAGCAACAGATGAGCGCCGTATTTGTACTTGACCCGAAATAACCATTGAGTTTACACAATAGGTGTGTGAGAAGTGTTCTTAATAAAACGGCAATTCAGTATAAATTCAATGATGCCCTTTACTGAGGAAATGTACCTCCATTGTGGTGCCATGTCATTATTTCATATTATTTAATTTTTATTGGATGATGGTTTGGTAGAAACTCCACCTTGCAGAAGGTTTATTCTGGTTAGCTCCTTTAACAGAGCCTGGGCTCTATAGTTGAACCGTTTTTAAATAAAATCATTTGCCCAGTAAACAAATAAAATTTTTTAAATGGGTGCTAATAATCTTGCTCCTGTCAATCACAGCAACACTAGATAATACTGAGAATCTGTGAGCTCATGTACAGTATGTAGAAGAGGGCAGATAGTGCTAACTATCCTGGTGTATCCTGTCTGACCTGGTGGAACAAATAGATCGTTTTTCTTTTTAACTATTAACATGATTCCTTCAGTATGTCAGAGCATAAAAAGTCCAATCAGATCCAATCAAATATCAACTTGTCCGATGGCAGGGGCAGAGCTTTTTTGCTGAACGAGAACAAAAAAATGGCAGTTTCGAAATCCAAGTCTTTAGTATCCAGTGTTATAGACTACAGGATGTATATACAGCACCAGAGACTACAAAAATACCATCAAACTGTTATTTACTGAGGGTCTGCCTAGTCAGCTTTTTATCAACTGTCCCAAATATAAAAACAATGAAAGAAAAGGAACAAAATAAAAAGGCATAAAGCCGTCTCCCTGGCTCCGTAGCTGTAGTTTAAAAGAACTAGAGGTCGACTGACCTGTGAATTTTACAGATATCGATAGCTGGGTTGGATCGTACTTGCCGATTACCGATTAATCAATCGATAGTTTTTAAAATAGATACTGTATATAAAATAATACTCCATGTAAAAACTAAAAAAACAAAACATTTTTTAATGAATCATAAAAATGTGCTAAATGAAGAAAATATATTGATTAATAAACAATTATATAATGAATAAATTATAAATATTAAATATAATATAGCGCTCTCCGTGCAGCATGCAGGCTTGTGTGGAAAAACAAACAGCAAGTGGCATCAGTGATTCCCCTCTAGAGGCAGCTCTTGTAAGGACAAGAACTCTTGTTGAACGAAAGCATGGAAAACTATCGGTATGGATTTTTGCTGATAGCCGATAGTTCCAGCAATCAACCTCTAGTCGACCTCTAGCGGTAACGAATGTGAACGCTTTCTAATTCACATACCGTATGCCTGAAAATGTCTCCAATGTGACAGTGCAGGACTCAGGATCACTACCTTTTCGTCCTCTCCTCTGTGTGACCTTCGCTGGTGACCGCGATGGTGATGGTGATGACACTCTGATCCTCGAAGCTTTCGTCGCGGCTTTACGCTTTTTTGGGCTTCTGGTCTTCCTGGCATCTATAAACAGAGAAACTTAACGGATTCCTCGCAGCGCTCTTTTAAACAAATGAAAACGTCAGTGATCCAAAGTATAGCTCGTACATGACTATTAAGGTTTATAGCTATGTGAGTAACAGCACTGCTTTAAAGCTAAACTATTATAAGGGTGGTGAAAGAGAGACCAGTAATATTTGAAAGAAGAAATGTGTGCAGGGAGAGAGGAAACGAGATATTAGCGAAGGAGACTTGAGTGAGCAAATGAATGAATTCCAGAAAGAGTGAGTAAGTAAGCAAAAGGACTGGGGGAACATGTAAAGAGTGACTAAGTAAATAATTGAAAGAGTGAGTGGAGGAATAAATAAACAAGTGAGAGAATATTTTATAAATAACCCTTGTAGACAGCACTATAATTCTAACAATCAATTACAAAATGTTACTCCAATTCAAGAGAATGACAATTTCATTTATTTCCTCATCAACTTGTATTCTTGAGCCCTTGCCTACAAGTTTCTCCAAACAGATAATTCCAGAAAGAAATTGAACATAAACATAAAATAAACTCTTCCATTAGCACTGCTTATGTACCCAAATCGTTTTAAACTTCAAGATCAACCCCCTAATTATGAAACCTGACCTTGAACCAGGTCACCTGTCCAACTATAGGCCAATATCAAATCTCTCCTTTATCTCCAAGATTCTAAAAAAGGTTGTAGCACAGCAGTTCTGCTCACATCTACTTAGGAAAAACATTTTTGAAATGTATCAGTCAGGATCTCGACCTCATCATAGCACAGAGACAGCGCTAGTTAAAGTGCTAAATGACCTGCTATTGGCCTCTGATCAGTGTTGTGTCTCCTTACTCGTTTTGCTCGACCTTAGTGCAGCTTTTGACACCACTCATCATAATATCCTCCTTGCTAGACTAGAAAATGTTGTTGGACTAAAGGGAACAGCTGTTCTCCTGGCTTAGGTCTTATCTGACTGATCACTATCAGTATGTTGATGTAAATGGTGAGTTCTCCACACTCTCTGCGGTAAAGTTTGGTGTGGCGCAAGGATCTGTCTTAGGCCCACTGCTTTTCTCTTTATATATACTGCCTCTGGGTGAAATTATAAATAAACATAGTATTCGCTTCCATTGCTATGCTGATGATAATCAGTCTACACTGCTCCTAATCAAATCTTGCATTGATTATAAAATACTACTACTGACGTATAAAGCACTTAACGGTCTCGCACCGCAGTATCTGAGTGAACTTCTGTACCAGTATGATCCTCCACGCCTACTTGGATCAAAAGGTGCAGGCTATTTGTTGGTACCTCAAATAATGAAGACTACAGCAGGGGGCAGATGTTTCTCTTGTAAAGCCCCAGTTATGGAACAACTGTCCAATCAGTGTTCGGGACTCAGACACAGTCTCAGTGTTCAAGTCGAGGTTGAAAACTTATTTATTTAGTCAAGCCTTTTATCAGTAGATTTTTTTTCTTAGGTAAAGGCTCAGATCTGGAGGGAACATGGATATAGAGTGTTTGGTGAACAGGGATATTTGTATGCTGTCGTCCCCTCACATTCACACGTTCACTCAGGTTTGTTGACGGTGGTGTGGTGGGTCGTCTCTTATCCCAGAGATTCCTCATGTTGGCGTTACCTTCTGGTTCTCCCTTTTAGTTATGCTGCCATAGCGAGTCTTGCCGGAGTCCCCAACTTTTATACAATAAGGATATCTAATAATCCATAACTCTGTCGTGTTAAACATGCTCCTGGGGTACCAGTGACCACTGTTCCTGTCCCCTTCCTCTCCCCGGATCTGCCTGCTTTTTCCCAGCCTCTCTCTGGAGGTGGTTCTCTTTGATTGGAGGCCACTCTGTGCAGCTGGGGATGTTTCCTATCCACGGCCTGGGGATCTATGATAATACGACAGGATTTCGAGGATGGATTTGGACTGTACTTAATTTCAACAATCTGTTACACTGACTCAGGACTACAGTTTGCATCTGATCCCCATCACTGCACACCTCAACATTGCTTATCTATAATAAATAGACATTCGATGCCACCCAGATGAAAATGGGTTCCCTCTTGAGCCTGGTTCCTCTATACGTTTCTCTCTCATGCCATTTTGGGGAGTTTTTCCTTGCCACAGTCGCCACCAGCTTGCTGATGAGGGACAAACTTACACTTATAAAGAACAATCTTATACATTCATTTTTATACATACAAATAAAAATAAACTGAACTGAATATACTGTATGTAGGAATAATTAAATTGATGTGTGAAAGTGTGAGTGAGTGAGTGAGTGAGTGAGTGAGTAATTGGACAAGTGACGGAGCAAGGGAATACATTTGGGAGTAATTAAGTGGATGGGAAATGATTAAATGAATGTCTGACTGTACGAGTGAGTAGTTGAATAAAAAAGGAAAGAAGGAACTTTAATCTAAACTCATCATAAACACACCTTCAGTCTCTTCTGAACCAGCCTTCTGCTTCATCTTCTTCTTGATGAAAAGCTTCAGCGGCTGATTGTCTTCAGAGTCCGAAGCTTAAAGCCGCACCGTTACATATAATTATAAATGGTGGAGTGCAAAGTTTTAAGTAACCCTGGCTTCAAGTACCTTTGGGTTTTGATTTTCACCAGAAGGGACTGTAACTGTTACCAGAAACTTTTCATTTAAAAAAATTTTTTACATATATAAAGGTTAATGAACTGATGTGACACGTACCAGTCTCTTGCTGTTTACTTGAGCGCTTGGCCCCCTTTGATTCATTCAGTTTGCTCAGAGGCTCATCATCAGAGCTGTGTCCAGGACACTCTGAGAAACAGAACAATTTGAATAGTATTAATAGGTGAGTCCATCTCCCTTTTGTCCAACTCAGACACACCCATCTAGCCATCTGTCCCACTGAGACACACCCGTCTATATGTCTGTCCTACTCAGACACACCCGCCTATCCCACTGAGACACACCCGTCTGTCCCACTCACACACCCATCTATCCGTCTGTCCCACTCACACACCCATCTATCCGTCTGTCCCATTCAGACACACCCGTCTATCCCACTCAGACACATCCGTCTGTCCCACTCAGACACACCCGTCTGTCCCACTCAGACACACCCGTCTGTCCCACTAAGACACATCCTTCTATCCCACTCAGACACATCAGTCTGTCCCACTCAGACACACCCGTCTGTCCCACTGAGACACATCCTTCTATCCCACTGAGACACACCCGTCTGTCCCACTCAGACACACCCGTCTGTCCCACTCAGACACACCCGTCTGTCCCACTCAGACACATCCGTCTGTCCCACTCAGACACACCCGTCTGTCCCACTGAGACACATCCTTCTATCCCACTCAGACACACCCGTCTGTCCCACTCAGACACACCCGTCTGTCCCACTCAGACACATCCGTCTGTCCCACTCAGACACACCCGTCTGTCCCACTCAGACACATCCTTCTATCCCACTCAGACACACCCGTCTGTCCCACTCAGACACACCCGTCTATCCCACTCAGACACACCCGTCTGTACCACTCAGACACACCCGTCTGTACCACTCAGACACACCCGTCTATCCGTCTGTCCCACTGAGACACACCCGTCTGTCCCACTCAGACACACTCGTCTGTCCCACTCAGACACACCCGTCTGTCCCACTGAGACACACCCGTCTGTCCCACTGAGACACACCTGTCTGTCCCACTCAGACACACCCGTCTATCCGTCTGTCCCACTCAGACACACCCGTCTATCCCACTCAGACACACCCGTCTATCCGTCTGTTCCACTCAGACACACCCAAATGTTTATGTCTCCTTCAAGCAAGTATGTTTGATATGTATGTATGGCATATATTTTTCACAATCACTCAGGGCAATTTAGAGCAACCAATCAACCTGAAAAAAACAGAGAACTGGGGAAACTCACAAAAACAATGGAAGAGCAAAAGATATGTGACGCTCATCAAACATGCTCGAGTTCACCGTTCAATTGAAATTGAACAGAAATTTTGCTGGGGCACATTTAAAGACAAACTTTTTTTTACCATCCGCAGTAGATGTAGGCTCTTTGAGGGGTTTCTTTGGCGAAGTGTCTTCCACGATATCAGAAGCTGAAAACACAGATTGAGTTAGTAAAAAGATAGTAAAGATAGTAAAAAAGAAATAAAAACTATAATACAGGGAATCTTAGGAGAAAGTGCTTGAAAGAATGGATGACAACAGATACCAGTCTTACATGCATCTTCAGAACCCTTTTTGCCAGGTTTCAAGGTTTTGCTCAGAGGTTCATCATCTGAAGTGTCTCCAACCGACTCTATATACACAAACACAACCCTTAAGAGTCTGGAAACCTTGGAACCTGCTCAGAAAACAAGTGTGTGAGCTCATTTTACCATCTCTGGACTGGATGCCGGTCATGTTAGCTGCTGTTCTGGGAGTTAAAGGTGTTCAGCTCAGAGGAAAGATCTATCCAAAGCCTTCAGTAAATCAATTTCTTTGAATTAATAGGTCCACATCATCATCAACCAATGCTTATCTTATTGTACATGTTTGAGGAACGTCACGATCACTTTCGAGATCAAGAAACTAAAATATAGAATAGTAGAGCATGCATATGGAGCTGAAGACTAATATCTAACACAGGGTGGCCTCCTGATGCTCACATCCAGGACCATCTCACCATCGGGCCTTAATGCATGTCGCTAAGCTAACAGTTTTAGCTCCGTGCAAACAGCAACGACACTATAATCCTAGCGTTAATTTTTAAAAATATATATCAATTTCTACAAAATGCTATTTTATTATCTACTTCTGATCGCATGACCCATCAGCATTTCCATAACCAGGGCAGAAACCTTGACGCATAATCCATACATACAGCGCCGCCATGCATTCAAAGGACGCCTTCGTGCGTGTTACAAATGCGCAGCATTTGCGCAGGAATTTGCAGAAACCCCTGCCGAAACAGTCATTTGGTAGCGAAGACTACGGAAGTTCTGAGGTCATGAATTATATATATATATTTTTCTTTCTTGTTTTTCTCCTAATCTCGACATAACAAAAGTTGTGTTCACGTTATCACGACTTAATTTTCCCGTGATGTCGAGATAAAGTATTTTTTTGTCACAACATAATTTTCTCGTGATCTCGACATAAAAGTTGTTTTTCTCATGATCTCGAAATAAAAGTTGTTTTTCTGGTGATCTCGACAAAAGGTTGTTTATCTCGTGATCTCGACAATAAAGTTGTTTATCTCGTGATCTCGACAATAAAGTTGTTTATCTCGTGATCTCGACAAAAGGTTGTTTATCTCGTGATCTCGACAATAAAGTTGTTTATCTCGTGATCTCGACAAAAGGTTGTTTATCTCGTGATCTCGACAATAAAGTTGTTTATCTCGTGATCTCGACAAAAGGTTGTTTATCTCGTGATCTCGACATAAAACTTGTTTATCTCGTGATCTCGACATAAAACTTGTTTATCTCGTGATCTCGACATAAAACTTGTTTATCTCGTGATCTCGACATAAAACTTGTTTATCTCGTGATCTCGACATAAAACTTGTTTATCTCGTGATCTCGACATAAAACTTGTTTATCTCGTGATCTCGACATAAAACTTGTTTATCTCGTGATCTCGACATAAAACTTGTTTTTCTCGTGATCTCGACAATAAAGTTGTTTTTCTCGTGATCTCGACTTAATTTTCTCGTGATCTCGAGATAATTTTTTTTTGTCACGACTTAATTTTCTTGTGATCTCGGCATAAAAGTTGTTTATCTCGTGATCTTGACAATAAAGTTGTTTATCTCGTGATCTCGACAAAACTTATTTTTCTCGTGATCTCGACATAAAAGTTGTTTATCTCGTGATCTCGACAATAAGGTTGTTTATCTCGTGATCTCGACATAAAAGTTGTTTATCTCGTGATCTCAACAATAAGGTTGTTTATCTCGTGATCTCGACCTAATTTTCTCGTGATCTCGAGATAATTTTTTTTTGTCAACTTAATTTTCTTGTGATCTCGGCATAAAAGTTGTTTATCTCGTAATCTTAACTTAATTTTCTCGTGATCTCGAAATAATAAAAGTTGTTTTCTCGTGATCTCGACATAAAAGTTAGAAAGCAAAATAAAAATAAAAAAGCATATTCTACATAATATCATACATGTTCTTTCATAGTTTGGATGTGTTCAGGATTAATGTACAATGTTAAACATAATAAAGAGAAAACACTGGAGAAGACGGTGTCCAAATATCTGATTAGAATTGCACTAAAATGAAGAAAGAAAATAAAAAATAAAAAAATAAAGACAAACAAATCCAATTTAAGTGTTTTGTTTAGATAATTTATGTAAAAAAAAAAAAAAAGGACAAAATCCAGTACAATTTACAGTATGCATATATTACAAATTTGTTCATACAGAAAAGAAATGTCAGTCATTATTCAGATCAATATACAGAAAAAAATCCACTCATTACAACCAAAGTGCTGTCCAATGTGTAACTCAAATCAAGTCAAGTACTACAATAGGTTATACTACATTGTATAAACATGGGACAAAATGCTGATTATTCCTTCAGAAGGAATATTTCTGTTTTTTTAATTTTTTATGTATGGACACTTTTACTCAGTACGGATTCTTTACAAGAAAAGAAAAACAAGTTCCATGACATACAGTTTTATCTTTTACAAAAATCTCAGAAGATGAGGACACAGTGGGGGTGAATGTACATGTTGTACATTTTGCATGCGATGCTGCTACAGTAATAAATAATCTCCACACCCGTAAGAATTCCTGATTGGAGTTTGCTGTAGAGGAGTCGTAGTAGTTCCTGGTCCTTGGGTTTGCATCACAGTGCTGCGATCTTACTCGCCTCTCGTACGCCGCTTAGGTACGCGCCGGTTACTGTCTGGGGGAAGTGGCGGTTTGTGGCCTGGAAAATTACGGACCAAAAATATTTTAGAAACAAAATAAATCAACAGTGAATGCATTAGAAGAAAAAGAAATACTCGGAATAAAACTCATGGGGGTGAGCTGTTGTAGCTGTAGTTACCATTTTTATTTATTTTCCTCTCGCACCATTAAGCGCATTGGCCAAGGGACTGGTATCTTACTTGGCGTTTCCGTAGCCCAGCACCCACCCTCCTTCATTCACAGCCAGGCATGGGATTGTCAACAGAAGAGTACTTTATCCCCATTCCCACAAGTCAACACCCATGGAGGGGTTAAGCGCCTTGCTCAAGGGCCCAAGAGTGGAGACTGGTATGGCCGTGACTCGAACCCACAACACTCAAATCCCTCGGTTTTATTTCCCTTTCTGAAGTACAATGAAGCATAATATTTATCCATTTATTGTTACATTTTGTCGTGTCCATTGAACACGCCGGTCATATTGTCGTCATCTGAGTTCTCCGTTGTTCCTTTCTTTACTTTTTTTTCACTTACTTGACGGAATTTGAATGATCGTACCCTCATATTACCAATAAAGATAACGTCAACACCTTCTGACCAATCAAAATCCAGACATTTCATTCATTTAAACCTCTCATTTTGCCTCAGATTTGGAAGAGTTCAGCAGTCTAATGAAGACTACAGCAGGGGGCAGATCTTTTCCTCACAAAGACCCTCCGTTATAGAACAACCTCCAATCAGTGTTCGCAAATCAGACACATTCTCAGTGTTCAAGTCCAGGCTGAAAACACATTTATTCACTCAAGCCTTTTGTCAGTAGGTTTCTCTTAACTCAAGTCCACACTAATACGTTCAGTTCGCATATTTTTCTCTCCGTTTTGGCTTTTCGTCCACAGAGATGCCGTTGTCAGTCAACAAAAACGCTTTTTGAAAACAATCTCCAAAGTGGATACATTTGAAAACGCAGTTGGACCGTGTGTGAAAACGGAGGCTTTTAAAAAAACGATGCATTTTTAGTCACTGCCGTGACGTTTCAAAGAGCCGGAAAGTAAATAAAGGTTTTACGATTTGTGCATGTGCAGTAAGGGGAAGTAAGCGTTTTCAGACGTTTCAGTGCGGATGAGCAATTTTTGGAAAGCGATTGAAAATGAATTTTGTTACTTTCTGGTTCTTGCTTTTACTTATGTGTCTATAGCTCTTACCGGAGTCCCCAACTGCACCGTGTCTTTAACTGTTATAATTTTAACTTTGATAAACGTACAAATCTTCTTCTTCTTTTGGCTTCTCCCATTAGGGGGCGCCACAGCGGATCATCCGTCTTTATACCCCCCTGTCCTCTACATCTGCCTCTTTCACACCAACTACCTGCATGTCTTCCCTCACCACATCCAAAAACCTCCTTCTTGGTCTTCCTCTTTTCCTCCTTCCTGGTGGCTCCATCCTCAGCATTCTCTTACTGATATACCCCATGTCCCTCCTCTGCACATGTCCAAACCATCTCGATTTTGCCTCCCTCACCTTGTCTCCAAAACGTCCTACATGCGCTGTCCCTCTAATAAACTCGTTTTGATAAACATAGAATTATAAGGAACAAACTTGTACATTCTTGATTACCGCTTTATCTCTCTAATGCTGCTTTGAGACGATATGAACTCATGACCTTCGGGTCCAAAGTGCGATGCCTTACGCTCTAAGCTCCGCCTCCAAAAACAGCTTTGCGATCGATTTGAGCGCATTTGAGCTTAAACGCGACACTGCCGATTTCCTCCTCACCTCGCCCGCGAAGTAGATCTTCCCTTGCACGTCTTCCGCGATGACATCATAAGCCTCCCCGCTGCCTCCTGTCTTCACGAAGCTGTAGGACATCTGAGACCACACGTCTTTACTCCAACGGGTCACGAAGTACTTCAGCGGGTCCGGAACCTCCTGCGGCGTCACGGTACACACTTGGAAATGATTTCACCCAAAGCTTTCTCTCTGAAAGCATTTCTCGCACTGATACTAGTAACAGGGCGTATACTTCGGCATGATCAGCTCACCTGCTCCTTGTAGAGGTCCCTGAGAAGGTTCATGCAGAGTTCCACAACTTCCTTGTCTTCCAGGTCTCTGATCATAGCCTGAGCCTCTCCTGTGATCACCGACATCAGCACACACTGCTCTCCCTGCAGAGAATCGCACAGGCTGAACTTTGCCTGGATAATATACAATTATTTTTTTCATCTCTCAACCAATCAGGAAGGAGCTTGAGAAATAGGGGATTGGGATAGTGATAAAAGTGCTAATCTGGTCAGTGGTCTAAATCTAAATAAATGCTTTAGTGGGACTAATGAGTAAGGATGTGCAATATGGCAAAAATATAATATATGCGATACGCATCACCGTTAATTATGAGGCATAAAAGATATGGGGAAATTCCATTGGATTTTTACAGCTAGATGGGAAAAAGTTGTGGTTTTTTTTACTATATTTCGGTTACATTCTGAATAACTAGATTGCAGAAGTGCCTCTGGTTCCTGTGTGCCTTTTATAAAATAAAATGCATATACGTGAGTGATCTGACCTTTGGTCTCATGTCGTAAAACACACTGAACAAGCCCCTCTTCTCAGGACTCGGGGGAACGTGACCAAAATAATCCGCTCTCTGCACTTTACTGTCCCAGAACCTGTAGGGGAACTGCAGTGCAATCTGGAACCCAAAAAACATCATCGCTCATGCATACAGTACATCAGATCATGGTATCATGGTTGCAGTGTGTAACTGGACTACACTGTGGAGTAACGTTTACCTTCTCGATGACTCCAGCCCCCAGGCTGTTTATGGCTTTGAGCTTCCGGTCTGGGAGTGGAGGGTTAAACTGGATGACGTTCTTCTGCAGGAGAGCTAAAGGAGCCGTGACTAACACCTACAACACGACAAACAGGAGACGTAGCTTATCTGCCGTTCTGTCAGAAGAACAGGAGGTGTGTGGATGGGTGATATTATGATGGCATGGTCTGAATCAGGTCTGTACCTTCTGAGCAGTAAACTGGGCTCCGCTGGTGGTGCTGACCTTCACCACATCACCAGAGTAATCCACAGACTGCACCTGCAAAATAACAAGCAATGTGTTATACAGATGAGACACATGAAATCCCAAGATCCATCCATCTATAAATCTATCCTACAGTTCTTCCATCCAACAAACCATCTTAAGTAAAAACCATCCTTCAGTTCCTCCATCAATCCATCTATAAATCTATCCTACAGTTCTTCCATCCAACAAACCATCTTAAGTAAAAACCATCCTTCAGTTCCTCCATCAATCCATCTATAAATCTATCCCTTAGTTTTACCTTCAATCTATCTATCCATCTTTTACTTTTTTCATGCAACCACCTATAAATCTATCCTTCAGTTTCTCAATCCATCCATCTATAAATCTATCCTTTACCTCCTCCATCCAACCAGCCATCTACAAAAAACTATCCTTCAGTTCCCCCATCTATCTACCTATCTCTAAATTTATCCCTCAGTTCCTCTATCCATCCACCCATTTATAAACTTATCCTTCAGATCCTCCATTCATCCATCTATAAATCCATCCTTCAGTTCCTCCAGCCATTCATCCATCCATCCATCCATCAATAAATTCTTACTTAAATTCCTCCATCCATCCATCTATAAATCCCTTCCTTCAGTTCCTCCATCCATCCATCTATAAATTCATCTTTCAGTTCCTCCATCCATCTATCTATAAATCCATCCTTCAGTTCCTCCATCCATTTATCCATCTATAAATTCATCCTTCAATTCCTCCATCCATCCATCCATCTATAAATCCATCCCTCAGTGCCCTCAGTTCCTCCATCCATTCATCCATCTATAAATTCATCCACCCATCCATCTATAAGTCCATCCTTTATTTCCTCCATCCATCCATCCATCCATCCATTAATCCATACTTCAGTTCCTCCATCCATCCATTTTTAAATCCATCCTTCAGTTCCTCCATCTGTCTATCCATCCATCCAATTATCCTTCAGTTCCTCCATCCATCCATCCATCCATCCAGCTATTAATCCATCCTTCAGTTCCTTCATCCATCCATAAATAAACCACTTATTCCATTTTTCATCAAAAAATATTTTCAATTCAATTCATCCATTTATTGATCTATAAATTCATCTATCAGTCCCAAGTTCTATAAACTTTTTCTATTCATTTGTCAATAAATTTCATCAGTTCCTCATCAATCAATCCATCCATAAAACCATTCATTCATCCAACTATAAATTCATCAATCAGTTTCCACCTTTGTCTATCCATCAATCTATCTATCCATCCATCCATCTATCTAAACATTTGAATAATATAAGCAAGGATTTTAGTCTTATGAAGGTTAAAAATGAAGAATCTTTCATTTATCCATTCATCTCTTTTTTATTCATCTATCAGACCATAGATATCAGACCACAGCTGGAATCTTCCCCCGAGTGAACTCCAGTGTTCACTACTTCAGGAAATCACCCACAGAGCAGGAGGTGTGTGTTATCTGTTTTGTGTTATGTTTCTCACAGCAGTGTTGAGGTGAATGTCGAGGTCTTGGGCGAGTTTGTGCAGTAAAGTGGAATAGCCTGCAGCCAGCAGTGTGTGGTCCCCTGAGAACTGAGCGAAGAACTCGTTATGGTCCCACGATCGAGCAGAAACCTACAGAACACACACACAAAAAGAAGTGTTGAGAGACAGGCATGGTCTTCAGGAGACCACTGTGTCATCATGATGGAGACAACAGCTGCTGGAAAAATGTTGGAATTTCAGTGTGTGATGGTTGTGGGAATTGGATTGTTTGGAATTTGAATAATTAGAAAAACAACAGATTATCACTCTCTCTTTCTTTTTCTCTCACACACACACACACACACACACACACACACACACGCGCACACGCGCACACGCGCACACACACGCACACACCTGGTCCAGTGGGCTTGCACAGGCGTACTCCAGGTTGCTGAGATGGAACTGCAGCACTTTTTCTTCCAGCTCACTGAAGCGAATGTCCGACTCCTGCAGGAACGTCTTATACACCTCCTGGATCTTCTCTGAAAAATTATAACAAATGAATGAATGCAAAAGAAAGAAAGAATGAAAGAAAGAGTATCAAGCAATATCTTCTTGGCTTTTCATCAGTCTCATTCATCTGTATATTCATCCATCTATAAATCTCTCCTTCATTTCCTTTATTGGTCTATAAATCTATCCATTAGTTCCTGCAGGAACGTCTCATATACCTCCTGGATCTTCTCTGGAAAATGATACATTTATGCATGAATGAATAAATAACAAGAAAGAAAGTGTGTGTGTGTGTAAGTGTGTGTCTTAGGGAGAGCGAGAGAGAGAAAGAGAGAGAGAGAGAAAGAGAGAGACAGACAGACAGACAGACAGACAGGCAGACAGGCAGACGGAAAGTAAGACTGAGACAGTGGTCAGACAAATAAAGAAAAATGGAGAGAAAGAAAGACAGAAATAATTGCAAAGAGTCCGGTACAAAAAGAGAGAGTGAATGAGAGAAAGAGGAAGAGAGTGAAAGATCAAGAAAGAAGAGACAGAGAAAGGGGCAGAAACAAAAATACAAAGAAAAAGAGAGCAAGATGGAGAGAATTAAAGACAGAAAGATAAAGACAGAGAGAGTGGGTCGGAGAGACAACAAGAGAAATAGATTGAAAGAGAGTAAAAAGCCAAAAGAAAGAAAGAAAGAAAATCAAGCGATGTGTTATTGGTTATTCATCTGTATATCCATCCATCTATACATTTTTCCTCAAATTCCTCCATTCAACTGTTCCATCCATCCATCCATCCATCCATCCATCCATCCATCCTTCATTGATTTCTTCTATTCAACCACCCATCTATAAATCTATTCTTCTAATACACTTTCTGGATCTTCTGTGAAACATGACATAAAAAAAATAAATGAATGAATAAGAACGGGAAAAAGAAAAGAAAGTAAAGAAAGGAAGGCTAGGACAAACTGACATGGGAGAATCCAATACTCTCGATCTATCAGTCTGAGTAAATCATCAACCTTTTCTTCGCTCTGTGTGTGTGTGTTCTAGTGTCTGGTTTGGAACTCGCAGTACCCCCGAGTGGGACGTCTTGGTGCTGTGACTTGTCCTTCCTCCACTCGGACACCACGTCTAGTATGGCGTTAAAGTGGAAGTCCATGCGCTTGTCTATAGCCACATCTGTGGCCCGGCCTCCATCCTGGATCAGGTCGCAGCGCTCGCGCAGCTTGTGCATCTTCACTCCCAGCTGCAAACAAAGCGAACCGTCTTCATTTGCATACGGCAATATGATTGGCTAAAACATGTTGTGATGCGACGCTATAACTACTAGTCTAACCAGTGAAATGTGTTTAATAAAAAGTTATAAATGATGCACACAGTCGATTCAAATGTTTCTATCACACCAGTGTATTACGTAACCTGAATACAGTAAATACGCTATCGCATAGATGTGTGTTTTTTGCTCAAATATTAGTATGTGGGGGCGGGGCATTGGAGTGGGAGGGGCTAAACGAGAGGCGATTCTCACCTGTTCACACATTAGAGCGATGGGATTGTTGACACAGCCGTTGACGATCTGGGCACCCCGACCCACGGTGACGCCAAGTGACGTGTCGTCCCAAACTCGCCCTCCTATTCGATCCCTCGCCTCCAACACCACCACCTAACAACCAATCACAAGACGACAACTACAGCAGCTCAGATATCAAACACCAACACCGAGGACAAAACACACACACACACGCCTTCATCCATTTCTTTTAAGTAGGGGTCTTCAATGTTTTTCAGGTCAAGGACCCTTAGGGCGGACCCTACATGAACTTCAGCTTTAAGTTTAATAGAACTGTAATGTAATAATTATATATATTTGTTATGAAATATTTTATCTTTGATGTTTTTACCCGTATTTAATTTTTTAACTAAATATTTATTTGTGATTCAGCATTCAATAGCGGACCCCCTGCAGTACCGCCGCAAACCCCCTAGGGTCTTGTTCGGAATAGCGCCCTCTCCGATTGTCCTATCAAAAGTTGGAAAGTGCGGACGTTATTGGAAGCCCCCTAGAGGCCCTCGGAGTGACCGGAAGTCTAATTGGTTAAAACAATAGCTTGAATAGCTTCAAGCAACACCAAGAGCATGTTCATTTCTGAAGGCCTTACGGCAAAAACGTGATGTGAATCTATAAAACGAAAAAAATATGTCATGTCCTGAAGGCCCACCACGGCCCTGATTGCACCTTAAACGCACCATGAAAGGGAGTTCAGTCCTTTTCATGACAAAACAAACACAAAATCCCACACATAATTTCACATTTTCACTACATCAAATCTCTTTTACTGTGGCGTTACAGCATCTGACCTGCATGCCGAAGTTGTGCAGCTGTCTGGCAGCAGCGAGACCTGAAGCTCCTGCTCCAATCACCAACACTTTCTTCTGTATACAGTGAAGAACAGAGAAACACAAAGACATCGTTCACATGACTTGTTCGTGACATTTCCACAAGACTAACGGTGCTTGTCACACTGCGACTCACGTTGCGGTACGGCTCGGGAAGGAGAGGCTGTTTGGCCAGAAGAACTCCGGTGTTGATTAAACCTTTGCGGGTCATAAAGTGCAGAACCTTGCCCAGCTCCTGTACACATCGCACCCGGACCAACCCGCGGACGATGACGTGGGGAGCGCACTTCTGCGGCGTCAGAACCTCCTGAAGAGTGGCGAGAAAAACGCTGTTACGAAGCGGCTTCTACAACTTTATTTCTTCTCCAACACTTTTATGGGCTATTATGTGTAGATTCAGGACAGTGTAAAAAACATAAATGCAGCAAAATAATAAAAGAAATAAAACAAAATCGATCTGGAGATCTGGAGTAGGCTACACACAATGTGCTGCTGCACTGAAGATTCCCAAAAACACAACCAGAACTCTTCCAAGAGCAATTGGAAGAGCAGGGTCATAGTAAGAGTGGCCACGAAGAACCTGAGCTCTGGAGAGTGGCCACCGATCTGGGCTTACTGGAAAGACCAGGGTTCCCCATTTTAAGCCGAATCTCAAACTCCCTGACTTTTCCCTGACAAGCTAGCTAGTTAATGGGTGTAAGTGGGTACTGTCACACTCACACCCATCGTTATGAAGTGCTTTGAGAGTCTGGTCATGAGGCACATTAAGACCCAACTTCCACCCTCACTGGACCCCATGAATTTTGTGTATCGTCCAAACTGTTCCATGGACAATGCCATCTCCACTACCCTTCATCTGACCCTCACCCAACTGGCCAATAAGGACTCATACGTACAAATGCTGTTCATAGACTTCAGCTCAGCATCAACACAATCATTCCTCAGCACCTGATTGAGAAGTAAATCTACTTCCTGACTGGGAAACCTTAGTCAGTCTGGATTGGGAACAGCATCCCCAGCACCTCCACACTGAGCACTGGTGTACCTCAGGGCTGTGTGCTCAGCCCACTGCTGTTCACTCTGCTGACTCACGAATGTGTAGTAATGCACAGTTAAAAACACATCGTCAAGTTTGCAGGTGACACGAATGTGGTGGGTCTCATCAGCAAGAATGACGAGTCAGCATACAGAGAGAAGGTGCAACAGTTAACAGCCTGGTGTGGAGCCAACAACCTGTCTCTGAACATTGACAAAACCAAAGAGATGGTTGTTGACTTCAGGAGAGCACAGAGCGGCCATTCTCGACTGAACATCAATGGATCCTCTGTGGAGATCGTCAAGAGCACCAAATTCCTTGGTGTGTATCTGGTGGAGAACTTCACGTGGTCACTCAACACTAGCTCCATCACCAAGAAAGCCCAGCAGCATCTCTACTTTCTGAGAAGGCTGAGGAAAGCCTGTCTCCCTTCTCCATCCTGACCATGGAGCATCGAGAGCATCCTGAGCAGCTGCATCACTGCCTGGTTTTTGAAACGGCACCGTCTCAGATCGCAAGAGCCTACAGAGGATAGTGAGGATGGCTGAAAAGATCACCGAATTCTCTCTCTCCCGCATCACGGCTATTTATGCCTCACGCTGCATCCTCAAAGCCGACAGAATTGTGGACATCCACACACACCTCTCACACACTTCACCCTCCTACCATCAGGAAAGAGGTACTGAAGCATTTGAGCCTCACATCCAGACTGTGCAACAGTTTTTTCCCTCAAGCAATCAGGTTTCTCAACACACACAACTGAACTGTACCAAACTCACACATACTCAACTGTGTATTACTGAACTGAACTCGACAATCAATACTCATCTTAATCCATTCCACCACTCATATTATAAGTATATTTATTCATATTATACTGTTAAAAGCTGAAATGACAATAAAAGCTTCTTGACTTGATCTTCATACAAATTTGTTCTGAGGACCTGTATGACCAGTGGGACTCACTAATCTTCAGGCACCACAAGAGTTCAGCCTCCAGGGTCTTTGCTGGTGTTAAGCCGAAACATGCTTCACTGTGTCTCACACTAGTGTCACCGCTGGAGGTGCGAGCGGCTTCATTAGCTGACTGCTTTTCTTTTAAAGCTATAGTAGGCTGCAGTAGTGATGGGCACTTGGGCCGAAGATGATGCTCCTTTTGGCTTCATGCTTCTTCTTTTTTTCTGTCGTCTACTTTTAACAACCGGGCCTGGAAGTGGAAAACTTTTGTAGCCAAAGCTTTTGAAATGAACTAACTGGCAAGCAAGCCAGAAAAATTTTAACAGGTTTAAGCTTAGAAGTTTAAAATTGCGCTGAAAAATTGGCTAACAATGGAAATGGGGCAAAACAAATGAAACAACATGATAAAAAATATCTGTATATAAGAATTAAATTTTGATCAATGAAAACTAAATTTAAAGAAACAAAGAAAAAAGCTCTGATATTCCATGACTTGGACAAAAAATATAAAATTTTCTGACTTTTAATGTTGATATTCCAGAAATTCCATGACCCGTGGCAACCCTGATAGACGGAAGTCTCTCCTCAGTGCAAAACCCACAGAAGCCCACTTGGAGTTTGCCAACAGGCACCTGAAGGACCTGTCCAAGATACTCTGGACTGATAAACCCAAAAAGAAACGATTTGGACTTGATTATAAACCGTATATCTGGAGGAAATCAGGCACCCAATACCAAAAGTGAAGCATGGTGGTGGCAGTATCATGCTGTGGGTATGTTTGTTTTGGTGCTGGGAGCTGGAATAGAGAAACCCAGACAGTGAGAACAATTAACAATTGTCATTAAGGATTTTCCAGCACCAGGAGTTCACACTCTCTCCCCTCAGTGGTTGGACGTGCCCGTTCCTGTTCCTGCCTGCACACCGGAGAGAGTTCGCCTTCGGAAAACTCGCACATCGGCACTTTCCACTTAGCCCAATATCTACTGATGTAAGAGTTAGACCCGAGGGATCTACAAGTGGCTCCATTCACTAGACCAGATTAGAAAAGTCATGTGTCTTTTCTTTTATTTTTGTAAGGAAAAATAAAATAAAATAGGGATTTACTTAAATACTAAATGTATCATAAACTGTTCCTAGATTGTAGATGCAGATTGTACACAGAAATCCTGTCTGTCTCATGTAATATCAGAAGGACTCGATGATGTGGAGATGCCCAAAACGTTTGCACTGTACTGTGTGTGTGTGTGTGTGTGTGTGTGTGTGTGTGTGTGTGTGTGTGTGTGTGTGTAATAAACAAATAAAACTACTAGATTATTAGATATTTAAAAAATTTCTATTTAAAATAATATACGGCTATGAGACCAGCATTCGTGTGCATGTGCTTCTATAATAAACAGTGAGCGAGTGAGTGTGTGGAAGTTCTCGCACCTTGCAGTCTCGATGCCAGGCGGCGAGGATGAGGTTGCGTAAGGCGAGGTACATGGTGGGGTCCCTGGAGAATTCTGGGAATTCGTAGAGCTCGTCCAGCTCCATCATGTCGGGTCGCACACACAGGGCTTTACCACACTCGTTGGGCTGGTAGAAGGGCTGGAAATACGGGCTCAAACCCGGGACTACACACACACACACACACACAGGTTGGCTTGTATGAGCTATTTCGGGTGGGTTGTTTTGTTGGTATTAGTGGACTCGGGGGTTTAGTGCTGAAACTCACTCTGAGGCTGAACGTTGCGGCGCTGCTCAGGACGTAGATCACAGTGAGAGCCGGACGGACTCATACCCACACAGTCGGGGTAATACGCCGTGAGGAACGGGTTCGCCGGGCTCTCTTTCAGCAAGGGGGGGAGAATCAGCATGGACGACCACCAACTGTCTCCTACTCCGGCCACTCTCTGTGTGTGTGTGTGTGTGTGTGTGTGTGTGAGATAAACACAGACAGATGAAGAGTGAGACAGAGACAGTGGGTCAGACAGATAAAAAAAAAGTTATTTTTATATATATATATATATATATAGAGAGAGAGAGAGAGAGTGTGAATGGAAAAAAAAAGATACACAGGCAGAGAGAGAGAGAGATGAAGACAGAGACAATGGGTCAGAAAGACAAAAAAAGAAATGGAAGGAAAGAGCAAGCAAAAGGGAGAGAGTAAAAGATCAAGAAAGAAAGAAAGAAAGAAAGAAAGAAAAAGAAAGAAAGAAAGAAAGAAAGAAAGAAAGAAAGAAAGAGAAAGGGGCAAAAACAAAAATAAAAAGAGAAATGGAAGGAAAGAACAAGCAAGAGGGAGAGAGTAAAAGATTGAGAAAGAAAGAAAGAAAGAAAGAAAGAAAGAAAGAAAGAAGAGACAGAGAAAGGGTCATAAACAAAAATACAAAGAGAAAGAGAGCAAGACAGAGAGAAATAAAGATACACAGAGAGAGAGATGAAGACAGAGACAGTGGGTCAGAGAGACAAAAAGAGAAATGTAGTGAAAGAGACAACAAGGGGGAAAGAGAGCAAAAGGCCAAAAGATAGAAGTAAAAGAAAGAAAGAAAGAAAGAAAGAAAGAAAGAAAGAAAGAAAAAGAGAATGAAACAAACGAGAGCGAGAGAGCAGTATTAGAGCTAGTAATAAGTAATGGATGGAGGGATTGAGGACTGAAGCTGAAAGACGGGGACGTGTCTTCAGGACTGAAGCTGATAGACGGGGACGTGTGCAGCGTGTGCACTGACTCACCAGGTCTTCAGGCTGAGAGCACTGATCTGGTCCTTCATTCTTCAGCGTGCAGGTGCAGGTGCAGTCACAGCCGGCATGTCACACCGAAGACACAGAAAGAAGACATTTACAGGAGAAATTTAGCAGGAGGACAAAGTGAGGACAAAGCGAGGACAATCCGAGGCCTTGAGCACGTTCTTACTTTAACGTTGTTGAGTTTCATCCCGCAGCGGTACGTCGCAGCCAGAGAAGCCGTCAGCTGGATGTCCTTCGTCAACTGCCTCCATTTGCCACAGTCGGGTTTCGTACACTGCACCTGAACAGAGGGGGAGACAGAGAGAGAGAGAGAGAGGGGGATTTAGGGGACAAACAGAGACATAAGAGCATTAAGGAGAAAATGGGCAAAAAGGGAAAAAGAGCAGAGGCAAAAACGAGGGAAGAGACACTGGAAAGAGGTGTAGAGTGTAAAAAAAAAAAAAGGAGTGAGAGAAAGGAGAAGGAAAAAAGAGGAGACGGTCGAAAGGAACAAGGAGAGAGAAAGAAAGAAAAGAAAAGAAAAGAAAGAAGGAGAACTGAAATAAAAGAGAGAACAAAAACAAGAAGAGAAAATTGAGTCGAAACTTTGAGTGGAAAAAGGGACCAGAACATATGCAATGGTCAAAAGTATTGGGACACCTAACACCTTTTAATACATTGGTGTGTGTGTGTGTGTGTGTGTGTGTGTGTGTAAGTGTGTAGATCGATCAACGTGTTGAATCGAATCGTATCAGTTGCTGCTTCATATGTATCTTTAGTGTTTAATGGAAGAAGGTCTTATACAGAGACTGGTAGAAACTCAGCTATTTAGACATCAAGTGGAAATTTGTTCCACCACCCAGGTGCAGAACCGAGAAGAACCTCAGGAGCAGGTCTTCCTGAGAGATGGTAAGACAAGCCATGGAATTGAATGGAGCAGTGGGGAGAACCTGTGGAGGCTGGAAACAAGTCGTACGGCTGCATTCTGGATCAGTTGCTGTTGTGAATGAGCTCACAGAAAAAGAAGAAGTGTGTGTGTGTGTGTGTGTGTGTGCGTGTGTGTGCGTGTGTGTGTCTCACCCAATAAGGAAGTTGCTGATCGGCCATGAAGGCCTTCAGGCTAGGTTCACTCTTCCCATTTCCTGTCCACAGCTTCTTCCAGGAGGAGAATTTCTCATAACCGTCCTTATGGCTGACACACACACACACACACACACACACACACACACACACCTCATCATTATAGTGTTAATTGATGAGATTATTTCTCTCCATGTTCCTCAGAACTCACCTTCTGTAATAGTGGTCGAAACACTCGTTGCAAAAATGTTCTCCGCAGGACAGATGGTACCATCGAGACGTGTAGCCGTTTTTCGCGCACCTTCAGAGAACACGGCGTTTCCAGAGGTCAGATCACTGCATCATGTTAAAGTCCAGCTGTAAGAAGAAGAAGATAAGATCCTACCTTTCAGACGCGCTGGCAAAACACACAGGATAGGTAGCGGGGCAGCCTGCCTTCTCACACTTCCGAAACTTCTTCTCCACCTGCTCCTCTTCTTCCTCTACATCAGCCATCTTTCTTTTGGGCTGCGATGAAGGAGACGCAGATCAATCACCATGGAGGGAGAGTGGGAAGGATAAATGAATGATAAACAGGAAATGATAAGGAAGGAATAATAGAAGGAAGGAAGAATCGACAAGAAAGACTGAAATGAAGGAAGAAAGAAAAGATAAACAGGAATGATAAACAAGAATGATAGACAGGAACAATAGACAGGAACGAAGGATAGAAATGATAGACAGGAACGATAGATAGAAATGATAGATAGGAATGATAGATAGGAATGATAGATAGAAATGATAGATAGGAATGATAGATAGGAATGATAGATAGAAATGATATACAGGAAGGACAGAAGAAAGGAACGATGGAAGAAAGACAGATATCTGACCCTGAGACAGACAGATGTGATATAAAAGTCCTACATTTGCCTGTGCTGTAGAAACACTGTTGCCCCTCTTGCCCCTGCCTCCTGGTGTTTGTCTGGATGGACGCATGGCGTGACCTTCTCCTGGGGCTGCTGCTGATGATGATGTGGGCACTGATGATGATGAAGAGGAAGCGGTCTCCACACCTGCTGGAGCTGCTGCAGCTCTTTTCTTCCCTCGAGAGCGGCCACAGGACGATGTTCCCCCGTAATCTGTCCAGGAGAGAGAAAGTTCACATGGGTACAATCTTACACCAGCGGTGCCCAGATGTTTTCCTGTGATCACGTGAACTTAGTCTTGTCCTGTCCCACCCACACACACCCACCCGGCCACCCACCCACACACACACACACCACACACACACACACACACACACACACACACACCTCACATACAAACCTTCAGTCCACTGATCAGAACTAAACAGCATTCCCATTCATTATTATATAAGTAAGACACTAGTCTCACTCACTCACACACACACACACACACACACACACACACACCACACACACCACACACACCTGTATCCGACAGCATTCCACCGAGCAGTGCTGACCCTGTACACACACCACGCCGCTTTCCTTCTTTCTACAGGTCAGATCAGTGTGTACAGCTGTACAGATGTGCAAGGGTTTGACTTTTATTTCCCAGATCCAGATGTTGCAGTCAAAACCGGGAAGAAAGGAACAGACCGACCTCAAACCGTTCAACGTTACTACAACTTCCGGTATATCAAGACAATAATACGCGTCAAAATAAAAGTCCTGAATCGTGATGGAAATGCAGTGGGTGTGATTTTATTTTCATTATAGAAATTATTATTATTATTATTATATAAATTGTTATTAGTGTTTTTGTTGGTAATAATATTAATAATAATAATAATATAATAATAATTTATTATTTTTTTTATATATATATATATATATATATATATCATGTTTCTAATTATTATACCAAACATACTTGTCTACTACAATTGATGATGATGATGATGATGATGAGGATGATGATGATTATGAAGATGATGATCTGCTTGATACTGCTCATCTCACTGTAGCCCATAACCCTCATATTATGCTGCGGGTCGAAGTGGGGGAAAAAAATCTAAAAAAACACACACACACACACACACACACACACACACACACACACACACACACACACACACTCGACCTCATCTGTAAAGTGTGAGAATGCAGGTGTTGTTATGTCTACATGTTATGTTGTAATGTTATAAACCTTTTCTGTTCCCATGGGGAAACTACACACACACACACACACACACACACACACACACACACACACACACACACACACACACACACACACACTAAGTGGACACAGAGGCAAAACATCTAAAGATTATCTTCATAGAAGTTGTAGGAATGTCATTTCTAAACAGTTTGATTCTATTCGTGTGTATTGTGAACTAGACATGCGTATATACATGTTATACATCTTTTTACTAGAGAAATGAAGTAACAGCATAAATGACATGATGTAAAAACAAAGTGCTGGATGGAGGTTTGCCAGCTCCTAATGCTCCGTAGTATGAAACTGAGGGTATCTCCTTGTCTCCGTCTCCTGCAGTGTTGTGACTATTTGCTCATGATTTAGCCAATCTGAGATCTGAGAGAATGCCAAATCTGTGTGAACCTTTCACTATTTCTATGATAATGAAGTGATCTGAGAGAGAAAGAGAGAAAGAGAGAGAGAGAGAGAGAGAGAGAGAGAGTTCTGTTTTCTTGCATGTTTTGTTTTTAACTTATAACCCCAGTGCTTTGTTCTCCTTCAGAGGAACTGCATTTCCAAAATGTGTATAAAACCACAAGTTCTTACAGTTGGACTTGATGAGTACGCTCTGACGTGTGGGTTTGTCTGCTCTGCTGGTCTTCGCTGGAAATTTGTTTTTAGAAAAAAGTCCTAGCAACATTACTCTCTGCAGCTATATTTGATATCCTCTCTGTCAGAGCTTTACACAACGAGCAGCAGAAGTAAACTGCTGACAGGTCTGGAGGCTCTGGAACTCATTTCTCATCATGACAGTGAAGGATGTGTCTGAAGAGATGTTTGTGGGCTGAGATTGTGAAATGGTTTGGAGCGGATATTAAAGCATTTTAAAAGTATTACAGTTTTTCTCAGTCACTTTGGAGCGTTTTTTTAGATCAGAAATAAAATTCTCAAAACGAATTGTTCAACCTCAACATCATTTCGTCATTTGTGCTCATCATAAGAACATTTCTTGTTGCACAGATTAAATTGCGAATGCTTTTGTACATCATTTACTTGATTGTGTACAAGTGTCTGCTGTTTCCTACATTATCATTAGTTTATGTTTATGATGATCAAAATATATTATACTGGTTTCACCTGAATAGTTTGAACCCCCAAAACATCTCAGCATCAGTTCATTCATCAGTCATTGGATGTAAAAGGCTTAAACCAATTTGCATAATCAGGATTTTAAGAAAAGTTCAGGCTTTTGCAAGAAATCCACTGCTTTGTGCTGTTTGTACAAATTGTTTTGAGAAATGCAAATATTATATATATGGTTTGCAAAGTTACAGTTTTTCTCAGTTGCTTTCTCAAATCATCCTTAATATTTGCAAACCAGAAAGTGCAGTTCCTAAAACTATTAGTAAAAGCCTGTACTTTTCTCAAAATCTTCAGTTCATCTCTCAAAAGTAAGTATTTGTGTCAATGAACATCCCATTACCATCAGAATAACAAGTCACTTTGTCACACACACACACACACACACACACACACACACACACACACACACACACACTCACACACACACTCTTACATACACACACACACACGCACGCACACACACACACAAACACACACACACACACACATCAGGCATAACATTAACTTTATAACATTATGAGAGGTGAAGTGAGGAACACTGATGATCTCTTCATCATGGCACCTGTTTATTGGTGGGATTTATTAGGCAGCGAGTGAACATTTTGTTCTCAAAGTTGACGTGTTGGAAGCAGGAGAAATGGGTGAGAGGATTTGAGCGAGTTTGATGAGGGGCAAATTGTGATGTCTAGACTGTCAGCTCACCCACGTGCTCTCTCTCTTACACACACACACACACACACACACACACGCACGCACGCACACACACACACACACACACACACACATAATTGTTCCTTTGGGGAACAATTATGTGTGTGTGTGTGTGTGTGTGTGCGTGCGTGCGTGTGTGTGTGTGTGTGTGTGTGTGTGTGACAAAGTGACTTGTTATTCTGATGGTAATGGGATGTTCATTGACACAAATACTTACTTTTGAGAGATGAACTGAGAGAGCACGTGGGTGAGCTGACAGTGATTTGTTTAAACGCTTTGAAACGCCACCGCTGAGGTTTGTCCTCTCCCGCGCTCCGTAGAGTCGAGTGGTTGCTATGGAGACGGTTGCGCGTGCTGCCAGTAAGGTAGTCGGTTACCGGGCGCTGCTTGTCAACAGTGCACGAGACCTCAAACCGTGCAACGACCAGGAAGGAAGGAAGGATCGGGAAGGAAGAAACTACAAACCGGAGAGAGAGACTGAGAGACTTTGAATGTGGCGCGGTGATGATCGCGAGGGTCTGGGGATGAGTTCCACCGGGGCGCGGATCAAAACTTCTCAGAAAGCCGCAGGAGCCGGAGCTCAGAGACCGAGTCCGATAGTGAAGGAGTGTGGAGAGAACAGACCGGGTTTCAGTGAGGTGAGGAGAACATACACACACACACACACACACACACACACACACACACACACACACACACACACACACACACACCAGGGCTTGTCGATATAATCACATACCCTCTACATCATGATCTGATGTGTCACGATACACTTCACTGACATACCGACTAGATAACTTTCATTCATTTAATTATTAATTATATTAATTAATTATACATAATTATACATTTGATCATAAAACACATGAATTCAAATAAAAAAACAATCTTCACTAAACTTAATATGAGTCTGTGCAATCTATTCTATACATTTAATATTATGTAATATAATTATTATACATGTATAAATGTATTAATTGACTGCAAACAAATTTACTGTAAAATATTTTTTTATAATTTATTTGTTGATTTTATTATTATTTTTATTAATATTATTATTATTATTATTATTATTATTATTATTATAATTTGTATTGTTACATGTGTGGATGTATAATTATCTATCTTATTTATCTATCTTTTTTTTTTAATGTGTTGACATTTATTTATTTGTTGTTTTTATTATTTTGGTTTAATTATTTCATATTTGTATGTTTTATTATTTTATATAATATTTGATTTCTTTATTTGTTTGTTTATTGATTAATCTCTCTCTCTCTCTCTCTCTCTCTCTCTCTCTCTCTCTCTCTCTCTATATATATATATATATATATATATATATGTATTTATTTATTATTATTATTATTATTAATTTATTTATTTATTTATTAAAGGTATATTATACTATATTTATAAATTAGATATAGGTTTTTTATATTATTATAATTATTATAAAATATGTTTTTTTCATTAATTAGTAATTCCAGTCCACTTCCTCTAATAATATGTTGATAATAAGGAACAAAAACATTCAACTTTTATTTTTTATTTACATTTTTTTATGTCATGCTGCAGTTTAGTAGAAAAAAATAGTAAAATATATATATATATTTTTTTTCTTTTTTTCAGGCCAGTAGGCATTCTGACCTTCCCCGAGTCATAAACCTTCTTCAGGATCCCATTTCAGTAAGTAAAATAACCAATCACACATCTGAGCATATCAACAGTCCAACGCAAAATGATCTGTACCCTTCAGTGAGGTATTTCCCTTCAGGAAAAAAGAATCTTGTGTGGTCTCTTAAATCTGACAATGTTGGAGACACCACACGTTTTTAAAATTACTCCGAATCCACACGCACAGTTTAGCTTACTTTCTTGTGGGGTGCCAATAATGTTGCACCAATTTGCACTGATTCTTTTTTCTTTTTCAGCGCTCCCTGAAAGAACGGCACATCTCGGCCTTGAAGCGAGTGGTGAAGAGATGCCAGAATGGTTATGTATCCTTTCTAAATTGCGAAACCGTATTTATTCGTTTTTCTTTTTAATAAGAGAGAAAATCCCAAGCGACTCAGGAATCTTTTCTCAGCGTTCGTGCGCTCTGACGTTATCTGTCGTCTGTCAAACACTTTGTAGCTCCCTGGAGGGAACTCGAACCACCTCATCACTGATCCCCTGAGTCCAATTAGATTGTGTTTCTCAGCCCTTTCTCACATCTCAGGATAAATTCACGCTAAGAGAATCAGATATACAGTGGTGTGAAAAAGTGTTTTGTTTCCTGATTTCTTTTTCTTTTGCATGTTTGTCTCACTTTAATGTTTCACATCATCAAACTCATTTAAATATTAGTAAAACAGAACACAAGTAAACACAACATAAAGTTTTTAAGTGAAGGTTTTTATTATTGAGAGAAAACAAAATCCAAAACTACATGGTCCTGTGTGAAAAAGTGTTTGCCCCCCTGTTAAAACTGTGGTTTATCACACCTGAGTTGAATTTCTCTCGCCACACCTCCAGGCCTGATTACTGCCACACCTGTTCACAATCAAGAAATCTCTTAAATAGGACCTGCCTGACAAAGTGAAGTAGTCCAAAAGATCCTCAAAAGCTAGACATCATGCCGAGATCCAAAGAAATTCAGATACAAATGAGAAAAAAGTAATTGAGATCTATCAGTGTGAAAAAGGTTATAAAGCCATTTCTAAAGGGAGTCCAGTGAACCACAGTGAGAGAAATTATTCACACATGGCAAAAACATGGAACAGTGGAGAACCTTCCCAGGAGTGGCCGGCTGACCAAAATTACCCCAAGAGCACAGCAACGACTCATCCAAGAGGTCACAAAAGACCCCACAACAACATTCAAACTACTACAGGCCTCACTGGCCACAGTTAAGGTCAGTGTTCATGACTCCACCATAAGAAAGAGATTGGGAAAAAACGGCCTGCATGGCAGAGTTCCAAGACAAAAACCTCTGCTGAGCAAAAAGAACATAAAGGCTCGTCTCAGTTTTGCCAGAAAACATTTTGACGATCCCCAAGACTTTTGGGAAAATTCTCTGTTGACTGATGAGACAAATGTTGAACTTTTTGGAAGGTGTGTGTCTCATTACGTCTGGCGTAAAAGTAACACCGCATTTCAGAAAAAGATCATACCAACAGTGAAATATGGTGGTGGTAGTGTGATGCTCTGGGGCTGTTTTGCTGCTTCAGGACCTGGAAGACTTGCAGGGATAAATGGAACCATGAATTCAGCTGTTTACCAAAAAATCCTGAAGAAGAATCTCTTCGTGACCTCAAGCTAAAGCGAACTTGGGTTCTGCAGCAGGACAATGATCCATAACACACCAGCAAGTCCACCTCAGAATAAGACTTTGAAGTGGCCTAGTCAAAGTCCTGATCTGAATCCTATTGAGATGCTGTGGCATGACCTTAAAAAGGCGGTTCATGTTTGAAATCTCCTCCAATGTGGCTGAATTACAACAATTCTGCATAGATTAGTGGAGCAAAATTCCTCCACAGCCCTGTAACAGACTCATTGCAAGTTATCACAAACGCTTGATTGCAGTTGTTGTTGCTAAGGGTGGTCCGACCAGTTTCCAAACACTTTTTCACACCACTGTATATGTCTTTGCCAAATATCTGCTCTAGTGTAATTTATCATCCATGCCTACTCGATATTTTCTTTAACCAGCACCACTGAAGCTCCTCAGAGACCTCTCAGACGTCTTTCAGATTATAAAAATCTGTGCTGAAAAATCAGAAGAGCATCCTGAGTATGTTTCCGTGCTGCGAGACCTGGTCCACTTATGCAGGTCAGGAGCATTAATGAGTCAGTGCTTATCGTGGATACTAATCACTCGGGAGAACAGGGATATTAATGCATCTTTCTTTTGAAGGATTCCCTTCTTGAAGGAAAAAGCATCGGATGAGATGAAGTACGCCGACGTCGTGACGGACTCCCTCTCTCAGATGGGTATGTGGGCATGTGCAGGACTGCTGATAGATAATATATTATATTACTGATAAATATTCTGAGAGAGAGAGAGAGAGAGAGAGAGAGAGAGAGAGAGAGAGAGAGAGAGAGAGAGAGATTGTTCTCTGTTCCTTCTGCTTTTCTATTATTAGCACTCTCTCATTTCTTCTTTGTACTCTGATTTTTTTACTTATCACTCTATTTGTCCTCTTGTATCACCCTATCCTCTATTTGGAATAAATAAATAAAGAAAATATCAGACCGATAACAGACTACTAATAAATGTCTATTAGTATTAGTCTGTCTGTTTTTTTATCTGCCTGTCACTTTTCCTTCCTTCCTTCCTTCCTTCCTTCCTTCCTTCCTTCCTTCCTTCCTTCCTTCCTTCCTTCCTTCCTACCTTCCTTCCTTCCTTTCTTTAATAGTAATAATAACAATAATAATAATAATATTATAATTTATTATAATATATATATATATATATATATATATATATATATATATTTTTTTTTTAATCAAATCAATTTTTTATTTGTCACATACACATTCATACATGTAGTGAAATGCTTTTTACCACTGTCCAATACTAAAGAATGTACATCTAAAAATAAATAGAATATAATAAGTAAAATTAAATATATAATGTACAAAAGTAAAAACTATAAAGTATAAAATGTAAGTATAATATTGGTATCAGTGCTCAGTGGAAAAAAATAGACTCAGACAACATTAATAGTTTTCTGGTGTTCTGGTGAAATCTCCAATTTTATCTGTAACATAAATATTCATACAGAGCACGACATGTAGTGAAATGATTTTTTACGAGAAAAATAAAGAAAAAAAAAAAATATATATATATATAAATAAAGTATAAAAAATATATTCATTGACACTGGAATGTTGGTCTGCAGAAGAAAAGCAGAACAATGTAATAATCATAAGGTTTTCTAGCAGAATTTCAATTTGAGTCTGAACTGATTTTGACGGTGATGTTGTTGACGATGACGGTGTTGTTGCTGGTGATAATGGTTGTGGTTGTATTTTGGACAGGTTTTCTTATGCGGATCCCAAATGATGCGGTTCAAGAGCAAATCTGCGCTTCCATCATATCGCTTTACATCCCCGACAAAGCGCAGCATTATGGAGCTGGTGAGTCTCTGCAACACACAATCTTGATTTTGCCTTTACAATTACATTTATGGCACACTGGGTCACTTTAATCTGTACTTCTGTCTATATCTGTCATACACATCCATCCATTCTTTCTGTTTAATTCATGCATGTGTATACACATGCGCATATATATATATATATATATATATATATATAAACAAAAAAACATTTTAAAATCAAATTCAGCACATGCCCTTGTCTAAACAACTTATAACATACTTTGAAGACATTCTTCTGCTGGTTTATAAGAACCCAGATGCTGTAGGGAGAGAAACTAGTTATAAAGCAAGTTATATTTTTAACCAAGAATGGCTCATTTACAAAGCTGTGGAAGAGGAAGGGTTTTAGACTTGAAATATGCTTTCTTTAGCCTTGAGAGTGGGTGGAACTAGTGGTTAAAGTTTAGTGGAAGAGGGGTGCAGGTTTGTAGGCCAGGGAAGGGAATTCAGCAGTGGGGTGTGTGGGAGAACCCGGGAAGGTGGAAAACATGTGCGGAATGCAAATATATATACATACATACATACATACATACATACATACATACATACACACACTATATTGCCAAAGGTATTGGGTCACCTGGTCATAAATACAGTATGTGATATTTGCGCTTCGCATTCCACATTTAGTCCCAATTTACTCTTATTATTCCCTCCACTCTTCTGGGAAGATGTTCCACCAGATTTTGGAGCGTGCTTATGGATATTTGTGATCATCATCCACAACGGTATTATGAAAGGCAATTACTGATGTAGGTGAGGAGACCTGGGGTGCAGTCAGCGTTTACTTTCAGTAGAGATGACATCAGAGCTCTATAGCAGCAAGATCTTCATCTCCAAAGCATGTAAACCAGATCTTCAAGGAGCTCACTTTGTGCACTTTGCCATGCTGGAACAGGTTTTGGGTTTCCAAGTTCAAGTGAATGCAAAATTTTATTAGAGTGCATCTAAAAGACGTCCTGTACAATTGAATGCCTCCAGCTTTGTGGTAACAGTTTGGAAAAGAACCACATATAGCAGGAAAGATCAGGTGACCCAATACTTTTTGCTAATATAGTGTGTATATTAGGGCTGTCAATCAATTGAAATATTTAATCGTAATTAATCGAATGATTGTCACTAGTTAACTCGTGATTATTTGCAACTTAATCTTTCATTAGTTTTTCGGTTCTAAATCTACCTAAAATTAATAATTTTTAAGTTGTTTATACTCTAATCAACATGGGCAAGGACAAACAAATATTGATGCTTTTATGCAAATGCATGTTTATTATTAGTAAAACCTAACATAGAGCATGAAGACAAAATATTCTTGTAAATGTTTTAAAGTAAGAATAATGTTTTAAATGACGTAAATATTTAGGACACCAAACGAAACTTTTGATATGTTTCCACACGGACCGTTAACGAGGTGATACCGGAGCAACTGTAAATCTTCTAACTTTCATAAGGATAATAAAATCAGAGAATATTTGTATTGATGTGAATTAGTTTATTTAAATGTAGACATTTCAAGCTTTTTATATATGTGCTGTCGAATGTTTTAATTTTGCCTCTTTTACATTTTTTTATTTATATTTACTGATAAAAATAATCGCGCGTTAATAAAATTTGTGCCGTTAAAATGATTTTGCGTTAACGCTTTTTTAACACGCTCTGATATATATATATATAGTGGTTAGGATGCAGCGCTCTCACTGCTGCGACCCGGGTTCGATTCCCGGTTAGGGGACCATCCCCAGCCACTCTCAGTGCCGGTCCCAAGCCCGGATAAATTGGGGAGGGTTGCGTTAGGAAGGGCATCCAGCGTAAAACATGTGCCAAATCAAAAAACGTGCGGAGGATCCGCTGTGGCGACCCCTAACGGGAGAAGCCGAAAGAAAGTTTTATATAATATTGTTGCCAGCTATTTAGGCAATAATGGCTGTATGTTGAGTTATTTTTAGAGGACAGAAAATCTGTACTTCTTTCCAAGCTGCACATTGACTACTCTAAAATATATCCAAGTTTAATCTGTATGTTATTGTCCCTTGAGAAGATACCAAAATGGTTGCTGAAATGTGAGGGGTGTACTGACTTTTGTGAGATACTCCACACACACATACATATATGTTATTAATGCAAACAAAAGCTTTCCTGTTTTAGCCACACCCACTTTGGATGTCAATACAATACATTAAACACAGTAATGTGGACTTTCTCTATATGTGCGAGTCAGGTGTGTGTTCCACGAGCCTGGTGTACAGGCGTGAGCTGGTCGAACGCAGCGGTCTGGCTGAGACTCTGCTCATGTCTTTGGCTCTTCTGGAGAAGCAGCTGCCAGTCAGACTGCAGGTCCTACAGGCTCTACAGATCCTCTCCAAGTCTTCTGGTGAGTTCCGTATTTAACCTCATCTGCTCTGCAAAGTTTAGAGTATTTGTGTGGAATTTTGAGGTGTTTTTGTTTTCTTTGCTTCTTTGTAGCAGTGAACTGCAATCTGATTCTAAAAGTAGAAGGAGCTCAGAAGATCTGCTTTCACATGAACGAGCCGGATCCATCCGGACAATTGCTCTTTCGCTCCACAGAGATCCTGTGGAACCTTTTGGACAACTGCTCCAAAGAGGAAGTTACCAAGCAGCTCAGCAACATGGACTGTGTCATGTGAGTTTCGTTTCCTAAGGTTTCCTCGAACGCATGTGTTTGACAAATATGCCAAAGAGGAACATGCTTCAGTTCAGTATAGTGTTTTCAAAAAAAGGTTCATCATGTGACCGCAACATGTGACTAGCCAGTATTTTTCACATATTATATGAGGCAGAATAGGGAATACGTTTCTGCGTTTGAATTTCACATATATAATTATATATAATATAATTTCACATATAAAATGTTAAATATTTCCAATATTATTAAGTGGATGAATCTGGAATTATTAATAATAATAATCTTTACTTTTATAGCGTCTTTAAAAGTAGCATCTCGAAGTGCATAACAGAATTTTCATAAAGATAAGGAGAAAAAAGTATGTTACCGTAATTTCGGAACTATTAAGCGCACCCACTAAATTTGACAAAGATTTTTATTTTGAACATAAATAAGCCGCACCTGTCTACACTGAAACTAATGAACTTTACACAGGCTTTAATGAAAGACAGTGTCTGTTACACGGTGTAACGGATGAAATATTTTGTGGCTCCTTTAAGAGCACAGCGGCATGTTGGAAATAGCATGCCGCCGCATTTTCCCGGTATTATCGCATGTGTGCAAGACCGAGGAATATGTCCTTATTATTTTCTGATGCTCATTTCTAAGTTTCTTTGACTAACCCGTAACGCTGTTGCCAAGAAAAATAAAAAAGCACGAGTTTTGGAAACCTGTCTGTGCTTATATGATTTCTGTTGCAACTGGAGTTAGCGAGCTCTCCCATGACCCAGACTCAACGCGTTACAACGGCTTGTATCTAAACAGTAGCCTACTGTCTTCCTCCTTCCTTTCACAACTATTTCTCTCGGGAGTTTATCTTTTGGCATCGTCGTGCTTAAAAAAAAAAAAAGTTTTTCCGCCTTGGAGTGTAGACTGTTTAAAGTTGCGTCAAATAACGAGGTGCTGTACCATGTGGGGGCTTATAGGTCAGCATTAGTATTTTAAAATCAATCCGGAATCTGACAGAAGGCCAATGCAATGACTCCAGAACTGGAGAAATTTGCTCACCAGACCTGGTCTTAGTCAGAATCCTAGCAAAATTTCGGCCAACTTGTAATGTAGATTTCGAAACGGCAAGAATTCCCTTTTGATCTTAACTGAGTGTGTGTTTGAAACACCAGGGTCCTGAAAGAGACTTTCGTGCAACATTTCCTGAACGGCACCAAACAATACGACCGGCAGCTTCGCAACGATCTTCTAGTAATTACGACCCTGGTTGCAGAAAACCCCAGTGCTCCACTAATTGTAAGTATGATGGGTTTTGGATTTCCTCTCGATTACGCTTGTGATTTGAAACCATTTGCTCTGACACTTTGTCGTTTTTGATAGGAGAGCGGGTTCGCGCGGCAGCTCGTCCATTTCGCTACCGTTCCCGAGTGTAAGTTTTCAAAGTTTTTCAATTTGTCATAAATATCCAGACGTTTGAGTTTGAGTTTCTCTCGCGCAGTGAGGAGCAATAACCCGCTGACCAACAACATCAAGCTGACCTTCTGTAATGAGGACTTTGAGATGAAGAAGCTGCTCCTCAACTTGGTTGTTGTTCTATCCAGAGATCTGGCAGCCATACAGGTGAGGATTCTACACCACAGAGTCGTATAATCAAAAAGCAAATCAGATGCTGTACTGAAACATGGCACTCGTGCACGTGTGTAATCAGCTGTTTAAGGAGAGCCGTATGATTCTGGCTTTGATGCTGCTCGTGCGGCCCGGGTTCACCGAGAGCAGGCGCGGAGAGAAAGCCCGGCCCAGTTGGACGTCTGCCCAGCAGGAGGAGCTGCAGCTACATGCTTTGGCTGCTTTGGCTACGTTGGGGCCACTCATGCAGGAAGAGTACATGGACTGTCAGGCGAACACCTGCCTGCTTGTGTTTCTGGACTGGTGCACTCAGCAAGGTAACACACACACACACACACACACACACACACACACACACACACACACACACACACACACACACACACACAGAAACGGAAACAAAAGCAGCAGGTAATGTTGTCACGTCTCTCATAGTTCGACCTGATCTGGGTGTTAATTGTGTTCTCGACACACCCTGTCACTAGTCCTAATCCTATTACATTACAGTTTTTCCTCAGTTGCTTCACAGCGTTTCTCAGATCAGAAATGAAATTTCTCATCAAATTGCGAACGTTTCGGTACATTTATTAGATTGTTCGTTTACAGTTGTCAATGTGTGCATTGTGTTTCCTACATTATCAGTTGTTTATGTCATGCTGATCAAAATACATTATATTGGTTCTCACCTGAATCTTAACCAATTTAAGCAACTGGGAAAAACTGCACTAAGGTTATTTAAAGTTGATTCTATACTTATATTTTATAAGAACTCAAAAGGCACTGATTAGAAAGTCTTTTATAATGTTGTGTAGAACGAAAGTGCAAGAAAAATCTGAAAAATTATATTAAGAGATTAGAGCAATTGTTCATACTGAAGGTCTGGAAAGAAATATCACATACAGTGCAACCTCGATACAGGCGGGGGTCACGTTCTATGACCTCTCGCTAGTAAATAAAAAATGGCGAGGTTTTGACTCTCCTTTTGATGGTTCCTTTTTTAAGGGGATTTGCACATGTACTGTACCGTAAACTCAACACAAATTGTGAATTACTTGTCATAAATGTTTTATTTACTACTTTAAATGAATAATACAATAATAAAATAGTTTTCAAAACACTTTCATGTAATTAGAACATGAAAAACAAACTCTATTCTAAAGTGTAAATGTCGAAATGTCGTGTGAGTGTCAAGGTCCACTGTAACACATGGGATCAAGTGAAGTACGACAGCGTTTTAGCGATACGAGAATATAGTTGTAAAATTGTTATAAAAACGTCGTGCGACAGTCTTCAACTCATCCAGGGTCGATTTCTTTCGATCATCATCCTAATAGCTCTTAAGAAACAACATATCCTATTCGAATTGTGCTCAAATGTAATCATAAATATCCTCGATCACTGGTTTGCCATTTCAGACTGTACAAAAAAGGCATTTCCTCAGTGCCTGTCTGATTTGTTTCTACCGAATAAATAAAGTTTCATACAGAACCTCCACAGGGTCCATTTACTAAATATAACTCCACGCTGATACGCCAAAAGACAAAGAATTTCCTTATTGCTCGATCCGAACCTCAAGTAGAATTTAACCAAATCCTCCATATCCATTTGCTGCAAAACAGCGAAATGTTTCTCGCGACTTTTCTGTGTTTTTTTTTCTTTAGCTTGAATCTCATATTGCTATGACTTTATTCTCAAAATATTACGACTTTATTCCGGTGTTGCGACTCGTAAACGGTGCTGAAATCATTCAATATTTGGAAAGAAAATATTTGTAATTATCTGAATGAATTTGAATAATAAATAATGCAAATAAATTTGAATAATGAATTTTTCCCAAAATAAAAGTTTGAATCGACAATCGATAATTGTATGGTGCCTGTCAAAATGCTGGAAACGCCTAGTTTTTATGATTTTTAAAGCATGTTCCTTTAGTTTATATGCAACAGGTTTATATAGTTTATACAAAAACTAGGTAATATAACGCCATTCATTTTCATCAAACTGCCACTTTAGGCAATAAAAGTAGGTTTCGACTGGAATACATGGAGCTATGACCGGGTCCACTATATTTGGAGAAGATTCTAACTCATTATATACATGGAGGTTAAATGATGAAAGGAATTCTGAACCAACATGGCAACCTTTCTATACTTCAACACCATGTAATACACCATATAACAAGACAATGATCCAAAAGCTACGTCCAAGCGCTGTAAGCGTTATTTAAAGAGCATCTGGAGCTCGAGTGTAGTCTATCATTCAATGACCTGCCCAGTCACTGCACCAAAATCCTATTCAACTGCTCTGGGATGAACTTAATCACAAGGTCAGAAAGAACTAGTGAAGAACACCTTTGGCAAGTTTGACAAGATACATGACAAAGTGTTCCAGCAAAAACGTAAAGTGTGTGTTTGTGCTAACGGAGGATTTTTCAATGAAAATCAAATGGAACATCTGGAGATTTATGTTTGTTGGGTCCAAAAAAATCCCACCATTATATTACCGAAGTTTGTTGCATTTAAATAAAAGGATATTGTATCTCACGCGTGTGGGATTCCAAAAATGTTGACGTTAAAATAATTTTTTTTTCATAAAAACAGGAACAAATAATTCTTGCAAAAACAATTTTAATGGACTTGCTTTTTATTAAAACACTGACATTCTGTACCTTCTGTCAACTCAGTGTAACTCTTTGATCATCTTCCTCAGCAACAGGAACCGACTGCTTCTTTGGCCAAGGTCAGGGATACCATGGCAGAGGAGGTCAAAATGGGAGGAAGTCTCAGATGCGCTACTGCATGCGTCTGCTGCGCTGCATGGTCTTACTTAACAACAACCTCATCAACCAGGACGTTTGTGACCAGGGAGCCATCAACCAGCTCATCGGTAAGGATACGGGTTTATCTTCCAAGTAGAGACATGCACGGGACGGATTTTTCAGTCCCGCTCCCGCGCAAGGTCCAGTCTCACAAAAATGTTATTTTCTCCCTCTTTTGTCTGCAATATTGAAGTTGTGTCCCGCACACAAACGCCTGCAGGTAAAATGTAAAAGTAGTATCAGCACACTAGAACATCGACAGAGGTTTGTGTGATGTTTCAGCGTCGTGTGCTGCGTAAAATGTATATTATTATAATTACCGTATTTTTCGGACTATAAGCCGCTACTTTTTTCCCACGTTTTGAACCCCGCGGCTTTTGAAACAACGAAGCGCCTTATTTATACATTTTTCCTGGGTTTTTCCTGGTTTCAGAAACTTCAAGCCAAAAAACTGAGACCCATAACATTAGACCAATGAAATTTCCGAACGGAAACGAAAAAAACGCACCTCACCTGTGTTCTGAGCTGCACGGCTTCGGGAGAAAAAACGTTTTTTTTTTAAAGCACGACGATGCCAAAAGATAAACTCCCGAGAGAAATAGTTGTGAAAGGAAGGAGAAAGACAGTGAACAATGACTTTCTTGGTAGGCTACTGTTTAGATACAAGCCGTTGTAACGTGTTGAGTCTGGGTTAAGGGAGAGCTCACTAACTCCAGTTGCAACAGAAATCATATAAGCACAGACAGCTTTCCAAAACTCGTGTTTTTTTAGTTTTCTTGGCAACAGCGTTACGGGTTAGTCAAAGAAACTTAGAAATGAGCATCAAAAAATAATAAGGACATATTCCTCGGTCTTGCACACATGCAGTAATACGGGAAAAATGTGGCGGCATGCTATTCCCAAAATGCCGCTCTGCTTTTAAAGGAGCCACAACATATTTCACCCGTTACACCGTGTAACAGACACTGTCTTTCGTTAAAGCCTGTGTAAAGTTCATTAGTTTCAGTGTAGACTTATAGACAGGTGCGGCTTATTTATGATCAAAATAAAAATCTTTGTCAAATTCAGTAGGCGCAGCTTATATATGGGTGCGCATAATAGTCCGGAAATTATGGTATTATTATTTTTTTTATTCAGTTTCATAGGTTGACAATCCTGACATACAGGTAAAATATTATTTAAATAATTTTATAATCAAGATTCTAGAATTTCTATGCCCCCATAGTGACATCTGGTGGCCTCCAGGGGTTGCGGCCCCCAGTTTCAGAATCACTGCTCTAGTAGTCTAGTAGCTAACCATGTGAGAGTTCGCTTCCGACCATGTGCCTGTAAATCATTTTAATTTTTTTTAGTTGCCATTGTTCTTTTTGTAGATACATAATAGTTTATTTGTTTTAAGTCATTTATTATTACTATTATAATTTTATAATTTTAAGACTATTTTGCGGGAGTCCTGCGAATGATTTTATTCTCCCTCAACCCACACACATGAGTATTTTACCCCTCGCACCAGCATTTACTTGTCGAATCTTCCCGGGTCTCTTACTTCAAGCCACAATTTGTGTACATCACAAGATTTAATCACACACCAGGGGGCAGCAAATAGCGACCAGGATTCTATAAAGCAGGAATTCTTTTTTTTTTACAAGCTAGCATACGAACTTTGAGTCAAATGAAATATTAGAATACATTAAGAAGAAACCAGTAGAGATTGCAGTGAAACACAAACATGAACACATGCAGGAAAAACAAATCTGTTGGACGTGTAGATCCAAAATGGAAGAAATTCTCATCATAGTGGCTTAGCGAGATGTATTAGCATGAAGTGTAAGATCAGAGGTTTCAAATCAGGTCGAATCAGGTCACAAGTCATTCTGAATGAGATTAGACATTTTTGTGTTTTGATAGTTTATATGCGATATCGATAAAAGTATTGCGACACCTGACTTTTTCAGCTATATACGAGGTGCTAACGAAAGATTTTGAGACTCGCTCTGTTTACAATAAAGTATTTTTATTTATCTACGTTTACACACTATCACCTTCAAAAATAGTCCCCTTGCAGAGCATTACAACTTTTTAAATATGTCCCGGGAGTCTGCTTTTATGAAGCATGTCCAGCACAATCAGCCGTATCTCCACAATGGAGACAAAACGGCAACTTTGAGCCTGATCTTCATCGTCAAAGAGAGGGAAGTCCGCAGGAGCCAAATCTGGCGAATAGAGTTTGATTCGGAAGTGAGACCACGTTGTTTCACAATATCACCGGTTGCTAACGATCTACACAGGATGGGGTCTTTTTGGCACTTATGAAATTCAGTGCTCCCTGTGACTGTGTGTGCAGCCTTGTGCTGCCATCTGTTGGCATGTTACAAACATTCAATCAACCAATCCACCTCTTAATACCTTAATTATGACACCACGGCTATAGCAAATATCAATATAATACAGAAATGCATATAACAGAGCGCTGCATAGAGCACAGACGGGAATCTCCTACAGTGAGAGCAAGAAACCCAATGAACACAATTCAACAAGTCTCCTTTCACTGTAGCCGCAGCTGCGCCATCTCTTGCAGAAGCATCGATATTAACCTCATAAAATGGTTTTCCATGCATTTTTTTTTTTCAGTGCATTGTGTTTTTTCCAGGGATTTGAATTGAAGGCAAATTCTACAGGGAGCTGTTTTGCCCGAACGTTCCTTATGATATCCTTCTTGTAAATGTCCCTGCAAGTGTTTATGCGCCCAAATCAGTTTCTTCTCCCGTCAGCCATTGTGTAATAAAAAACAACTATTAAATCCAAAACGTTTTTTCCGTATAGCCTCATTTGTAGTTGACTAGCTGGCAGAGCTAGCAGAGTGTATATGCTGTGGGCGTATATGTAGATCATGTTAATTAGTGTGGTTCTATGGTGCTCAGGGTTGCTAAGGCGATTCCAGGAGAGCAAGGAGGAAGAGGACAATGTGTCTGTGGAGATCCAGTCTGACATCCTGGTTACTCTGTCCAGCCTCTCCGAAGGAGACATGCACAGGAAGGTCAGACACTCGTCATTTAAACGCTCTCATGTTTGACCAAAAGCCATTAAGGTAACCGTGAGAAATGTGTGTGTGTGTGTGTGTGTGTGTGTGTGTGTGTGTGTGTGTGTGTGTGTGTGTGTGTGTGTGTGTGTGTGTGTGTGTGAGAGCAGGAGTTGTTTGGAGCAGAGGGTGTAGAGGTGACGATTGATTATCTGAAGATGAACCCAGCTCAGTTGTACAGTGGGTTGGGACACAACAGGCTCATTCTCTGCACGATGGAATGTGTGTGGTGAGCTATACACACACACACACACACACACACACACACACACACACACACACACACACACACACACACACCTTTTTATTGCAGAAATCCTACTTAGCCACCATGTTGTCTTGCTGTTACTGAGATAATCATGATACATGGTAATATATGTAGTGTAATGTACAGTATGACGATGCTCTCTATGTATTTAATGATTCTCACGATTGGTGAAATCGTGCGTGCAGGTCCTGCATTGTCGGGTGTTACATCTCCGAAGATTTGTTTTTACAAAAGGAAGGAGTGTTTCTCCTACTTGACTTCATCCAGGTAAGTCAAACACACTCAAAACATATGACCAGATTTCCAGACCACAGCAGAAGCGCTGACGCTGTCATCTTTTTATTCATGTCAGTCAAGTAAAGACGGGTCGTTCATGAACGATTCGTTCGTTTGGAACGACTCTTTAATGTGACTCAGAAGTCCGAGTCGTCTCAAAGAGCGATTCGTTTTTTTTACTACTGGACGCGCATGAGCAAAGCATCACAAAATCTCTCATATACGCTATGCAGTTATATATACAGTACAGTCAACTTCCGATAACTTACGGTTCAGGATTCAGGGTCCAAAATTCGCAGATTTTCTGAGATCGTTCGGAGATAGCTGGGAGTCACGTCTTAGAACGTGACCTCCATGAATTCCAGGGGACCACTGTACTTATATAAATGATTGGAACTATAGTCAGAGTTGGTGTATGTAGATGTGTTTTTGGATCTGCTTATTGAAAATGTAACATTGTATTTTATTTCCGATCAATAGAACAAAATGAATTAAATGACTCTTTCATTTTCGTTCAGCAAATCACTAAAATAATCCGATCTTCCCATCACTGCAGTCGAGCCCCAGGTGCATGCTTAATGTCGCCGTGGCGACGCTGCTGGAACTGTGTGAAAACCCCAAAACGCTGCTTCACATCGAGGCCTGGAGAGGTGACAAAGAGCTCACGGCTCCGGCCCTGCTGCTGTGGCTCTGGAGGAAGGAAGAGATGGAGCTCGGGGTCAAGAGAAACCAGTATGGAGAAATAGCAGGTATATACACATTGTGCTGTTAATGAATTTTAGTAATAAGACTTGCAATTTTCTTGTGCAAATATGTTTGTTTTTTTCAATTACCAGAGAAAATATGTGTTATGTTTTTCACATTTGTTGAATCTCCCAAGCCTGAGGGCAAATGAGAAAAAAAAATCCTGGTAATAAGGATATATAAAGAGCTCTTACTTTATGATCAGATGGAGAGAATTCAAATATCACACACACACACACACACACACACACACACACACACACACACACACACACACACACACACACACACACACACACACACACACATATATATATATACACACTCCCTCTTTATTTCTGGTTTTCTGAAGCGGAAACTCCAATCCACCCCAGTCCAATTCACTCAAAATCAGTCCAGTCCAATCCCATCTAATCCAATCCTGTCCAATCTAGTCCAGTCCAGTCAAATAAAGTCCAGTCCAATCCATTCTAATTCAGTCCATTCCAGGCAAATCTAGTCTAATCCAATCCAGAGCTCAGTTTTTGCCAGAACTTCCTATAGACATGACATGAGCACAGAGAACTTGTTTTTTTTGTGTCTATACTTTGAATAAACACATTCTGAAGCCTTATTTTCTCATTATACTGCACAATTCCCTCACTCTCCATTAATCGTTGTCACTTCCTGAATCTTTAGACATGAAGAAGCCTCTCGAGACGAAGTACCAGAAACAGGAGCCGCTGAAATCCATCCCGGCGAAGAGTCCAAGCGCCGCTGTCATGGACGTCACTGAAAACCTGCGTGCCAAAATCTACGCTATCTTCTGCAAACTAGGTTAGTGTATTGAATCGAGAGGTAGAAGGAGAGAGAAAGACAGATAATAGATGCTAAATGCAAAGGATGGTTCCACACGAACAGCCTCAAGATCCATGAGGTTACTGTAGAGTATAAAGAAGCATGAAGATGGATTCCAATTGTAATGTCTTTCTTCACTTATCCCAGCTTGCTCAGGGGCTGGGGTCAGAGCGCAGGGTCAGCCATGATAACGTGCCACCGGAGCACAGAGGGTAAAGGGCTTTCTCAATGGCCCAAGCATGCCAGCTTGGCAATGCCAGGGCTTGAGCCCCCGACCTGCCGATCAGTAACGAAGCACCTTAACCACTGAGCCTCCATTTCCCGTTTGCTACAATGGATTTGGACAGTTTTGCATTCAAGTGTCCGTCGTTTGACCTCGATGTCCAGAGCTCGCTGACTCAAGAGGGAAAAATGGGAGGCAGGCAAGATTTTTTCACAAATGAAAACCTTTATTCTGCCACGATCTTCATGATTTTCACGTTTTTTTAAATGTTCCCCGGTCCAGTCTGTCGTTTTGCTCCCCTTTTATTCTCTCTTATTCTCTCTATAATGAAAAGACATTTGGTGTCCCCAGTGTAAGGATGGGTTCCTTTATGAATTTGGTTCCTCTCAAGGTTACTTCCTCATACCATCTCAGGGAGTTTGCCGCTCTCTCCATCAACTCGCTCGTTAGATGATAATTGGATTGGATGATCGATATTGTATATAATCTATTTCATTTCGTAAAGCTGCTTCGGGAAAACGTCCACGGGTAAAAGCGCTCTATAAATCAAATCAACTCGAATGGAATTGTTTGTGTTTGCAGGCTTTGAGAATCTACAAGGTCTCACTGCTGAGGACTCCATCACCTTGTGTATAGTGAGCAGTTACCTGGACCTCAAGGTTAGAAAAAGCTCACAATCACACTCGAAATACAAAAACAATCCAAATAAACTCTTATTTATACCTTTATTAGGAGGATCTTTGGAAAAATTTGGAATACAGGACATACACTATATTGCCAAAAGTATTGGGACACCACCTGCACTTAATTGTATTTTAGATGTGGCATAAATTTGCATAGCGATGCCCCTGTGCACAAAGTGAGCTTGTTGAAGATCTGGTTTACATGCTTCGGAGAGGAAGATCTTGAGTGGCCTGAGCTCTGATCTCATCCCTACTGAACACCTTTGGGATGAATTTGAACGCTGACTGCACCCCAGGTCTCCTCACCTTCATCAGTACCTGCATTTAGTAACAAACTTGTGGCTGATGAACAGAAATATCCATAAGCACACTCCCAAATCTGGTGGAACATCTTCCTAGAAGAGTGGAGGGAATTATAAGAGCAAATTGGGACTAAATTTGGAATGCGGTGCTTAAAAATCACGTACCGTATTTATGACCAGGTGACCCAAAACTTTTGGCAATATAGTGTAGTTTTTTTATCATTTACAGAACAAAAAAAAACAAGTTTTTTTGCTTCACAGTTGAAAAACAATATGTGAATATGACGCCTTCATTTCTTTAATGCCTTGAAAGCAAAAAAAGCTGAAAACAGTCATTTTTGTTTTGAAATAATTTTTAACATCTAAACGATTTTTTTATTACATTTTCTCTATTTGTTCAATTACACAAAGTTCAGTGATTAAAATCTCAATACCAAAAAAGATCAGTGTCTAAAAGTCTGAAATATTTCCAGTCAGACATCCGTCAAAGGGAATTTCATTGGCGACCATTTTTTTAAAGAAGAGAGTTCCTAAAAAATAATCAAATTTTTATCCCCTGAGTTTTTGGGGTCGGTCCTGCAGAAAGAGATATTTTCGACACGGCACAACCATTATAAGAAGCATCACGTTTTAGACTCCCCTTTCCTGTCACGTTTTTGTTGCTTTTTGAAAAGTACCTAACGATGTATAGTATGTGAACTTCTCGGAGCGAAGCCAGAATGTTGGATTCTCTGCTGATGCTTTTCAGTTACTTTAAATGACAAAAAAAAGAATTACATTTTAAACCAAAAAAAGTTTTAAAACATAGTTAATTCTTTATTTACATAAAAAAAAAAAAAAAAAAAGAATGAATGAATGCAAAGTACCATTGTAAAGACGCAGGTTCAAGCTCAGTCGGGGGGCGTGGCCTAATGTATAGATTTTCCAGAGATTTATCTCATTCATACATCTGAGCAGTAGAGGGTTAAGGGCCTTGCTCAAAGGGCCCAACAGTGGTGGTTTAGTGGTGGTGAGATTTGAACTTACAACCTTCTGTTTAGGTGTTCATCATCTTCACCATTGAACTACATCATCCTCAATTTTTGGGTGGAGTTGGACAGTTGACTCACCTTATAAATTTTTTTTTTTAAATCCAGACTGTTTAAACCGAACTGCATCATTTTGGTGTGAACTACATGTTCCAGTATGATTGATATTTTACTGTATTTAATGCCTATATTTTGATGTTTTAATGTATTGTGTAAAGGCGGCCGAGACGTGGGATGAAGTCAAGGCTGAGCTGGAGCTAGAAGGTGTGAGACCTCTCTCTCCGGATGCAGATGCTCTCAAAACCATCTCCTGGTCGAGTGAAGAGAAAGTCAAACATGTGATCGAGCTGCAGCAGAGCATTATAAACCAGATAGAGCAGGAGGACCTCCAGAAGGAGAAGCGTACCTATGAAGCGGTAAGGATTGTTTTTTTATTTTAATTTTTTATTCACATATCCATCCACAGATCCAGACTGCTCATTGTTATCGACTTTCATCATGCAGATCCGTTTCAGCCACAAGCAGCAGGAGCTTACAACCAAGGCCTGGGAGCATTACGTCGCTAAGACTTCCAACTTCAACATCTTGAAGGTGCGTCCAAGTCAGGTCATATGGTAAAACCATTATTCTATACAACAGCAGTCAATGTCGTCTATGATGGCAGCGCAAAACAATATACGCCTATAAGATCAGTGTGCATAAGTATTCACACCCCCTCTCCTTCAATTGACTATATATTATGACTATCATATATACAGTATCTTACATGTCAAAACTTTTGTTGTTGCTGTGATCCTCTTCCACTCCTCCATAATGACATCACAGAGCTGCTGGATGTTAGACACCTGCCACTTCTCCACCTTCCGCTTGTTTTCCGGTTTTCTGAAGTGAGGGCTTCATGTTCTGCTTCAGAATCTCACAGTACATGTTGGAATTCATGTTTCCCTCAATTAACCTCTGTTCCCAGTACCAGCAGCACTCATGCATCCCCAGACCATGATGTTAACCCCCACCATGCTTGACTGTAGGCAAGACACAATTTTTTTGGTGCTCCTTACCAGGGTGTCGCCACACATACTCGACACCATCTAAGCCAAAGAAGTTTATCTTCATCTCATCAGACCACAGGACATGGTTCCTGTAATTCATGCTCTTGCACAGGTTTAGGAGGAGGAGGTTTATGGATGTGGTAATCAAAGAAATGCAGGTGTTTGGTTTAAAAGAAGGTTTGGTGTAGAGGACAGGGTGGTATGGAGACAAACGATCTACTGTGGAGAAGGCTAACGGGAGCAGCCGAAATATGAGGAAGACAAAGTTTGGTTCGAAAAACAACATCCCATACTTTACACAAAACCGTATTGAATCCATTATAAATAGAATGAAGGAAACAGGTTGTTGGGGGGTGGGTGTATAAAGAGGGCGATAGCCCGAGAACGTCTGGGGCAGGGGGTCACGGGGGTCAATACTTATGCAACACACTACAAAGTAATTAATTTGATGATGTCAGCTTTTGAGAGATACTATGACAATATGGCATTGGTTTATAGGGCTGTCCTTATATAAACCTTATTGTTTTTATTCCCCCTGATTGGTGGATAGAGGATTGTAATCTAATCTAATCTAATCTCAGGCATGAGTTTTTTTTTCATCTTGCTGGGATCTTTTTGGTGTCTTCTAGAAATCAAAGCTGCTGCAGGAAAGATCTATTGAGTCGTCACGTCTGAGAGAGAAACCAGAGGGCTTTGTTTTCCACTCCACTCAAATCTCCGGCCTGCAGACTACTGTAAGATCTGTGTGTGTGTGTGTGTGTGTGTAATCTGTAATAGAATCAGCAATAATAATTTTATTTTCCTCAGAAACCCACAGAGTTGTGTTTGTGTGTGTTCCTGTAACAGATTTTCTGTGGGCGTACTTTGGCGATCGACAGCACCCCTGCAGAGCTGACTGGGGGACCCCTGGCAAACACGGACCTGGCCCTAGAAAGGGTCCCTATTCAGGGCGGAGCACTGCGGAAAGTGTCCTCTTCTAAAACCGACATGGAGCTTCCCAACACCGTCACCGTCAAATGAATGGACGTCAAGCACAAGACAGAAGCCTGGCATTTATTTTTCCTCACACACGTGTTATATATCATTGTCAGACTGACCACTATTTTTATAGGGTATGAACTGATGCAGAGTGGTGACGGATTAAAGGAACAATCAGGGAAATGAAAGTGTATTGGGCAGTAATGTTTCTGAGCAAACACACACACACACACACACACACACACACACACACACACACACACACACACACACACCAAGGATTTCCTTATTCCTTTATACTCCAGTATACTTCCGTTATAATAGTACATGTCCGCTTACCTCAAACATCTCCTGGATTTGAGATGCAGCCTTCACCTGAGACTAGACATGAGCCAGCATCTGGCTTGTGGGTTTTGTTTAGAGGACCAGTTGTGTCACACTGGGATTTGACCTTATAACCTTAAAGCACTGAACTACTGCAGGAATTACAGAATTTAAAAAAATCCTTTTTTGGTTGATAAAACATCAGATTTCGATAAACTAAATATACTGATATTCTATATGTACCTTCTATAACTAAGGATGCACCACTGAACTTTCAGAGTGACAGACAGCAGATAGATGGTGACATGGTGGTGGAATGAGGAAGTGCAGGAGAGCATTAGGAGAAAGAGGTTTGGGGAAACAAAATTGGGATCGAAAGAGTGAAGAGAAAAGTAGGCAACAATACAAGGAGATTGCGCAGCAGGTAAAGAGAGATGTGGCAAAAGCCAAGGAAAAGGCATATGAGGAGCTGTATGAGAAGTTGGACACTAAGGAAGAAGAAAAGTATTTGTACCTATTGGCCAGGCAGAGGGACCGAGCTGGGAAGGATGTGCTGCAAGTTAGAGCAGTAAAGGATGGAGATTGAAATGTGTTGACTAGTGAGACGAGTGTGTTGAGAAGATGGGGGGAGTGTTTTGAGCAGCTGATGAATGAGGAAAATGAAAGAGAGAGAGAAGGTTGGATGGTGTGGAGATGGTGAAGCAGGAAGTGGATAGGATTAGTAAGGAGGAAGTGAGATGGAGCATGGAGATGTTTAGGAGAGATGGCAGTGTAGTTTTTAACCAGATTGTTTAACAAGATTTTGGAAGGTGAGAGGATGCATGAGGAATGGAGAATGAGTGTGCTGGTACCGGTCTTTAAGCATAAGGGAGATGTGCAGACCTGCAGTAACTACAGGGGAAATTAAGTTGATCAGTCACACCATGAAGTTATGGGAAAGAGTAGTGGAAGCCAGGCTGAGAGAAGATGTGACCATCTGTGAGCAACAGTATGGTTTCATGCCAAGACACATTATTTGCTTTGAGAATGTTGATGGAGAAGTATAGTGAAGGACAGAAGGAGTTGCATTGTGTGTTTGTGGATTTAGAGAAAGCGTATGACAGGGTGCCGAGAGAGGAGTTGTGGTATTGTATAAGGAAGTTAGGTGTGTTAGAGAAGTATGTGAGGGTGGTGCAGGACATGTATGAGGACAGTGTGACAGCAGTGAAGTGTGCAGTAGGAACGACAGACTGGTTCAAGGTGGAGGTTGGACTGCATCAAGGATCGGCTCTGAGCCCTTTCCTGTTTGCAGTGGTGATGGACAGGTTGACAGACGAGGTCAGGAGGACAGGACAGGAGTCTCTGTGGACTTTGATGTTTGCAGATGATATTGTGATTTGTGGTGAGAGTAGGGGGCAAGTTGAGAAGAGCCTGGAGAGGTGGAGGTACCCGCTGAAGAGAAAGGGAATGAAAGTCGATAGATAGATAGATAGATAGATAGATAGATAGATAGATAGATAGATAGATAGATAGATAGATAGATAGATAGATAGATAGATAGATAGATAGAACACTGCTTTACAGTTAAAATGTATCTTTTGACTGCAGTCATTTGTGACCAAAAGAATTGAATCTGATGTTAATGATGTAATGGTCGAAAATGGAACCCTACATTATTTATTGAAAAGAAAAAGAAAGAAAGACTTTTACTTTGAAGTGTAGTGTAACAGTGTAGCGGTACAACTCGATGGAGGGCGCTTCATCTCCCTGGTTCAAACACCAAATCAGCTTCAACACCGGGAGAGTGGAGCTCTGAGATCTCAGCTACTGACCTGAGACTGAACCAGCGTGAGTCTCCTATACACTTACAGTGTGTGTGTGTGTGTGTGTTAAGATGTATGTATCGTTTTCTGTTGATCAGAATGACAGAGCCTTGATTTCAGCTGTGTGTGTGCGCGCGCGTGTGCGCGCGCGCTCCGTTTTGTGTTGATTAGAATGAATGAGGTCCTGAACCCTGATATCAGCTTTGTGTTCTGTATGTGTGTGTGAGTGTGTGTGAGAGATGTTACATGCTGTCAAACATCTGCTCAAATCAAACCCACATCTGGATGGTTTGCAGTGTTGCGGTAACGGGTTTTTTTTTCCAGAGACGGTTGCATCATTCAATCATGGTCCACACACACACACACACACACACACACACACACACATCTGTTCTTTCAGGAGCATGTCAGTGTAACCAGTCCGGACTGGTCGTGTGCTGGTTTATAGGAGTGGGATGGAGAGATACAGAAGCGCTCTTATCGTCGGCTTGTAGGTTTCCTCCTTCTTTATACAGTATGATGTTGCTGTAACAGTGCGGTGTCGGGAATGTTGTGTAACGGGATCAATCCGATCCTGATCCGAACCGATATCTGGGTTAATGTGTAAAAAAAAAACAAAAAAACAGCCGCAGCACGTTTTCAGTGATCAAAGTTCATTTTGCATGAAATCCCTGCGGTAGTGTGTGTGTGTGTGTGTGTGTTGTGTGTGTGTGTGTGTATACACATTCCTCTAATAATCATCGACTGAATAATGTAATTTAAAATTATCTATCTATCTATCTATCTATCTATCTATCTATCTATCTATCTATCTATCTATCTATCACCTTATATCATATATCCTGTCATATATATATATATGTAATATATATCATGCACACAAACTGATAAACCTACACTGTTCTGCACTAATATTATCTATCATATATCTCATAATATATTATATATCATGTATCATATATAAACACACACAGATCAGGAATAACAATGACATTATAACATTATGAGAGGTGAAGTGTGGAACACTGATTATCTGTTCATCATGGCACCTGTTTATTGGTTGGATTTATTTATTAGGCAGCATGTGAACGTTTTGTCCACAAAGTTGACGTGTTGGAAGCAGGAGAAATGGACGAGCGTAAGGATTTGAGTTTGACAAGGACCAAATTGTGACGTCTAGACGTCTGGGTCAGAGCATCTCCAAAACTGCAGCTCTTGTGGGGTTTCTGGTCTGCAGTGGTCAGTTTCTATCAAAAGTGCTCCAAAGAAGGAACAGTGGTGAACCGGTGACAGGGTCGTGGGCGGCCGAGGATCATCGATGCTCGAGGGGAGCGAAGGCTGGACCGTGTGGTCCGATCTAACAGACGAGCTCCTGTAGATCAATCTGCTGAAGAAGTTCAGGGTCGGGACTGTTTAGGCAAAAGGGGGACCAACACATTATTAGGCAGGTGGTCATAATGACCTGCCAGATCAAATATCGCATCAATATTGTATCGTATCACATCTCATATTATTTATCATATATTATACTGATTGTATCATATTAGAAATACTTACCTGATCACTCAACATTAAGCTTTAACACTGCACTGTTAACTGTTTCAGGTGTGACAGTCTTTTTCTTTTCATTCCTTATTGCTGCTAAAAATCTCAAAATATGATGTAGAAATGAAACAAATACATGTCTGCCTTCCAGTCTGGAATTTTTGTACGTATATGGATTCGCTTCATGTCAGTATGGTTCATGTCTTGCATGAGTTCCGGCTGATCAGGTCGTTCACTGGGGGTTGGGGGTAAACGACTCACTGATCTGACAAGGATGAGGCATTCAAAACCATTGTGATACCATATATGGGTAGTGGAAGCTCAAAGGTTAAGGCCCTGGGTTACTGATCAGAAGGTTGTTTATCAGACAGTGGACAAGCTGAGACTGTTGGACCCCTGAGCAAGGCTTGTTAAACCTCTTGTTAAACCTCCACATTAGCACTGTGTTATGCTACTACACCCTGTAGCTGCATTCATTCGACTCTATAGCTACAGCAAGTAGAAGCTCTGTGGTTAAGACTCTGGGTTACTGTTTAGAAGGTTTGGAGTTCAAGTATCCCCAGTACAGTGGCCCACAACCTTCTCTGCTCCGGGGATCATGGCTGACCCTGTGCCCTGTGTGAAGAAAGAATTTCACTCTTCTGTATGGTACATGTGACAAGTTAAAGCTGGACATCATGAGAAAAGGTCAGCCAAAGCAGTTTAAAACAGCTGTTAATGTTTTCTTTATGACCCTATTTCTTGCACAAAAACACAAATCAAGTTCGATTTTGTTTTGTTTTTTTATAGGAAAACGTTTGGGCACCTCTGGTACATCATGTGAAGGAAGGTTTAACGAGAAACTCGTTTTTAATGCAAACTAGACATACAATCTTTTTTCTAAATCTTAAATCATGCTTCAGGTGTGAATGGATCAGTGGTGAAGGACAAACTAATTATTATCGTTCTACCTAAAAAATATATCACTGCAAAACATTTCTGGATAAAGCGTTCCTGATATCAGTTGCATTATAGCAGCTATCTATCTATCTATCTATCTATCTATCTATCTATCTATCTATCTATCTATCTATCTATCTATCTATCTATCTATCTATCTATCTATCTATATTAGATACGTAGAAAATTATAACAAAAATGTGTAATTGTTGATTTGGTAAAGGAAATAAAATTAAATACAATTTTATAGATAGATAGATAGATAGATAGATAGATAGATAGATAGATAGATAGATAGATAGATAGATAGATAATTTTTTATAAAATTCTTTACCAGATCATCACATTTTTGTTTTAATTTTTTAAATAATTTTTTTGTGTTACGTCGTCACCTGTATTTATGGGATACTCCTATTGAAAATGAATGAACACCTCCTGGTTAAAACATAATGAGAATCCAACAGTGCTGTGGTATAAAAATTGAATTTGTATTGATTGTATAAAGTCGTACATCAAACCTGAATGCTGCAGTATCACATTTGAAGGAAAATGAAGGAAGAATTACGAATTCGGCATTACAGCCGAACGCTACTGAGGTTTTCTGACAGAAAAAAACTAAACTATGACAATGAAACCAGTCTGGGCATGTTCCTGAGAGGAATTTGCTTATGAAAAGCACATGAATGCAATCTAGTTCAAACAGACACTCTATAATCTGTTAACCTAATCCTTTACCCGGGTTGCCCAGTCCCATTAAATCTACTTCTTCTAGGGTGATTTATGCTCTAATGCAGAAATTCCTGAAATATCTGTAAACAGTTTGACTTACACTCACATTAAATACCCTTTAGTGACATACGTCTTGAAAGTCACTGTACTTGCCTAGCCATATGTGGCTTGTCTACGGCTCAGGAAACTTTTAAGGATGCAAAAATGGTAGACATTTTTTATTTAGTGAGAACCAAAACAAACTTACAGTTACTTCCTGTTTATTGTGAATGTTTCTGTGGATTTGAAACTTTTAGAGGGTGGGGATTGTTGTAAACACCACTGATTGTCTTTTATAGTTTTTGAGAGACACGTGCAACAAACTAGGTTTTGGGCAGTATGAAGATTCACTTTGACCAAACAAATATATGTGTCCAGATGTTCCACTTTATCTTCATTGAAAAAATCCTCCCTTTAGCATGATTAACAGCTTTACACACTCTTGGCATCTGGACAGTTCTTTTCTCCAAACATTCAGCTGAAATACTTTGCCATGCATCTTGTAGAACTTGAAGTTGTTCTTCACTTGTTGGAGATTTCTTTCTGACCTTGTGATCCAGTTCACTCCAAAGCAGTTCAACAGGATTTAGGTGCTGCAGTCCAGATAGAACTACATGGTGTTGAATTATGGAATGGTAGCCATATTGGTTTAGTATTACTTTCACCCCCAACCCCAAACCATTCACTTTCACCTCCATGACCGTGAGGCAGTCTGCTAACATCATCTCTCCTGTTCTCTCTCTTACATGAGTTGTTCTGTTAGACAGAAGTTTGATATCTATGAGGTTGGTATGTGGTTTTTTTAAACATCCCATTCCATATTTAATCCCCATTTCCTGTCATAATAACCTCCACTCTTCTGGGAAGATGTTCAACAATGTCTGGGAGTGTGCTTGTGGAGATTTGTGCTCATTCAGCCACAAGGGTTTTAGTAAAGTCATGTCTTGATGTAGGTGAGGTAAGGAGGTCTGGGGTGCAGTCAGCAGTCACATTCATCCCAATGGTGTTCAATAGGGTTGAGGTCAGAGATCTATAGCAGGAGATCTTCCACTCCAACCCATGTACACAATATCTTCATTGAGCTGGGTTTTTGGACAGAGATGTTGTCCATGCTGGAAAAGGTTTTGGGCTCCTAGTTTATGTGGGGGGAAAATGAAATGTGACATCTAAAGACGTCCTATACAATGGCTCCAGGTTTGTGGTAACAGTTTGAAGGAGAACCACATACAGCTGGAAAAGTCAGGTATCTAAATACCTTTGTCCATATTTTTTGTTAATTAAAAGTCGTATCAATTTATGACCACAGCCATATATTATATTGGTCATCGAAATCAAACACTTGTATACAAAATACAGTATATAGAAGTTCTTCTTTGTTTACCGTCTTTTGCTCGGACGTTTTGTTTTGACGTGATGAAACTCCTGAAAACACTTTTTCAGAAACTGAAATTTCTTATACCCAGCCATCATTTTATAAATGATATTTTTTATATAAATCTGCATTTTGCTTTCACTGCCTGTGCACTAGAATGTCATGCACATGACGGGTTAATGAGCTGTGTGCTTGAGCAGCTGTGCAGTGACTTGGGTTTCTTCAGGACGTGCGTTAGGACGTGACCCGGAGTTCGGCTGATCTATTTTTGCACTCACGTCGTCTTGCCGGAGAGACGAGTTTACTTGTAGCAACTAATGATTAATATATTGTGACGGTGCTCGTTCTCTATATGCTGCTGTGTCCTGCCGCTTGACTACTGTTAGATTTGTGTCTGCGATGTGTGAACAGGAATCTAGATTTCTGTATTGATTTAGGATTAATTTTTATTTATTGCTCCTTTCTATTTTCCAGACAATTGTTTCATGCGTTCGTTGGGTTCATGTGTTTCATTGGGACAGGAATTTCTTTCCAAAATTCAGAACTACAGTTCAGTGTTTCTTTAATATAGACCCTTCTGGAGAAATATTTAGTTGCTATGGAGGATTTGGGTCGGCATATTCTGTGAAAGCTGAGGTGTAACCCTTGACCCTGGTTTATTATCGGATTCTTTGGTTTGCACCATATGTAGGGCCGCAACTAACCATTCTTTTGATAATCGATTAAACGGACGATTGGTTTTCGATGAATTGGATTAAAAAATTATTCTTTTTTTTTTACATTCAGGGTATTTATACATTTGTATTATGTTTTACTATGTTTAATTTAGATATTTTAAAGCGTACAGTAGCTGCATGTTGAGAAGTGCATGGGGGATTTCTCCTTGAACAATTTTCTTAATGCTGGGTTGTTTCCTCCTGTGAAAAAAACAAAAACAGCATTTTGAGTATGCAATTTGTGTATTTGTATTGTTTTTAATGATAATTGCAGATGGCAAGTTGACTACTATTATCAGTATAAAATATAATACTCAATGTTTGATTCGTTTAATTATATTGTCAATATAATAAAACATTGTTTTGACCATTTTTGTTTAAAAAAATACGCATATATTTTGTTCTGTTTGAAGATATAAGCATTTAGAATATATTGAAATTCACATTGAAAACAAGCATGTGAACGTATTAAGCCGCAGTAAATCACGTTTGAAATCAGAAGTTACTGTTGTAGTAGACAAATGCTATAATAATAGAATGAAACGGAGAGATGCAGTAAGCTAGCAGGTTTGATATACAAAAAAAAGAAAAACATTCGCATTGGTGTACAAATGCAGAATTTTTAGCTAAAAACCAAAAATGTGGTCGTTTACTGCTGCTGTTATTTGCTGTTTTTAGATTTAGTGTTTGTTTGCCATCACGATGTCGTGAGCGAACTGATCGCCCAAGCTGATGCTCGCGAGTCACGACAGAACAGATCCAGTGCGACTTTCCAATTACAAACGCTTTACACAATAACACTTAATTAAACTGTACATTTTCACATGCTGACGATTCTACAGTTTTTTTACTCACCGTGCTGATGTTCCGCCTTCATCCGTGACACCGGTGTGTTTTAATTTCACGTGCTCGTGCATCACTGTGCTACTTCCATCCCACACAAGATCCGCTTTGCATCACTTCCAGTTACAGTTTTCTTTGTTGCGTTTAATATAAAATGTTGCGTCCCGTTGCCTTGCGTTTGATATTAAAAGCTCCCGTGCCTTGGACGACTAGAGACGCAGGTTTTTTCCTGCTTCCGGTTGACCCTGTACTGTTCGCTCTTTTCGCGGCCGGCTGTGTTCTCTTGCCGCCACACGGAAGCGAACCTTGACATCCCAAATAATCGATAACGACGAATTTCATTATCGATTAGCATCAATCATTAGTTGCAGCCCTAACTATATGTGTTTAGTCTTAGTTAGATCTGTGTTGCATTGTGTATCTATGCTGTGTTATGTAGCATCTTGTAGCACTTTTGAGGAACGTCGGTTCAATCTCCTGTGTACCGTTCCAGCTGTATGTGGCCGACAAGGCAATAAAATCTCCTCGACTTGACTAAAGTAACTACAACTGCTAATGATCATATTTTACCATCAAAGGTGGAACGTAACTAATTACATTTACTCCCGTTTTTGTGTAGTTTTTAAAATCTGTAATTTTACTTAAGCATGTTTTGTTTGAAGTGTTGAACTTCGCTACATTTTAAATCATATCTGATCCTGTGTAATTAATAAATAACAAACTACCGCACTGAATGAACTACTGCACTGGACAAGAAAGAAAGATGAAGACGGACAAGAAAAGACTCCAGTGATGCAGACTGGAAAAAGCAAAATGCCGTTGAATCGGAAGTGTCGGAATTCTGAATCTGAATTTCTCTCATTATAATAAATTACATTATAACGAGAGATTTTTCTTTTTTCTGCCAAAGTGCGTAACTCGCATCAGACCCAAGTCATGGACTGTAGTGTTTGTTTTGTTACTGCACTTTCATTAGAAAAAGGTGTTCCTTCAATTAAAAACAACTAGTTTGAGATAAAATGTTCTCGTTCCTCTCGAACAATGCTAAAATTAAATGTAGCTAAATAAAATTAAACTAAGATTACATTTAAAATGAGCTACTTCCAACTTTCAAAGATTTTTAGATGGGTAACTTCACTTGTACGTAAGTAAAATTTAATTAAAGTAGCAGTACTTTTACTTAAGTAGAATATTTTTTTTTACTTTTTCTAATTCTGCTTACTATCTGCGAGACATATGCTTGTGAGTATTTAATGTGTTTTGCTGGCTGGTTTGCTTTCTCTCTTTGAACGCTTAATTTAAAACTTGAAAAAGAAAGTCCGAGCACACGACCCTGTCCTAATTTTAGCTTTTTACTGGCCTCCTAAATCAGTATATCCCATGTGCAGAACTTCGCTCAAGGCAGGTCAAACTCTTACTCCAGTAGAATGAGTCAATAGAAGACTTTGCCCCTAACCTTTGAAATATTTATTTATTATTTTTTTATTATAGAGTATGAGTAACACCGACAGAGTACAGAGTAACACCATTTAGCTGTCGAGATGGTTTTAGTTACATTTTTATACCATTCATACCAGTAGTGTGTTTCTTCCTCACTGGACATTATTGTATTGGTTTATTAGTGATTCCAGAAGAACGTTTCTATCGTTAATTCTCCCGACACGGGAGCACTTAAGATAAGAGAGAAGCGAGCAGCCTGATTTCAGACAGGCAGCTCAGCAGTTTCTATAGCAACACTATGTGCTGATTCGGGACTTTTCTAATCCAGGCAAAAAAAAGCAATTAAAAAAAACAAAAAAACGCATGGCTGTGTATTTTATTGCTGTTATTTCAGGACACAGACAGTTGACATCTAGGTCGATTGAGAAAGACTCACATCATGAGGTTTGTTAGGTGTCAGGAGCTTTTTAGCTTTGCGGCCTCGAGGCTTTTCATTACGGAGGCCTGGAACGAGTTTAACCTGCCCTTCTTCCTCGAGATGCGAGTACAGCGGAGCTTCTCTTACACTTCTGTTTCTCTGTAGGCAGCATGGCGGCAGAGCTCTCCACCGCGATTAACATCAAAGAGCCTCGCTGGGACCAGGGGACGTTTGTGGGCAGAGCCAAACATTTCTTTACCGTCACGGACCCCCGCAACGTTCTGCTGTCTAACGAGCAGCTGGAGAAAGCGCGCAGCATCATTCAGGATTACAGGTACCTCCGAGGACAACTACTGCACATCATCAGTCATCATTCATTTTGTGTACATTTGAACTTTTTTTTCCTTCAAATTTTTCCTCCCAGACAGGGCGTGGTGACTCCAGGTCTGACAGAAGATGAGCTCTGGAGGGCCAAATACATTTTTGACTCTGCGTTCCACCCAGACACGGGTGAGAAGATGCTGCTGATTGGCCGCATGTCTGCTCAGGTGCCAATGAATATGACCATCACCGGTTGCATGATGACCTTCTACAGGTGAGAAGAACCAAAATGAGCACCTGTGAAAATGCTGAATCCCGAGCAGTGGTGTCGAGTTTAAAAGGTCTGCTAAATACCCTGAGAGATATTGGGACCAGGGCAGCTCTCCCCAATCTTTGTTGCACCACAGACAATGATTTTACAGATAACACAATAATGTACATATTCTTCTATATATTATGCAGATGGTTCTTTCTGCTCTACCCTGATTAATGGATTGCTGTGTGCTTGACCAGTTTTTATCCACAAATAAATAAATAGGGACCTGTAGTTGAGTAAAAACTACGATATTTGACTTTGAATTGTAGTGAAGTTAAAGTCTTTCTTAATGGAAATACTTCAGTACAATACACAGTTTAGCATTTATTAGATAGATAGCAGGCAAACTAGATGGAGGGGTGGGATGGATGGATGGATGGGTGAGATGGATGGATGGATGGATGGATGGATGGGTGGGTTGATTAGTGGGTGGGTGGGGTTAATGGATGGATGGTTGGGATGGATGGATGGGTGGTTGGGTTGGGTTAATGGATGGATAGATGGATGGGTGGGCTGAATGGATGGATGGATGGATGGATGGGTGGGTTGATTAGTGGGTGGGTGGGGTTAATGGATGGATGGTTGGGATGGATGGATGGATGGATGGATGGATGGGATGGGTGGGTGGTTGGGTTGGGTTAATGGATGGATAGATGGATGGGTGGGCTGAATGGATGGATGGATGGATGGATGGATGGATGGACGGATGGACGGACGGACTTTATTGTCATTGAAAATCTGTGTGAATAAAAATATTTAGAATTTGTTCAGCCAGGAAGAAGGAAAATAGGAAGGCCAAGGAGGAGGTTTATGGAGGATGTGGTGAGGGTTAGGGTTAGACATGCAAGTAGTTGGTTTGAAAGAGGCAGATGTAGAGAACAGGGGGTATGGAGACGGATGATCCGCTGTGGTGACTCCAAACAGGAGCAGCCGAAAGAAGAAGAAGAAGAAGAAGAAATTTAGAACAGATAAAAATGTGCAATTAAGTTGCGATTAATCACGAGTTAACTCATGACAATCATGACATATAAAATCATATATAAAAGAGAGAATGATATTTACAACTGTACCAAGATCACACATAGTGTATATACAGGTAGCATTGGATATAATGAATTTATAATTATATACAGTTATAATTGTATAGAGATGATACATGATGTACAGTGTGGAGGGAAAAATAGGCCTGAACTTCTCTTTTCTCTGGACATCAAGTTTTTCCAGTCTGTTGGATGTGTGTATACTTTAACATCCTGCCGCTTTTTGTGTCTCTCCCATTGCACATGTATTGTAACACATTAGCATCTCCATGTCTCCAAAGAACTTACAAACCTAAAAGTCTAAAATACAGCAAAATGACATTTATTAGAATATGAGTGCATGATATTAATAACATGCAATGCATCTGAACTTGCAGTTTTTTGTTTGCTTTTATGTTGCGTAATGCAGGTGGGAAAGATCTATGCAATTGAAAAACAATTACTGATAGTAAAACTAAAACTATTATAAAATAAAAAAGTTTAAAACTATTATAAATGAATATAATTAAAAAACAATATTGAATAAATACTGTTAAAAACTAAAAGTAATATAAAATAAAACATTTAACTAAAACTACAGTATTCTAAATAAAAATTATAAAAAAAAAGAAAGTTAATACAAAATAAAAACTAACACATATTGGCACAATCGTTTCCTTTGCATTAGGAAAATTGGAAATTCTTAAGATATCAAGTGTTGGAAATTGAGCAAAAACCATAGACTATTGTCTCACGTGTTTGGAATCGGATTCTGCTTTAATCCTGAGTTTACTCTGGAAATTTTTTTCGCAATGACCTACTTTAGGAACTGATTATGTACAGTGTGATCACTAGTTTGTGCATCAAAATTTCATACAATAATTTGTATTGTCTTTGTATTGTCTTATAAAAATATGTACAAAAAAAAAAATATATATATATACCTTAAAAATATTGAACATATTTTTTATTTGGTCCTAGTTCCTAAGCTCTATTAATGCACGTCCTGTTTCCTGTAGGAGTAAATATGAGGTTGCACACACGGACAACCGGCAAGAAAAAAACTGTGGAAAGAAACCTGGTTTAGTCTTTCAGCATGTTGTGCATTTTGAGATGCTTTTCTGCTGACCGTAGGTGTACAGAGTGGTTGTTTAATATACCATGACCTTTGGTATTACCTCTGAACCAATGATCTCTCATATCACTAAGGCATTTCCAATCCTTAGAACTGCTGTTTACTGGATGCTTTTTTTGTTGTTGTTGTTTTCTTGCATTTCTGAACCATCCAATGTGTCACCATTAACCATAAGATAATAATTTTGCATTCTGGCATTAAATGCTATGTAAATTCCTGAACGTAAATGCATGACTTTATCCATTTCCCTGCTGCTACATGATTGTATTGATTTTAATTAAAATCCAGTTGTTTGAATCAGCAGAGGTGGAGGTATTTCTATTAATGTGGCCAGTAAGTGTATGTTTGCAGCCCATACTGTATATTCTACCACTCGTTACCCTGAATAATCCCTGTACTATGAACTTGTATTTGGTGGTGGTTATATAATACTTATGCTGAGTCAATATGTTTTTTTATCTTTCTTTCTTTTTTCTTTGGGTCCATCACCAGGACGACCCCTGCAGTGCTGTTCTGGCAGTGGATCAATCAATCCTTCAATGCAATAGTCAACTACACCAACCGCAGTGGTGACGCTCCCATTACAGTCAAGTGAGTAACTGTTACAGTAAATCTTCTAATTCACAATATGGACAAAAATCTGTGGACACCTGACCATAAAAATGGTGTGTGCTGTTTGAACATCCCTTTACACATTTTCTGTTATATATCCTTCACTCTTCTGAGTAGATGTTCCACTAGATTTTGGAGGGCAGTTTGGAGATACTGTATGTGGAGATTCGTTCAGCACCATGGACAGTAGTAATGTCAGGTGCTGATGTTCCAATTGATCCCATAGGTGTTCATTAGGGTTGAGGTCAGAGATCTATAGCAGGCAACTCAAGATCTTCTACTCCAACCCATGTAAAGAGTATCTTTGTGTTTGGGTCTCCTAGTTCAAGTGAAGGCAAAATTTCATGCTGCATCCAACACCATCCTATAGGACCGTGTGCCTCCAACTTTGTGGTAACAGTTTGTGAAAGAACCACATATAGCTGGAAAAGTCATGTTTCTGATACTTTTGTTCATAGAGTGTATGTTTCGAGAGGCATTTGATCTTATTATTAATTGTAATCTGTCCCCCTCATGTTCAGTCAGCTCGGCACGGCGTACGTATCGGCTACGACAGGAGCTGTGGTCACGGCTTTGGGTCTCAACTCGCTAGCAAAGGTACCGTTCTTCAGCAGTGTTTCTGAACTCATACGAGGTAGGATCAAGGGCTGGCGTAAGAGCAGGCTGGTTTTGCATAAGTGCTTACATGCTGTAATTTGTGTGTGTGTGTGTGTGTGTGTGTGTGTGTGTGTGTGTGTGTGTGTGTGTGTGTGTGTGTGTGTGTGTGTGTGTGTTTCATTCATTAAAGCTGAGTTGCAAATACAGACTTTAATTTAAGGCCACAGGAAACAATCCAGTTTTCTTAAATTTGGTTTTATATAAAGTAGAGATTTTATGAATGAAATAGAAACAAGTCAAACCAGAACTTTTGAGTTTATGAAAATTTCACATTTCAAGAAGATTTATAAACTTCAGTGAGTAAATTACACTACACTGTATCACATTTATAGTGAGTACATGTACTGTACAGTAAACAGTCAGTACAGTACCTATGTGTAGTTTCTCTGCTTGTTTATTGGTTGAAGTGTCCGATGACATAAAAAAGAGGCGGAGTTAAAGATACACATCACCGCATTCTTTACTTACTGTACTGTATTCATATTTAACTTTATTTTATAATTAATAATTATATGTTGAATACGAATTTTTATCATTTCAACATTCTATACATTCTAATTCTATTATTTCTCCTTCTTCTCTTTCATCTTCTCCCTTTCCCTCTTCCTCTTAATCTTCCTCTTCTTCTTCTACCTTATGTCTTCTACCTATATATATATATATATATATATATATATATATATATACACACGAGTGTGTATATACATTTTTACTCAGTCCAGCTGTTAATTCTGTGATATTCTTTTCTCCAGCACGTGTCTCCACTTCTAGGACGCTTTGTGCCGTTCGCCGCTGTAGCAGCTGCCAACTGTATCAACATTCCACTGATGAGGCAGAGGTAAGCATGTCCTCTATGGCTTTCAAAACACCAAACAGCCATGTGAATGAGAGTCCTGACTCTGTGTTGTGTTTCACCCAGGGAGCTAAAGCACGGCATTCCGGTGATGGATGAGAACGGCAATCGGTTAGGAGAGTCTTCGAAAGCGGCGCAGCAGGCAATTTCACAAGTGGTGATCTCCAGGATCCTCATGGCCTCTCCTGGAATGGGTTTGTGTTCACCGCTTACCACTACAAGGTCCTTGTGGGCCAAGATTTGGGACTGAGGCTCTTTGTGGGTTGAAGTTTCGAGCTGAGATATTGTTGTTTTATTATTGCTAATGGATGTTCTTCTTTTTTTAATTTTTTTTTTTAGCAATTCCACCTTTTTTAATGAACTCCCTGGAGAAAAAAGCTTTCCTGAAGGTAGGTCTGATTTATTTTCATTCTAACCACACTGACTGTAGGAGTCTTTCACATGTTTGATCTGAGCATGCTCAGTCTTCAGTCCCTACACTCCCCCACACAATAGCCCCTATAGAAGATCTGCTCCTGATGGCCGGGTTCTTTTTTGTGTTCTTGGTTCTTTCAGAGGTTCCCGTGGATGAGTGCGCCCATTCAGGTCGGCCTGGTGGGATTCTGGTGAGTTGCAGCGACATCAATTGGGGGTGTATTTAAACACGGCCTTCGTTTGTGACCTTTGTGACCTCTGTGAACTTTTTTTTTTCTGCCCAGCTTGGTGTTTGCGACTCCGCTGTGCTGTGCACTCTTCCCACAGAAGAGGTAAGAGGGAAAAAAACAGACTGCTGACTTACTGCTTCACAATAAAACCCTCTGGGGGAAAAAATGTATAAAAAAGATTAAAAAAATAAAAAAATAAATTAAAATGATTACTTAATGATAAAAAAAAATCATAATAATATGAACACAAACATTTTTGTGATGATTATTGTAAACAAATAAATAATACGGTTATTAATTATTAAAATTAATATTACATAAATAATGTTTTCATTTTTTTCTTCTTCTACCTTTCATTCTTCTTTTTCTTCTTCTTCTTCTTCTCCTTCTACCTTTCATTTTTCATCTTCTTCTTCTACCTTTCCGTCTTCTCTTTTTTATCATCTATTTTTACTACTTCTTCTTTTTTTCATCTTCCATCTTTCCTTCTTCTTATTCTTCTTCCTTTTCTTCTACTTTTCATTCTTCATCTTCCCATTCTTCATTTTTTTCTTTTTCTTCTTCTACCTTTCATTCTTCATTTTCTTCTTCTTCTACCTTTAATTCATCATCTTCTTCTTCTTCTTCTTCTTCTTCTACCTTTCATTTTTCTTCTTCTTTCTTCTACCTTTCATTCTTCATCTTCTTCTTCTTCTACCTTTCATTTTTCTTCTTCTTTCTTCTACCTTTCATTCTTCATCTTCTTCTTCTTCTACCTTTCATTTTTCTTCTTCTTTCTTCTACCTTTCATTCTTCATCTTCTTTTTCTACCTTTCAATTTTCATTCTCTTCTTCTTCTACTTTCATTCTTCTTCGTCTTCTTTTTCTTCTTCTCCTTCTTCTACCTTTCCATCTTCTCTTTTTTATCATCTATTTTACTACTTCTTCTTTTTTTCATCTTCCACCTTTCCTTCTTCTTCTTCTTCTACCTTTCCCTTTTCCCCTTTATCTTCTTCTTTTTCTACTTTTTGTCTTCATTATCTACTTCCACTTCTCTTCTTTTATCCTCTATATTTTCTTCTTCTTTCTCATTATCATCTTCCTCTTCTTCTACCTTTCAACCTTTTTGTCTTCTTTTTCTTCTTTCTATTCTCCTTCTTTTTCATCTTCCACCTTTTCCTCTTCCACTTTATCTTCTTTCTTTTTTCATCTATAATTTATTTTTCATCTTCTACTTTTCCCTCTACTTCTTCTTCTTCTTTTTTATTATCGATTCTTCTTCTTCTACCTTTCCCTCTTCCTCTTTTCCTTATTTTTCTTCTTCTTCCTCTCCTGACTTGTTGTTTTCTTTTAGAAGCTTTTCCTCCTCTTCTTCTTCATCTTTTACCTTCTGTCTTCCTCCTCTTCTTTATCTTTTTCTGAAATCCACACAATCCCCAGTATGAATCAGAATATCTTTAGTGTTAGTGATCAGCAGCAGTGAATGTAAATGAAATTGAAAGAAATTTTATAATAAAAATAAAAATGTAATTCATCAAGACTAAAAGAATTCATTTCCACTAAGAGTCAGAGAAAGTAACAATACTCACATACACTACTAATCTTTCACACCATCTCAAAATATACAGTTAAATTTAGTGTGTCTGTGTGTGTGTGTGTGTGTGTGTGTGTAGCTCGATGGCCGTGAGCCGTCTGGAGCCTGAGCTGCAGGAGAAGATCCGTTCGAGTCACGCGGGAGTGGAGAGGGTTTACTTCAACAAAGGATTATGAGAAGAGAAAAAAAAACCCTCATCCCCTCTCAACATGATCATCCCACCCCCCCTTCCCCCACACCCCATCATCTCATCGTGTCTTCACAACGTGCCAAAGTTCCTCCGTCTCTCCTCAAACACATCCCGACTCAGCTGTTTTGTAAGATGTCGTTCCTAGTGATGAGTTTTTAATCAGGAGAATATTCTGGATGGTGCCGGTCTGTGCTAGTGTTAGGAAAAGACTATTTGTCTGAAATGGTGCTCTTTCTGATTGGTTAGTTTTTTAGTATTTGTTGATTACAGTGCAGTCTTAGATGTACAGAACCTCGGATATTTTACGTTTTTTGTTTTTTTTTTAGTCTATACGTGGCCGCAGATCGGATTTGAAACCAAACATCACTATCATGTCAGCTTTAAATACAGCTCCTAGGCATCACAGACGTTTTCTACACCAGTCCTGGGACCAAAACTGCTTTCAATCGGTTGCGTGATCAGTAAAAAAAAACAAACGCATTTTTTGCATTCGGTACATTCGATGACTGCTCTGTAATTATGTTAACTGCCAAACCAAACAATCTTCAAACCATGTGCCATCTGTAACAAGGAACAAATGTGCTGGTGTGTTGATGTAGTTAATGTTCATGTTTGAATGAAAGCTGCTTTAGACTTAATTTTTTTTTTAAAGATAAAAAAAAGAAGTAAAAGTTTACTTTAAAGGTACACCAAATGAAAATTGTATTTCCGGCTGCTCCCAGTAGGGGTCGCCAAAGCGAATCATCCGTCTCCATATCAATCTGTCCTCTACATCTGCATCTTTCAAACCAAAATAATAATATTAATAATAATAATAATAATTATTATAATAACATAAATATGAGAGTCCTACTTGGTGTACCTTTGCTGTAGAATCACCAGACCTCTTTTCTATCTGAGAACAGTGCAATTGATCGCTGCCAAATGAGTTTTTATTCCAGATGAACTCGCCAAACTGTACTTTTCTCTGAACAAAAAAAAAAAAAAAAAACCCACAAGATCAATAAAGAGTAAAAGGACAGTAAAGTTCCCTGTAATTGAATCAGATATTATGTCTTAACATAGTGCACGCAGGAGATCTATGGAAAATATCTGCGCTTTTTTTCAGTGTTATGTAATGTTTCAGTGTGTCAAAGTCCATTGAGAGAGCAGAGTCAGTAATAATCACAGCGAGCTCACTGTTCAATATCACCTTGTGTGACCTTGTGTGATAGAACTCACTGCTTCATTCCCCCCCCCCCCTCCCCTCCTAATCATTAACAGCTTAGATTATTATTAACGATAGTAAAGTAAGTATTCAGGAATAAAAAGCATGTGGTGTGCGGTTATTGGAAAATAATTAACAGTGCGTTGGCGTGATAGGAGTTATTATTTACCACACTGCTGTTGATTATTTTCTTGTAACAGCATGTCCTGAACTGTTTTATGTTCTATAATTGTTACTTTGATAATATAATACCTGTTATATTAGCACACACTGTCCAGTATTGATGTCTAGTTTTTTTAGGTTACATGCACACACACACACTGTATGGCCAAAAGTACCCCTAGACCCCTGACCTTTCCAACCATATGTCCTTTTCCAACAAACTGTTACCACACACAATTGTATAGGATGCCATTGGATCTATTTAGCATTTAATTTCCCCTTTGCCTGAACTATTAGACCCAACCCTGTCCCAGCATGACAATGCCCCTGTGCACAAAGCAGCTCCATTAATATATAGTTTACATGGGTTACAGTGGAAGATCTCCTGCTATAGAGCTTTAAACCCTATTGAACACCTTTGGGATGAATGTGAACGCTGACTGCACCCCAGTCCTCCTCACATCATCTACATCAGCACCTGACTTTACTTACACCCATGAGGCTGAATGAGCTCCACAAACACATTTCAAAATCTAGTGGAAGATCTTCCCAGGAGAGTGGAGGTTAGGGTTAGGGTTAGGGTTAGGGTTAGATAAGGACTGGTCAGGTAAGGACAATTACAGTAAATAAGGACTGGTCAGGTGTCCACAAACTTTTATCTGCTAAATGTAGCTGAGGCACTTTGTGCAAAATAAAGTATAACAACCTACCCACAGTATTTCTGACTTTAAAGGTGTAGTTTAAGAGATTGATTATGATCATTCAGTCATCCTGCTTACAATTAAATCAAAGAGGCACGTGTAGGTCGGACAAATATAACATAACATTTATAATGAAATAACCACAAATGTCTTTTCTGAGCTCACATCATTATCAGTTTTATTCAACCCCCAAGTGACATTCAATCTTAGTACTTAGTACAACATCCTTTTACAGTTATAACAGCTTTTAAACGTGAAGCATAGCTTGACACAAGTGTCTTGCAGCGATCTACGGGTATCTTCGCCCATTCATCATGGGCAAAAGCCTCCAGTTCAGTCACATTCTTAGGCTTGCGCACTGCAACTGCTTTCTTTAAGTCCCACCAGAGGTTCTCAATCGGATTTAAGTCTGGTGACTGCGATGGCCACTTCAAAATGTTCCAGCCTTTAATCTGCAACCATGCTCTAGTGGACTTGGAGGTATGCTTGGGATCATTGTCCTGTTGAAAGGTCCAACGTCTTCCAAGCCTCAGGTTTGTGACGGACTGCATCACATTGTCATCCAATATCTCCTGGTACTGAAGAGAATTCATGGTACCTTGCACACGCTGAAGCTTCCCAGTACCTGCAGAAGCAAAACAGCCCCAAAGCATGATTGACCCCCCGCCATGCTTCACAGTAGGCAAGGTGTTCTTTTCTTCATAGGCCTTGTTCTTCCTCCTCCAAACATAGCGTTGATCCATGGGCCCAAACAGTTTTAATTTTGTTTCATCAGTCCACAGAACACTATCCCAAAACTTCTGTGGTTTGTCCACATGACTTTTGGCATACTGCAGTCGACTCTTCTTATTCTTTGGGGACAGCAAGGGGGTGCGCCTGGAAATTCTGGCATGGAGGCCTTCATTACGCAGGGTGCGCCGTATTGTCTGAGCAGAAACTTCAGTACCCACATCTGACAAATCTTTTCTCAGTTCCTCAGCAGTCACACGGGGACTTTTCTCCACTCTACGCTTCAGGTAGCGCACAGCAGTCGAAGTCAGCATCTTCTTTCTGCCACGACCAAGTAGCGTTTCAACAGTGCCCTTTGCCTTGAATTTGCGAATGATGCTTCCTATGGTGTCTCTTGGTATGTTTAACATCTTTGCAATCTTCTTATAGCCATTGCCCTTCCTGTGAAGAGTAATCACCTGTTCTCTTGTCTTCCTGGACCATTCTCTTGACCTCACCATGTTTGTAACCACACCAGTAAATGTCTAGAAGGAGCTGAGTATCACAGTCATTTTAAAGCTGCCTAATTGGTGCTTATTAGGCTTTATTGCTGCTCCCTGATATCCACAGGTGTTTTCAATACCTGATTGAAAACACTTCATTGAACCTCTGTTCTTCAGAGTGGTAGTCTTTAAGGGGTTGAATAATTATGTCAATGAAGAATTCACAAAAGAAACATTTACTACTGTATTACAAAACTAATTGATGTCATTTTAGTTGCATGTGGTTCTTTAAGAAGTCCTTGTAGGATTTCATTCTGAATACAATTACAAATGTACACTAAATTCCCTAAAACCATTTACAGCATTGGGGGTTGAATAATTTTGAACACAACTGTGTGTGTGTATATATATATATATATATATATATTTCTAGACCTCTCATAAGTATAGCATTCCATAGAAACCTTAGAAAAAGATGTGTTTTGCCATACAATAGCTGGTTTGTTTAATACTGACTTCTATTTGTCTTTTTCTGACTTTGAAATGAGCTCCACCTCGAGCTCAAAAGGCTCAGCTTGAGCGATTTCACCTCAGAAATTCATCGAAATGTTGTGATTGTTGTTAGTTATCGCAGAACCAGTGGTGTTTTCTAATATCACAGCAGTGACACGTTTTAATCCTGATCATTAACAGCTTTCATGATCACGAAACGTAAAACTTCACGTCAGGGTAATGAACGGTGTATTTGGATTTGAGTTTAAAGGTTTCAAATCATTAAGAGAAAGCTCAGGAAAGTTAATAAACAAATGTAGAACTCAACCTAAGATCCATTTGAGTGGAAATCTTGTCACTCTGTGAAGCTTTATCCTGTACTGGTATTGAATTCATTTTTTATTTTTGTTTGTTTATTTTATTATTTTTGTTTGAAAAACCTCATTTTGTTTGTTCTGTATCTTTGGTGATCAAATTCCGAGAAAGAAATTGCGGAGCAAAAACCGGTGTGAAGGTACGAAGCACAATAAACCAACAGAAATGCAATATTATTAGTATTATTACAATTATTATTGATATTGAATGGGGATGTTGTGATCTGTAGATTATCTGAAGCAAAATAAATGATGTTTAAAAAAACGGATATGGTTTTGCCTGTTTTTTAGCTTTTTATTATGTTCACTAAACCCGTATCCACAGCGACTTATCTCACAATAATCTCATTTGTACAACTAAGCAGTTGAGAGCTAGGGGCCTTGCTGAAGGGCCCAAGAGTGGCAGCTTGGTGGTGCTTGGATTTTAACTCATAACCTTATGATTTGAAGTCCAGATGTTTTAACCACTGACCTACTATTTTTATGTGTATATGTGTAATTTCATTATTCATTCTTTTAGACATTTGAATGGTTGTAGCCCTGAATCTACATTCACTGTATGAACAAAATTATCAACCTTTTCTAGCCAAGTGTGGTTCTTCCTCAAACTGTTACCACAAAGATGAAGGCACACAAGTATATCGTGAACTTTAACCCTATTGAACACCTTTTGGATGAATTGGAACGCTGACTGCACCCCAGACTTTGGTTTTGTGATTGAGAGAGAGTTAGAGAGCGAAAGAGATTATACTGACATCTACTGGTCATGAGGAGCAAAGCACCATCTGTTCTCTCATCAATTCTAATGTTCATGAGTGTGAAAACTGATATTCGTCTCAGCTTTCTTCCAGTGTGGAAAGATTTCCAGCTGAATGTCACATATATACAGTGTCAGGAATAAAAATCCCCTTTGATGGTTTTGAAGGTCATATAGTACAACTAACATTATTTTTATTTTTATTTACAGTTTCGTATGTGTTTTTTGAACATCCCATTCCACATCTAGTCCCCACTGGATGTTATAATAATCTCCACTCTTCTGGGAAGATGTTCCATTAAATTTTGGAGTGTGTTTGTGGAAATTTGTCGGGATTCATTCAGCCACAAGAGCGTTAGTAAAGCCAGGTACTGATGTAGTGTGAGTGGGCCTGGGGCCTGGGGGAACTTTATAGCAGGCAACCAAAGAACTCCAACTTTTGGAACAGGTTTGGGTCTGCTAGTTCAAGTAAAGATTAAATGCTACCCAATCCAAAGACTTCGTATCCAGTTGTTTGCCTCAGAATTTGTTGTAACAGTTTGTGAAAGGAGCACATATGACTGGAAAAGTCAGGTGTCCCAATACTTTGATCTATATAGTGTATTAGTGCTGAGACCTTTTTAGTTCAAAAATCGTTCATGCTAAAATACATCTTTAGTCTTTAGTCCCATCATTCTGACCAATCACATTTGAGTATTTATCAGCACTTTTCTATATTTATCAGTTATTCTGGTAAAGTCTGTCAAAATATCCACTGAAGATTCAAATGTCCCAAAAACATCATCCACATGGAATGTGTTCTGAAGACAGAAAGCCAGTGCCAGGAGGTTGGCGTTCTCGGAGGATGGCATCTCAGCTTCCCCAGCTGCATTTTAATGCGAAGGGGGAGTTTCCATCAAGGGGCCCTTGCTGCAAGTGTTGAGTTGTTTAGGCTTCTGAGTGTCAGAGACAGAACACATGAATCTGAGGACCATCGTCTTCTCTGACAGATCAGAATGGCTGCCGTGGACATTGACACATACCCCGTAAGTGTGCGTTTGTCTGCTATTTATTGTCAAGATGCAACAAGATGCATGAGAGAATATTTGTGAGAGTATCTGAGAATATTTATTATTACACCGAGACAAACTGCTTGGATGAAGAACACGTTTCTTTTCTCACTTTTCTCAGTTTTCTCCTTTTTTTCTTCTTTTGCTCATAGTCAAAATTGCTTAATACCTTTCTAAGTATCACATGAAGTGATGTTTAACATTATACATTATTCATTGTACATTATAATGCTGTATTTGATCCTGTATGTATGCATGTAAGAGACAGGGTTGCCAGATCCTGCAGTGTTCTGTCTATGACCATAGCAAAAAAAGAGGAACTTTGATTGATGAGTGTTTTTACAAAGAAAGAGCAGCAACACTGTTTCAGGAAGGGAGAGATAAATAAAGAGGCCTTTATTTCCCTTCTGCATGTGTTTGTGTGTGTGTGTGTGTGTGTGTGTGTGTGTGTGTGTGTGTGTGTGTGTGTGTGTGTGTGAGTGTGTGTGTTTTGAGAGCAGTGTGCCAGTGTGTGAAACGGCTTGCTGTGTGAAACACTTTGCTTGTGTTTGGACAGAAGTTGGCACTGTGAATGCGTCAGCAGGCTGCTTGGTGCTCGGTCTCGTCTCTGCCTCGTCTTCATTCAGTCCTGTTTCACGTTTGAACGCTTTCTACATCGCTAGATTGTACACCATCCATAAAGAAAACATAAATTCAGAAAATTACATTTCTGGCGTTTTAATAAACAAACTAACAAACAAACGAACAAATAGATAAATAAATGTGCCCATATTTTACAGTTTATTCATGAAAATGTTTATTTATTTATTATTTATTTATTTATATCACATATAAAAATTGGGGTTTTTTTTTGCTTTTATTGCTTTCTTTGTTTATTTGTTAATTCATCCATCTATTTATTATTTACATTTTTGTGTTGATTTCTTTGTTTTATTTGTTTGTATGTTTGTTTGTTTGTTTGTTTATTAGTGGCTTATATTAATTTGCTTGGTTGTTTTTTTTGTTGTTTACTATTTATTTATTTGTTTATAATGATTGATTGTTTGATTGATTGGTTTGTTTATTAGTGTTTTTTGGTAGTTTACTATTTATTTGTTTGTTTATAATGATTGATTGTTTGATTGATTGGTTTGTTTATTAGTGTTTTTTGGTAGTTTACTATTTATTTGTTTGTTTATAATGATTGATTGTTTGATTGATTGGTTTGTTTATTAGTGTTTTTTGGTAGTTTACTATTTATTTATTTGTTTATAATGATTGATTGTTTGATTGATTGGTTTGTTTATTAGTGTTTTTTGGTAGTTTACTATTTATTTATTTGTTTATAATGATTGATTGTTTGATTGATTGGTTTGTTTATTAGTGTTTTTTGGTAGTTTACTATTTATTTGTTTGTTTATAATGATTGATTGTTTGATTGATTGGTTTGTTTATTAGTGTTTTTTGGTAGTTTACTATTTATTTGTTTGTTTATAATGATTGATTGTTTGATTGATTGGTTTGTTTATTAGTGTTTTTTGGTAGTTTACTATTTATTTATTTGTTTATAATGATTGATTGTTTAATTGATTGGTTTGTTTATTAGTGTTTTTTGGTAGTTTACTATTTATTTGTTTGTTTATAATGATTGATTGTTTGATTGATTGGTTTGTTTATTAGTGTTTTTTGGTAGTTTACTATTTATTTATTTGTTTATAATGATTGATTGTTTGATTGATTGGTTTGTTTATTAGTGTTTTTGGTAGTTTACTATTTATTTATTTGTTTATAATGATTGATTGTTTAATTGATTGGTTTGTTTATTAGTGTTTTTTGTAGTTTACTATTTATTTGTTTGTTTATAATGATTGATTGTTTGATTGATTGGTTTGTTTATTAGTGTTTTTTGTAGTTTACTATTTTTTTTTGTTTATAATGATTGATTGTTTAATTGATTGGTTTGTTTATTAGTGTTTTTTGGTAGTTTACTATTTATTTGTTTGTTTATAATGATTGATTGTTTGATTGATTGGTTTGTTTATTAGTGTTTTTTGGTAGTTTACTATTTATTTGTTGACTTATATTGTTGATTATATTGTATACTTATATTGCTGGGTTTTTATGATTTGTTGTGCATGTTGTTTGTTTGTACGCACACCACGTAAGATCCCAGTAAAAAGTGCGTTCTAGTTTTAACAAAGTGACAGAACAGAATGGAGTTTGAATTCAGTGGATTTCTTAGATACCACCTGCATGTTGCTGTAAAGACATTTTCCTAACGTGTTTAATCCTGTCAGTGCTAATGATTTAGTGTTTGTTTCACATCTCTCACCCGTCAGGCCGAGGAGAAAAGGACCCTGACTCTCGGGGGCCATGTTGGTTTCGACAGCCTCCCGGATCAGCTGGTTAGCAAATCTGTGTCTCAGGGTTTCTGCTTCAATATTCTGTGTGTGGGTGAGCAATGTACTTACTTACATCGAATTTACTTCACAAACCCATTAGAATGAAGTGATTACAGATTCTCAGATCGCCAGTTGAGAAATTCCTTATTAAATTCGTTTCACTCAGACGACTTTGATCTATTGGACGCAAACATGGTCACCCCATTTATCCCTTTGCCCTTAATTCTAATATTTTCACCTGCATTTTCTTTTCAAAACCAAACATTAGTAATCACTGAAAAATATTGCGGCCCTTCTTTATTTGCTGTGGCAAATCGTGTCCTGCTTCGCTGCAGCAGCCGAAATAAACACTTTAAATACCAATACATCACAAAGATTCAACCCAAATAATATGGTTATATTGGAAGTTATATTTTGTTGATGTTGGAAAAAAAAGGCAGTTCTATTTAGACTGCTTTCTCTGTGTAAAAATAATTGAATGTGACGACTGATCTGGAGGGTGGGTACATTCGAGCTACACGTTCCCTTGCGATACCAGCAATCTGGTCCCTTTCTGCTCTACTGATCTGCCTAATCCATTCTGATGCCCTACGTCCAGATGTAGACCATTGTAGACCACTCAGGATGGTTCCACAGCCTAAAGATCTATGATGTTACAGTAGAGGGTTAAACTCAAGGATCTTAAAGATGGATTCAGACCGTAATTAATATAAACTTTTTATTACAATTCAATTCATTTTTATTTGTATTGAGCTTTTAACAATGAACATTGTCTCAAAGCAGCTATACACAGATAATGTGGTAATGATGTTCTTTATAAGTGTAAGTTTGTCTCTGATGAGCGATTGTGGCAAGGAAAAACTCCCCGAGATGGCATAGGAAAGAAACCTTGAGAGGAACCAGACTCAAGAGGGAACCCATCCTCATCTGGGTTGCACCAAATGTCCATTTATTGCAGATATATTATGTTGAGGTGCAGTGATGGTGATCAGGAGCAAAACTGTAGTCCTGAGTCAATGAAGCAGACTGTTGACATTAACTACAGTCCAAATCCATCCTCAAAGCTCCCGTTCTTACTCCGGAAGGTGTTGATGAGAAGCCATCCCCAGCTGCACAAAGTGGCTTCCAATCGAAGAGGACACTATCCAGAGGCAGGCCTGGACGAAGTGGGAAGATCCGCGGAGGGAAGAGGGGCAGGAACACTGGTCAACAATGTGGCTACAATGGCTTATGAGTCTGAGAAGGGTTTTTCCTCATTAGGGAGAAAACTGATTTCTGAATTTAAAAGGCCTTCTTGTCATCGATTTATTCATGCAATGCTAATTTGGGACAATGTCCATTGTTATAGGTGCTATATTAACTTTTTTTTAATTAATCTAATGGAAATTTGGCTATGACACTAGATTCAAGATTCAAAATTCAATTTGTCAAAACCAGAGTTATATACAGAATCCAACTTTCAGTGAGCTGATCGGCTGTGCAATTGATCTGAGAATATTTTGTCATTAGGGACATAAAAATTGCAGTAGGAACATTTAAATGTGCAAAAGGGAAGTACGTATTGCGTTGAATGTAATAAAGTATGGCGATAACAAAAACAAAAAAGTCACACGAGTCGGCAGTGTTGCACCGATAACTTGCACATCTGACATTCTGTTTTTACAAAGAATTTTGATAAATATGATGCAGAATCTGTAGGAATTACACAGACCAGAATTGTTTTATATATATATATAGATATAGATATAGATATAAAAAAAAGCATACATTTTTACAACCAGCAGTTCACGACTCCTTTTCTTCCAAAAGAAGAAACTTTTGGAAATGTCCACAGATATGACACTATGATTTTTGTGTATTTTTTCCATTCAGAGCCACCATCCAAATTTACATCCATGACAATATTATAATTAAAACTGAACTGGGCCGTGATGTACAAAAGGTTGGAGAACCTACTTTAGGATATTCAATGTCTTTGTTTAAAAAATGGGCCATTAAACACATAACCAAAAATTTCCTTTTCAGGTGACACCGGAATTGGCAAATCAACACTGATGAACACTTTGTTTAACACCGTCTTTGAAACTGAGGAGGCTAGTCACTATGAAAGCAATGTACATTTACGAGCCAGGACTTATGGGATGCAGGAGAGCAATGTGGATCTCAAGCTCACGGTCGTCGACACCGTGGGGTTTGGTGACCAGGTCAATAAAGAAGAGAGGTTTGTGGAAGGAACATTTTGAATGAATAAAAGCTGATATAAGTAGAATAAAACACTTTAGACTGTATTGTCAATTACTAATGTCATGATTATACCCATACTAACATGTAGCCACGTATAAGACCATTTACTGAAGCTGAGGATGGTTCCACATGAACAGAATAAAGATCCATGGGGTTACTAAGGGGGTTAAACTCAAGAACCATGGATTTAGACTGATTGATATAAACTGTTTGCTAAAATGGTTCACGGCTGCAATTTTCATAAACATTTTGCATTCAAGTGTCCACCAGTGATTATCTCAGCGATGATGGAGCTATAATAAATGGACATTTAGTGTCACCCAAATGAGGGTGAGGTTCACTTTTTTGTCTGGTTCCTCTTAGTGTTTCTTTGCCACAGACGTGCTTATTAGGGATAAATAAATAGGAAATTATTTATAATGCAAAAATGTATATTCATATTTTTTTGTAAAGATGCTTTGGGACAATGTCCGTTGTTAAAAGCGCTAAACAAAAATATCTGAGCTAAACTGAATTAAATCTGTTATCGTGGATGCCTCAAGCTTGCTCCCAGTCTCTATGTTGTTTTTCTCTAGAATTCACAGTCTGTATTTACGGTGTTGTTGTGTAGTCAGGATACTTGGTAAAACCTCCTTTGGAGACCCTTTAGGAATACCATTATTATTATTTTGAAGGCCTCAATCACACTAGGTACATATAAATACCAATGACCTGGTGAAATAAGCCAGGTTTGAGGGAAATAATAGGAATGTTCTGTAGTTTGAGGCACTAGAAAACGTCCCTCAGTGCACAAGAAAGTAATGGTATCTTTTTTTTTCTGCAGCTTTAAACCAATTATAGACTACATTGACAACCAGTTTGAGAATTTCCTCCAAGAGGAGCTGAAGATCAAACGTTCACTCTTTAACTACCACGACACAAGGATCCACGCCTGCTTGTACTTCATCTCACCTACAGGCCACTCGCTCAGATCACTCGATCTGGTCACCATGAAGATGCTGGACAGTAAAGTAAGATCACCTTTCATACTACTGTATAAAATACATACACAAGATGAGATCAACAGACAACCAAAGTTTAAACTGAGAAAATGTACTATTTCAAAACTATTTTGGAATTGATAACAGCAACACGTCTGAAAAAGGTTGGTACAGGTCGGTGTTTACCGCTGTTTAGCATCCTTTCTGCTTTTAACAACAGTCTGGAAACACCTGGGAACTA